>JBBPBR010000003.1:35030358-35064765 GCA_037974775.1 Cicer pinnatifidum
AAGATGGATATTTTTTTAACTTCATCAATGTTATATACATATATATAAAAGGAAATTCCTCCAACTGAATTTAAAATACGAACTCATAATGTAACCAGTGTAATCTTTTGAAACACCTATTGTTTTGTGATTATTATTATCTATCACATATTTAAGTTTAGTTTCCCAAAAAAAATAAATAATAAATAAGTAAATTAATAGCGAATAAATTTAAAGTTAATAATAGACAAGGTAGTTGAGAGTGGAAAATAAATAAATTAATAAATTGAATTTAAATTGTTTAGTTAAAATAAACTCTTGAATTATCTATTATAAATTAACATTAGACTTTATCAAATAAGTTTGAAAACTTGTAAAAAAACACTATAAACTCGCGATACCAAACAAATCTATGTAGGTCATGCAAATTATACATCAAATACTTAACATCTTTTCCTCCTTTACTCTTTAATTTCCTTTTGGCAAAAACAAAACTCCTTATCACTAACAAATTTCCCTCCTCTGTTTCTGTTTGAGGCTATCATCAACTTTTGACAAGATTTCATAACTAGTAGATATTATTACTAGGTGGATCATGATGATTTAATGGCTACAATATCCCGTTGATTGAATGAGATTTAATTTTCAATTAATTTTCTTTACTATTTTAGGAAAATCTGTAAAAGTAATGATATACATTATGAAAGAAAGAAAAAAGCAAGCAGAGATCCCTTATTGTACTCAATGCTTATAGATTAATTTGGCTTAGTTAGGCGTGACTCAAGGTATCTTAGCTGAGGCAGGCCTTTTAGTTCTTTATGGAAAACTTTCTATCTCCCTTATTAAATTTGTAATAAATGACATATGATACATCTCATGCAATTATTTTAATTTTCATTGATTAATAGTAGTAGTATTTTGTGGGGGGTTGTAAGCAACTGATTGGACACAAATAGTTAAAAAACTTCGGTTAAAAACAAATTAAATAGAAAAATAAAAATAAATATTTTAATTAGATAATTTTTTTTTAAACTTTACTTACGTTTCAATAAAATTTTAGATTATTAAAGTTTTATATACTTGAAAATTAAAAAGTTAAGAGAAAATTAGTTAATTATAGTATGTGTGATTTTACGATATATAAAAATAAAAATAATTAAAAAATTAAAAATTAATTTTAACGTTTTTGAGTAATGTTGATCAAAATTAACTTTGATTTAAGAAATGTTTTAGTTTAAATATAAAATTTGTACCTTTTAATTTAAATATGATTTTTACACTCGAATTTATTCTTATAATCACTTTGATATTAATGTATTTAAAATTAAATCAATTTATTTTTGAATTTTTTTAACTATAATTAATTTTATAAAATCAATTTATTTATAATCAAAATTAGAGAGATTTCCCTTGAAATAAATCTAACGGGTTAACAACTAAACCAAAATTAGAAAAGAAACTAGAAAGTAAGAAATTTGGTGGCAAGATTGAAAACAAAATAATTTGCCTTTATAAAGTATTACAATAGCTACTAGCTACCTCTATCATGTTACTTCTTTGAGTAACAATACTATTCCACTCTTTTTTGAGCTATGCAATAAAAAAAAAAAAAAAAAAGTCGAATCTAATTTTCCATGTCAAAAATTTTGGTTACTCTGTTACGCGCTCCTTACATACACTCCCAAAATTAGGTGCATCTTTGGAGAAAATCAACAATTTTTTATTCTTGAATTGTATCACGTGGACATAGTGGAAATCGATACTATTGAATAAGTCACACTACTGATCGAAAATTAAGTAACTATTAGGTTGATATATAACAAATTATATTACAGTGAAATTTACAAAATTCGCAACAGTTATAAATTAAAATTAACGATCACCACTGAATTATATCAACCATCGATTATATTAAGTGTGCTATGGTCTAATATAAAATTTTTGGATACAAGTATTAGAGATATATAATTAGTTATAAAATAATTACATTAATTAAGTGTCACTTACAAGTTATTTATTTAAGTTATAAATTAGTTGTTTTATATAAGTTTTTTTTATATAGATGAAATAGTATAGAAATTTGCACGTAAAATCCAAAACATAATATTTAATTTAATAATATCGCATTTGTTAGTTGGATTAGTTAGGTATTAAGAATTTAATCAATACAAAAATTCTATCTTGGTCTTCATTATTATGCGACTTGTTTCTTAAATTTTCTAAGGTTAAGTATATATATTTTCTTTACCATTTATTTTTTAAATAACTTGTTCATCTTTCTTTCATTCTTTCTATTCAAAACTAGTTCTTTCTTATTATTTTACAAAATGATTTTGACACAACTGACTTACTCACAACAGAACAATTCACAATGAACAAAATTAGTCACAATTTTTTTTTTATAAATATTTTTCATTACAACAACAAAATTCCAAGAATGAAGGGAAAATAAATAAAATCCTTAAACAAAAGGCTAAACTGATCTTGAAACTCTAAAAGAGGAAGACTGGGTACTAAGGACCCATGGGTGACATCAAACCTTACTACTTTTGATCTCCAATCCAAATCATTTATCCCCCACGTCTTTGATGTCGTTGCGATTCTCGTACAACTCAAAACTCTAAGAACTTAGAGCATAAGCCCGATACACAATAATAGTAAAGGATCACAATCTAAAACACAATATATATATATATATATATATATATATATATATATATATATATATATATATATATATATATATATATATATATATATATGACATGTTATCAAGAAATAAACAAAACATGCATATATATGATCATATAACAAACATGACTCGTGTGACAAAGCATCCTAATGGAATGCTTATATGCTAGTGCACATGGTTCAAAAATTTCAAACCCTCCTCAAGAGACATGAATCATAAATATATAGCCTCAATACAAACTAGTAATATTTACCAAGGTGCAGTCTCAACACACAATATCACAACTTACTATGGTGTAACCCCAACACAGACTAACACTACTCAATAATCCTTGTAAGAATAAGGTTGAAGGTGCTAGGAAATACAAAGAATGGAGGATTTGAATTGTGCTTTTCCATTTCTGAAAATTGTTGAGACAAAATCTCTCAAATAATTTTAATGATAACGAAATTGCTTAAAAGATTATGATTGTGGTTAATGACTAACATGTGTTCTTGAGTCTATTCATACAAGAAAATAGATTGTTAATCATTAAGGCAAAAGGAAGTACAATATTATTCAAATCTGAGGATGGAAATTGCTGCAAAAGTGAGGATGGAAAATGCTGCAAACGTGAGGATGGAAATTGCTAACCGTGAGGATGGTTTGCGAATTGAAAAAGCTTCAGATCTGCACAATCTGAGCCCTCACCAGAACAAATGTGTTTATTCAAATGTATAACAATGTCAAACATGAATAAATAAAGCATTTAAAATCAAAAGTCAGAAGGTCAAAGGAAAAAGATGAGTATAGCTAGATCTAGAATGCAGAGGATGGAAGACTAGGCTGAGGATAGGCCATCAAAGTTGAAAGCAACTCTTCAAGCATGTTCAAAGGCTAAAATCAAACTATTTATTGTGCTTGCATGAATATATACATGAAGAAGTCAAGTTAAAGAAAGGCAACTTGAAACAAGCCAAAAATGGAAGATCACATGTGAAGGCTAATTAAGAGGGTGACTTTCTCTCTCTTGTCAACATCACCTCAAAAGGTGAAATCAACCTATACCTTAAAGTTTTCAAAAAATGTAGCTCACATGGTCAAATAAACAGCTGTGCATTTCTGATAAAAGAGAATTGACAAGGACTTGTCAAGATCAAGTTACAAGAAAGGTGAGCATGCAGAGGATGGCAGTAATGGCAATTCCGTAATTATGATGAAAAACTTGGAATGTTTGAAATAAGCTCCAACGGTCATCAAAGGGCTTGGATCTCTATAAAATGCAAACAAGCTCTCCATTAGATGACACACAACACACTTGCATAAAAAGATCAAGCATCTTAAAGCTATCAAGAGCAAAACACCCTCACTTCTTACTTTCTTTGATCCTACACTATATCTTTGTAAATCCTTTGAGAAAGTATTAAGTATCAATCACTCTCATATCACTTTGTAATTTCCTTGTGAGTTACACTTGGAAATATTTAGAAATTGATTGTAAGCTTGGTGAAGCTAAAGAATACACGGTTTGTAATCATCCTCGGTGTGAGGATTGATCTGTTTAAAAGTTAGTGAAATCTCACAAGGGTGTGAGGACTGGACGTAGCTATCTTTGGGTGAACCAGTATAAAATTGTGTGTATGTATCTCATATTCTACTCCTACTCTTTTGCTCAACTTAGATCTAACGATTTGAAAAATCCCATTCTCGAGCTAGCCATCCTCAGTGAGAGGATAGTTTTTAAAACACTTAGAAATTATTTTTAACAGCAAAATCCCTATTCAACCCCCCTTCTAGTGATATTTAGCTACATCAATTGGCATCAGAGCAAGGTTCTCTAAAAAATACACCTAATAGTGTAAGAGAAAAAGATCCAAAAAGAAAAATATCAAAAGCTAAGTATATTCCTAAAGGAGGATTATCCAGCCGACCTCCCTACTTGATGGTACAGATAACTACCACTGGAAAGGTAAGATGAGCCTATTTCTCTTATCACAAGACAACAACATGTGGTATGTGGTGGAAAATGGAGATCATGTCATTAGAACCAACAACACAGATGCAACCTCCGATGAGAAACCTCAAGCACAATGGTCGGCGGATGAAAATGCAAAGGTACTCCTAAACTCTAAAGCTCATTTATTTCTAACGTGTGCTTTGAGTAGGGAAGAATATGATAGAGTTGAAGAGTGCAAAAACGCTAAGGAGCTCTGGGATACTCTAAGGATCCATCATGAAGGATCAAACCATGCAAAAGAAGCAAGGATAGATATGGGAGTAAGATATTTCAAACTATTCGAAATGAAGGAGGAGGAAACTATTGATGAAATGTTCTCAAGGTTAACAATCATATTAAACAACTTGAGATCTCTTGGAAAGGTATACTCCGTTCAAGAAAGGATAAGAAAAATCCTAAGTTTACCAAAAGAATGGAGGCCAATGGTAACTGCCATTACAGAAGCAAGAGATTTGACCAACATGAAATTAGAAGATTTGGTTGGAACTCTAAGAGCTCATGAACCATTGTTGTTGGCTGACAAACCAAACAAAAAGGGAAGAATGATTGCTCTAAAAACCAGCCAAACAGAAAGTTCATCCTCCAAGAAGAATGAAGATGGCATAACAAAGGAAAACGCAGAGTATCCTCTGTTTGAGGATGAGGATGAACTCGCTCTGATTTCTAGAAGACTTCAAAGGATGATAAGCAGAAGAGAATAGAGGATCCCCTCAAAAAGAAAAACTTGACAAAAGTCAAATAACTTGTTATGGATGCAACAAGATGGGACACTATAAAACTGAGTGTCCTCTCAACAAAAGGAACTCTAGAAAACTTACATACAAAAACAAATCCATGATGATTACTTGGGATGATAGTGATGAGTCATCCTCAGAGCAAGAAAAGGAAGAAGAGGCCAACCTTTGTCTCATGGCAAAACCAGAAACTAAAAAGGTAAGTATTTCTAATCTATGTCCTAATTGTGAAAATTTAGAAATTGAATTTGATAGCCTCTTAAATGACTCCAACACTTTATCTCAAACATGTATATTTCAAAAAAACCAACTTGTTGAGATAAAGAAACAAAATGAGGAGCTTCGGAAAAAGAATGATGAATATGTTAAAATCATTCAAGATTTGCAGCAATCTCACTTTCAAAATTATGAGAAACAAAAAAATTTTAACAAGAGAATAGTTGAAACTCATCCTCCTGACGAGGATGCAGAAAAGGAAATTTTGAAAACTGAGGTTAGGGAACTAAAAAATGATATTTCCAACTTTGTTAAATCTACAGAAATATTTCAAAAGATAATGGGGTCTCAATCTAGAATATTTGACAAGGCTGGTATTGGGTTTAAAAGCTCTCAAAAACAAAAATTATATGGAAACTTTTTCTTGCCTAAAAAACGAGAGGATAGGCCAAAATGCACTTTTTGCAAAAAACTTGGGCATACCTCCAAAATTTGTCATGCTAAGAAGAAAGCTAAGAATGTAAAGTCAGCTTGCTCATTCTGTGGTAAACATGGGCACCATGATTCTATTTGCTATCATAAAAGGAATGTCCTCACAAGAGGAGCAACTAACCAACAAGGACCCAAAGCTATATGGGTACCTAAGTCTCTTTTAAACTCTAAAACAGGTTCATCCTCTAATCAACAAAAGAAAGCCTTGGTACTTGGACAATGTTTGCTCAAGGCATATGACGGGAGATAAGCACTGTTTCATGTCATTGGAGATAAAGTATGGAGGATCAGTCACATTTGGTAATAATGATAAAGCTCAAATAAAAGGAACATGTATTATTGGTAACAATAATTCTACAAAAATTGAAAATGTTCAATATGTGGATGGCTTAAAACATAACTTGCTAGGCATTAGTCAATTATGTGATAGTGGTTTTGAAGTTATTTTTAAGCCTACTCTATGTGAGGTTAAGCACTCATCCTCGGGTAGAGTTTTCTTTTCCAGATTTAGAAAAAAGAATTTATATGAACTTTATCTTGATGATTTACCCACTGAATCTTGTTTTGTCTCTATTGAAAAAGATAAATGGATTTGGCACAAACGAGCGGGTCACACAAGCTTAAACACTATTTCTAAATTAGCAAATTTAGAATTAGTAAAAGGTCTTCCAAAAATTAATTTTAAAAAAGACAAAGTTTGTGAAGCTTGTGTAAAAGGAAAACAAGTTAAAAGTAGTTTTCACTCTAAAAACTTTGTTTCAACAAATCATCCTCTTGAACTTATTCAAATTGATCTTTTTGGTCCTATTAAAACTCCAAGTCTTAGTGGAAAAAGATATGGTTTTCTAATTGTTGATGATTTTTCTCGGTTTACTTGGGTTTTATTTTTAAAACATAAAGATGAAGCCTTTGAGGCATTCCACCATTTTTGCAAAAAGGTTCAAAATGAAAAAGGATCAAAAATAGTCTCGGTGAGAAGTGACCATGGAGATGAATTTGAAAATGAATCTTTTAAAAATCTTTGTGAAGAAAATGGTATTTCTCACAATTTTTCTTGTCCAAGAACTCCCCAACAAAATGGGGTTGTTGAAAGGAAAAATAGAACTTTACAAGAAATAGCTAGAACTATTTTAAATGAAGCCAACATTGAAAAATATTTTTGGGTCGAAGCCATCAACACTGCTTGTTATGTTTCTAATCGTGCATCCATTAGAAAAATTTTAAACAAAACTCCATATGAATTATGGAAGGGGAGAAAACCAAATATTTCCTATTTTCATATATTTGGGTGTTATTACTACATTCTAAATAATAAAGAAAATTTGGAAAAGTTTGATCCAAAATCTAATAAAGGAATTTTTCTAGGATACTCCACAACGTCAAAAGGTTATAGAATATATAATCTTAGGACTCAAACTGTGGAGGAATCCATGCATGTTATTTTTAATGAGTTTGATGACTTGTGTTTTGAGAAATTGGATAAAAATGAAGAAGATGAACAGTCAACATCTCAAGTACCCGGTCCTCACGGAGAGGATGAGTCTGACCCAACCTCTCAGCAACTTCCAAGAGGATGGAAAACAGTCACACATCATCCTCCAGATCTAATCATTGGGAATACTGAGGATGGCGTTAGAACCATAAATTCTCTAAGGGAAAGAACTACCAACATGGCCATGATATCACAAGTTGAACCCAAAATGATTGTTCAAGCTATTGGTGACAAATCATGGGTTGAAGCTATGATGGAAGAACTCTCACAATTTGAAAGAAACAAGGTATGGAATCTTGTACCCCATCCTCTGGACAAATCTATTATTGGGACTAAATGGATATTTAGAAACAAATTAAATGAGGATGGAGAAGTCATTAGAAATAAAGCAAGACTAGTGGCTCAAGGGTATAATCAACAAGAAGGAATTGATTATGATGAGACGTTCGCACCCGTAGCAAGACTTGAAGCAATAAGAATCCTCTTAGTTTATGCTACTCATAAAGGTATTAAACTATTTCAAATGGATGTGAAAAGTGCCTTTTTGAATGGGTTCTTAAATGAGGAAGTGTATGTTCGTCAACCTCCTGGGTTTGAGGATGAGAAGCGGCCAAACCATGTGTTCAAACTCTCAAAAGCTCTTTATGGTTTAAAGCAAGCTCCTAGAGTTTGGTATGAGAGGTTAAGTTCTTTTCTAAAAGAAAATGGATTCATTAGAGGATAGATTGATACTATTATTTTCAAGAAAACACTTGAAAAGGATATATTGATTGTTCAAATATATGTCGATGACATTATATTTGGATCCACAAATGAAAAGATGTGTAAAGATTTCTCAAATCTCATGCAAAGTGAGTTTGAGATGAGTATGATGGGGGAATTGAAATTCTTCCTTGGTTTACAAATTAAACAATGAGAGGATGGTATTTTTATATCACAAGAAAAATACACCAAAGATTTGCTCAAAAAATACAACATGAGTTCAACCAAGAGTATGGGAACTACTATGCACCCATCCTCCATACTCCACAAAGATGATGAAGGAACTCCAATTTCAGAAAAGGAGTACAGAGGAATGATAGGATCCTTGTTGTATTTAACAGCAAGCAGACCGAACATAGTCTTTGCAGTCGGTTTGTGTGCAAGATTCCAATCATCTCCTAAAGAATCTCATCTCATCGCTGTAAAAAGGATCTTTAGATACCTTGTTGTCACTATAAATCTGGGAATATGGTACAAGAAGTGTTCCAATCTTGACCTTAAAGCCTATTGTAATGCGGACTACGCGGGAGACAAAGTTGAAAGAAAAAGCACAAGTGGGGCTTGCCAATTTCTTGGAAAATCACTAATAAGTTGGTCATGCAAAAAGCAAAGTACCATTGCTCTTTCAACAACTGAAGCAGAGTATGTATCAGCCGCTCAATGTTGCTCACAACTACTATGGATCAAAAATCAACTTGAGGATTACTCACTAAGGTACACAAATATTCCCATCCTCTGTGATAATACAAGTGCAATAAATCTTTCTAAAAATCCCATTCAACATTCTAGATCCAAGCACATTGAAATTAAACATCATTTTATAAGAGATCATGTGCAAAAAGGGGATTTAGAACTGATTTTTATTGACACTGAAAATCAATTAGCAGATATTTTTACCAAACCTCTCCAAGAGGATAGGTTCAAAAAGATCTTGGAGGAACTCTCAATTCTTAATTTGTCTGAAATTAATTGATTTATCTTGAGTGTGTTTCTGTATTATATTATTAATTTTTTATTATTAAAAAATTAATCCAAAAATATTTGTTGTTTTATTTGAATATGAATATTCATTTTGAGTCTAAACATGTGAGGACAACAAAACCACCAGAGGACGGAATGTCCTTATTGGTGTAAATTCACGTGACTTGTCAGCCTAGGAAGAGAGCACGCGCCTCTCTATCTCATTGGTCAAAACGCGTGGCGCATGCCTCCGTGATTCACGCCGTGCATTCAATGCAGAAACGGCTACGTGTCCGCAGCCGTCCAAATCATCATCATGCTAGGTCATAGGCATACAACGCATTTAATTTTTCCGTTTTTTCACACGCTTCCTCCCACACTCATCTGCACATCTTCCATCTTTCCTCTTTCTTACTCTTCCATCCTCTATCCCTTTCACTCATCAACCATCCGTTAAAAAAAAAAAAACCATCTCTTTACCCAGCAGTTTCTTCCCACACCATTTCTCTTTCAATGGCTCGAACCAAGGTAACTGCAAAACGAAAAATCTCTTATCAAGAACAAGAAGAAAATCAAGATGTTTACTCAAGCACTGAATCTGACTACAATGGAGAAACCCAATCTGAGAGAACCTCTCTGTCCATCATTCCTTCTTCTCAACCTTCCAAAAGTTCCTCGTCTCCTTCGTTCACTCCAAAACCGTCGAAAAACTCATCCTTCTCAGCTCCGATCAGACGCTCCTCCAGAATCATGTCCGGAGCTGTTTCATCAAAAAAGGCGACCCCTCAAGACAATCCCGTTCATATCATCCACTCTGATGATTCGGAGGATACTCGACCCTCAGAACCTCCACAACAGCAGCTTGCTAAGAAATCCACATCCAAAGCCTCAACTCCCAAAAAGGTTAAACCTTTTACTCCAAAACCCCCCATCCTCATTAGTAAAAATTTGTGATATTACCTCATGGTTTGATTCGGCTGATATAGAAACAAATTATGTTTTAAAATGGCAAAGAAAATCTGTTGTAAATGGAAAGATAATTGATCTGGCTGATATCACACAAGGTGGATTTAATGTGGAAGAAATGTTTGATCAACTAGGATGGACTTCATTCTTCAAAATCAATGAGCCCCAATATCCTCGCCTAGTCCGAGCATTCTATGCTTCTGCAAATGGCTCAAAATACTCCACAAGTTTTAGTATGGTGCTAAAAGGAGTTCATATGGAAATAAGTCCGACCACACTATGTCAAATTCTTGACATAAGTAATGAAGGAGCCGACCATTTACCAGAAAGATGGTATTCAAGAGGTCTCATCACCAGGACCTCTATCCTTGAAAATATTCTCATCAAATCTCCAAAACCTTTAGTGGCTTCCAATCTCCGTCCAATTTGTCGTATCCTCCACAACATCTTTGTTCACTCTATTGCACCCCGAGCTGGCAGCTTTGAGAAAGTCATAGAACTTGATATCATGATCATCCATCACTTAATGACTGCCTCTCCTCTTCACTTAGGAAATGTGATTTTCTGGTTTATGTTGAATGCTGCTTTGATGGCAAGGTTTGCTCCCTATGGAATACTACTAACTAAGGTTTTCAAATTCTTCAAAGTCCCACTCGAGGATGAACCATCTGACCATTTCAATAACACCTTTTCAATCAAGAATATTAAACAAATGAAGTTTAAGCATGAAAACCTCCCTGCCTCCAAGAAAAGAAAAACACGAGAATCTTCTACTTCTTCTCAGAAATATGAAAAAGACAACATTCATCCACCACTTGAGGATACATCATCACCACTCATTCAAGAACCTACCTCTCCACTGTGTCACTCTCCTGATCATACTCCACCGATAGTCAATGACTCTCCAACTCCGAACTCACCTGTCCAACCATCTCATCAAGCTTCACCAATCCACAATCTAACTCCTCCTCATGAAGCCGATCCACTCCCTGAGAATACCTTTACACCAACCCCTCGTCACATTATGGAAGATGGTGAGGAGCTTTATGAAGAACCTATCCAATCTCTCCCTGAGGTTACAGGTCGGTTCAGTTCCCTTGAATCCTTTTTCACTGCCACAACTCATAACCATTCAAAGGACAAGGCTGGGAGCTCTCAGAATAAGTGTGACGTCCCAAATTTTGGATCCATAAAATTACTTTAAAATATTTATTTTCTTTTATAAACAACTATAATTTTTTTTCTTATGAATAATTGATCATGTAAAAATTTGAAGATGCGTTAGAAAATGACTTGATATATTTTTTTGTAAAAGAACATAATGCAATTTGCTAAAATATTATTCATTCATTTATTTGCAAAATTAATATTCCAATTGTTAGATCAATATTTATTTATGCTCCAAAATACAATAAATTCTCTTTAAGTGAAATTCAAAAAAAAATAATGTTGACTGAAATTAAGGACATTCAATTGGAATAAAATCTCATTTCCACATTTTTATTAAAAGTTAATGATGATGAGTAAATAACTTTACAATGTACCACAAGAATTTTAGTAATATAAAATATTATTTTTAAATAAAAGTCCCATTTTCGCACGCGCGTGCACCAACCAAACATCATTCATGCAACTCAACTCTTTGAGATCACTAGTACCTAAATGTTGGTGTAAGGGGTCAGTTCATCCCACAACAAAAATTAAACCAAATAATAAAATAACAACCATAAAATATGAATATAAAATCCTTTTGTAATAAAAGATTTAAAGAAATTGATTATTTAATAGTTCTCAAAGATATATCAAAAGTCATAAAATTTATCTAAATAAGTAACAACCGTATAGAAAATAGTTAAATCAAAATAAAAATAACAATAAAATGTATATAAGTTATGCATGCTCCTAAACATATATGATCCGGATATAACCAGCCACACAGGCGTCCACACAGATGTCACCCATACCAATGGGGAAAATTAAACCATCCACAAAGATGCATATGATATGTCATGAAATGATAATGATGTTCAAAATGTACAAGTCACCACTCACTTAAATAATCACACACATCATCAGCCACTTAGGCAATCCACAAACATAACAATAATTAAAACACAAATCACCAGTCACTTAGGCAACCACAAAGACAACAAATATTTAAAACACAAATCACCAGCCACCTAGACAACCACAAAGATAATTACATTTAAAATGCAAATCACCAGCCACTTAGGCAACCACAAAGACAAGGTATTTTAGATTAAATTTTTTTTTAATCACATAAGACATTAAATTTATATTCTCATGGATATTCATAGTTATAACTCAATAACTTCAACACATCAAATATGCACGTGAACAAATATCTCAAAATCACCACTTTAATTTTAATAATTCTTAATATTCAATTTGACTACATGTTATTGATAACCATTAAAACTCATATCACCAAGAATACAATAGCAACATAAATTTCGTTCCTTTCACTATAAAGTTTTCAGCATTCTAAAAATAGACTATTCATTAATGATAAAATAATCAATTTTCTCATATTATTAAATTTAAAGAAATATAAAATTCTCATCAATTTTCTCAAGACACATATATTGTTCATAAAAGTCAAATTTTAAATTTAAAATACTCAAAGGTCAACAAATAAAATCAAATACATCGTAATAAACATATTACTAAGTACATCATTATAAAAATTATAACTCCATAATTAAATACTCCAAAACACGTAAAACACTAAACATTTTCACTACAAACATATTTATCAAGGAATAATAATAAAATATAACTCTATAATTAAGTTCATCAAGATAGATGCATTACTCAAAAGAGACAATCAAAATATTATAGTTAATTCCTTTACGATAAAAATAAAATCAACATTTTTCTTTTAAGACATTCAGACATCATATCAATATGCTACGAACTGCTAATTTAATATCTAGCCTAACTCTGCATGGGGAAAAGCCCTTACCTTAGGCGCTTTCTTCCTTAACATCTCTAAATTTGCACGAGAAATAGCTCAGGAGACAATGATGAATTCCACACCGATAGATATTGGGATTTATGACTTAGAAAATTATTTTAGAAGTGTACGAATGACAAATAGGTGTGAGAGCAAGAGGCCTAATGAAAATGTATGAACATAATAGCTATTTACGTTGCAATATTACAATTGAGTTCTTGTCTAAAATTGAAGTGCACTTAATTCCAAAATTATGCTACCAATAATTACTATTTATTTAATTTTATTAGGTTGTTACAAAGTCAATTGAAATCATGTGTATGAGTCAATTAGGATTAACTACTAAAGTTAACCATATATTGCAGGGTGTGACACAATTTATTTTAATTAAATAAATAATGTAGAGGGTCCCATCACCCTTTTAATTTTTTTATCTAATAGTTACGAAACCAAAAATATCATAAAACTATTTTTATAGACAATTAAAATAAAATCATAATTTTATAATTTTAGTTTAAAAGAGATGAATGCATGAGATACAAAAAGAAGAATAGTCCCCTCTTAATTGCACAAAAACTCATAATTAAATTTATAATCATCCTTTAAAAAATAAATTAAAGGTGTTAAGAATGAGTTAATGCACATTATGTCACACAATGAATCGTCATAAAATCTTATCATAAAGGAGAGTAAAAGGATTTCACTAACTGTATAATATCTCTAAAATGAGTAATTATTTGGTCATAAATAAAATTAACAAACAATATAAATTTTATAAATTTCAATTTAATTTAATAATTTAAGTAATATTTTATCAACTAAAATAAATCAAGCAAGACAAAAATACCACTCACACATAGCAAAATAAAACAAACATATGTAACACATCAATTTCGTGATTATCGAAACTAATCAAATAAGAAAAATAAACAATTGTCCATGTAGAAATTAATTATGCTATAAACTGTTCTAATGTAATCGTCACACCAAAATAACTAAGTAAAAAGAAAGGTTATAATTATTAAGTAAAATAGGGAGTAGTAAATTTTAATTTAATTTATTTTCATGTAGAATAAATTATTAATTAAACGATAAATTATAAAAATTACTAAAAGACACATATATAATATATATAAAAATATTGGGGTGTTACAATAAGAGTTCCAGTGTAAATGATAAGCCTAAGGATTTAGTTCCTAGCACAAGGACTGAGGATAGCAAGGAACAAAAGCAAATGGAACTGCTCAAATTGATTAGGAAGGATCAGAAGAAAATCCTTCACAGCTTCACTCACTTTCAGAACTCATTGGTTCAGTTTGGTCTCATTCTTGAATGGGTTACCAAACACTTGGCTCCCACTATTGCTCCTGGAGATCATCCTCCTGAGCTACCAGCCCAGCCTTCCTCTGTTGTTCCATCTCCTTCATCCTCATCGACCGAGCCTTCCCTATCTGATTAACCATGCAATCAATTTCTTTTTGCTGCTGCCAAATTCAGGGGGAGAATGATTTTGCTTTTTGATTATCTAGTTGTTTTGTGTTATGTTGTTTTGTGTTAAACTGTTTGAATTATTGTGTTGCTTATGCTTGTTAAGTTGAATTGTTGTGTTGCCTATGAACCCATGTTTATGCTGTGTTGAACAAATCTTTAAATTATTATCTTACTATCATGATGTTTTACGTATGGTTAAAATCAAGTTATTTCAACACTTTGGCATACATTTAGGGGGAGTAATGATTTTTAGTATTAAAAATTATTACACATATGATTGAGGGGGAGCATAAACATTTTATCTTTGTCTTATTTAAAATCATAATCTAAAGAATTTTATCATGATCAAAAAGGGGGAGATTGTTGAGACCAAATCTCTCAAATAATTTTAATGATAACGAAATTGCTTAAAAGATTATGATTGTGGTTAATGACTAACATGTGTTCTTGAGTGTATTCATACAAGAAAATAGATTGTTAATCATTAAGGCAAAAAGAAGTAAAATATGATTCAAATCTGAGGATGGAAATTGCTGCAAAAGTGAGGATGGAAAATGCTGCAAACGTGAGGATGAAAATTGCTAACCGTGAGGATGGTCTGCGAATTAAAAAAGCTTCAGATCTGCACAATCTGAGCCCTCACCAGAACAAATTTATTTATTCAAATGCATAACAATGTCAAACATGAATAAATAAAGCATTTAAAATCAAAAGTCAGAAGGTCAAAGGAAAAATATGAATATAGCTAGATCTAGAATGCAGAGGATGGTAGACTAGGCTGAGGATAGGCCAACAAAGTTGAAAGCAACTCTTCAAGCATGTGCAAAGGCTAAAATCAGACTATTTATTGTGCTTGTATGAATATATACATGAAGAAGTCAAGTTAAAGAAAGGCAACTTGAAACAAGCCAAAAATAGAAGATCACATGTGAAGGATAATTAAGAGGGTGGCTTCTCTCTCTTGTCAACATCATCTCAAAAGGTGAAATCAACCTATACCTTAAAGTTTTCGAAAAATGCAGCTCACATGGTCAAATAAACAGATGTGCATTGCTGATAAAAGAGAATTGGCAAGGACTTGTCAAGATCAAGTTACAAGAAAGGTGAGCATGCAGAGGATGGCAGTAATGGCAATTCCGTAATTATGATGAAAAACTTGGAATGTTTGAAATAAGCTCCAACGGTCATCAAAGGGCTTGGATCTCTATAAAATGCAAACAAGCTCTCCATTAGATGACACACAACACACTTGCATAAAAAGATCAAGCATCTTAAAGTTATCAAGAGCAAAACACCCTCACTTCTTACTTTCTTTGATCCTACACTATATCTTTGTAAATCCTTTGAGAAAGTATTAAGTATCAATCACTCTCATATCACTTTGTAATTTCCTTGTGAGTTACACTTGGAAATATTTGAATATTGATTGTAAGCTTGGTGAAGCTAAAGAATACACGGTTTGTAATCATCCTCGGTGTGAGGATTGATCTGTTTTAAAGTTAGTGAAATTTCACAAGGGTGTGAGGACTGGACGTAGCCATCTTTGGGTGAACCAGTATAAAATTGTGTGTGTGTCTCTCATATTCTACTCCTACTCTTTTCCTCAACTTAGATCTAACGATTTGAAAAATCCCATCCTCGAGCTAGCCATCCTCAGCGAGAGGATAGTTTTTAAAACACTTAAAAATTATTTTTAACAGCAAAATCCCTATTCAACCCCCTTCTAGTGATATTTAGCTACATCAAAAATATTATTTTAGTTGCTCAACCAGGATTTGTTCTTTATCGATTCATTCAATTGTTGATTATAAACAGTTTTAGTAAAAGTAAAGTTGAATCATAAAGAACTTATATTGAAATAACAGAGAGAGGACATAAGGATATTTTTACTAGTTGACAACAGACTATTCCTAGTTCACTTAATCCACTATTTAAAATAATAACATACAAATATTATTAACTCTACCTCTTCAGGGTTTGAGTATTTTTCTTACACCTTCCAAGAAGTTATTGTTAACACCTTTCTCAACTTACTGGCAAGCTCTCATTGAAGTTCATCAGTACCTTTAAACCTTTTTAGGTACCACTTATGGATGGAAGATTTATTGCTACTATCGGGATGATTGACATTAGTTCATGCTTGTGTATGAATTGACACGTAGTCTATTTTCTAGGATTCAAACTCCTATTGAGAGAATATTACATTTCAAGTCTTATATCAATTCAAGTGTATGAAACACTTTGACTGATTTACATCAATTATAGTAACTCTCTACTGAGATGATTTTTTATTTTTTCTTTTCTTTTGATGTGTTCTAGGCTTTTATAAAATTTCTTCTTAACACATTTCCCTTTTCATTCTCTCATTCACTTTTCCATATTGATTAGTTTCTACTTATATACTAAGAAATATGTCCGTTGAGAATGTTGTCGTTGGAGATCTTGAATCACTATTTAAGGAAAATCAGCTTTTAAGATATATCTGTATATATGATCATAATTAATTCATCATATCTTGATTTAAGGGGACAAATATCAGAGGATGACACTGTTAGAGGATGACATGCGTTTGTTTAGTAAGAGGGTAAGTCCACTATGATGAACAAAGAATGTTGGAATGTTGACTTCTTACTTAGAGCGTTGACTTTAAGCATTCAATTGGTTTACTAGAATTATCAGACACATATTCGTTAGAGCGAGCTTGTAATCAAATTCAACAAAGGAGCGCTGAGAGTGCTTTCAACACAGTCAAACACAAGATTACCAAATTGTTCAAGTAATGGTGCAGTTGATTAGTTAATTCTCTTTCTTTGTTCATCAGATGATTTAACTTGTACCAGAACATTGACTTTATTAGAGGCTTCATTTAGAGATTTCTTCTTTTGCTCTTTGAGTCAGAGCATCAATAAGGGTCTTTAGTTAGAGGTAGATAATTATTGTTGTGTTTTTATCCTTTGTGAACAGATTGTCAATTATAACTTGTATTTCCTTTGTGTTTAACACTTTGACTCAGATTGTAGATAATTAGATACTCGTTGCAATGCTTCTTATTTCCATATTATGACTAACTCTATTAGTAAACATAATTACTTGATTATTAGGTGATAATGTTATTTGTGTTAAAAACACTAAGGTTATTATCTCTAGTTTACTCATGATTTATGTTACCTTAAAATAAATAATCATTAATATAAGTCTTTATCTTCTAACTTAATCTGCACATATAATAAATCACATTTAAACTAATAATGGTGGACCAGAACACTTGGAATCATCTTGTGGCTCATCACGGTCACTACTAACTATGAAATGATGAGCTTACTCTGACTCTTTCATATGAATTATTATGTAAATGCAACTATTAAAAAACTCAACTTTTAATACTCATTAGACACTAATAGTTTTCAACACTTTTTCATAAAGTATACTCATGACATATTATCATCAATAAAATTCATAACCATATTAAACACACACTACAAGAATTTCTCTATTTTGTGGCCAACTTTATAAATATTTTGTGGCCGAATAAAACCCTCACAAATTTTTGACCGAAAAAGCCCTCACAAATTTTTAAATATTTAACTGAATTTTGTGGCTGCCTAAGCCCTCACAAAATCACAACATTGTGATTTTGTGAGGGCTTAGGCAGCCACAAAATCCAGAAGGATTTTGTGAGGGCTTTTACAGCCACAAAAAATGAATTTATGAGGGCCAGATCCGTCACAAAGTTCTGATGGGACCAAGGTATTTGTGGCGGCCTATGCCGCCACAAAGGATTTGGCACGTGTACGTTTCTGGCTGCAAAGGCCGCCACAAATCACGCGTAAATCCAGCTGGATTTTCTGGCCGCTCAGGCCGTCACAACTGGACATATCCGTTGGCATTACTGGCGGCAAAGGCCGCCACAAATGCCTTGCTAGCCGTTGGCTTTCTGACGGGCAAGGCCGCCACAAATATAGTGTACCGTTGGCTTTTTTGACGGGCTAGGCCGCCACAAAGGCCCAATGCAAATCCTATATATATACCTCCCATCTTCCTACTTCATTTTCACAATACAACTTCTCTCTAACACTTATATCTTACTATTATCTCCTCCTTCTCTCTACAAATTACTCATCATATAAATTTGGTAAGTTTAATTTATACTATGTATTTAATTAATTTATATTATATATGTAATTAATTTATAATTTTATTTTTTAATATGATATAACTAATTAATGTTATTGATTTTTATTTTTATAGTGCTTGTTAATTATTTCGAAGACTTGCAAGCATCGTACGTGAGTGGAAGCTTGAAGTCAGACGCTACTCGGCATTCAAGTTAGTATTTTATATATTTTAAATTTAGATTAGTATATATATATATATTTATATATATATATATTATTTTTAAAATATAGATTAGTAATATATATATTTAGATTAGTTTTATATATTTATTTTTAAAAAAATAGTAATGATGTTGTTTACATATTAATATATGATAAATTAAAGTTTCAAACCACGGTTAAAATATATTGGTTTTAATATAATTATTATTTAAAAAAACATTATTAAAATTGATGATATTATTATTTTTTGTTTTAAATAAGTCTTGATTATTAGTGTTGATTTTTAAAAAAACATCATTTAAAATTTTATATAGGTTTGTATAATGATATAGTCTTGATTAATTTTATTATATTGTTTGAAAATTTATTAATATATAATCCCCTAATTAATTGACATATATGTCAAAGTTATTGATTTTTAAAAAATATTATTAAAATTTATCATATTAATTATTATTTTTTGTTATAAGTATTAATATGTTATTATATTATTTATAATTTATGATATTGTTGGCAAATTAATATATATATATATATATATAATGTTTATTTAATTATTATTTTTTTGTTAGTATTGATATATATTTTATTATTGTATTTGGTATATATTTTATTATTGTATTGATAATAATATATTATATTGTGTGCAAATGCATGCTCCCCTAATTGACATATAAATATGTCAAAATTTATATTAATGCTTTTGAAAAATAAAGCAATTAATATATAAAATATCGATATATATATATATATATATATATATAGCAACTATGGATTTAGACCGTAGTTGGATGTACGATAGGAATTTTCCCGGAAGAAATGGTCTTAAACAACGTTTTGCTAACAAGGTCGAAGAGTTTCTCATTTTTGCGAGAGTGCAAAAAATTGTCCAAGATGAAGGGGGAATGAGGTGTCCATGTTGTTTATGTCGATGTAGACGGTTTAAAAGTGAAGATGAAATAAGAGTGCATTTGTATGCAGACGGATTTATGCCTAACTACTGGATTTGGACTAATCATGGAGAAGAGTCTCCGGTCGCGCCTAATACTAGTACATATTTGGAGAATTATAACATAGGTCCTTCAAGTAGTACTAACATGTTAGGTATAGATTATTATAACAATCAACACTTTGAGGCGATGAATGATATGATCTCAGATGCTGTTGGGGTTAATTTGTCATTCAATGAAGATCAATATGATGATACCGATGGACTTCCCAATGAAGAAGCTCAGAGATTTTATGGTCTTTTGAAAGAGACAAATACACCATTGTTTGAAGGTTCTTCAAACTCAAAGTTATCAATGTGTATTAGACTGTTAGGTCTAAAGTCTCAATTTCATGTTCCTGATTTAGCTTTGGATTTGATGACTAAAATGATGCTAGACGCAACACTTGTGAGAGATGGTTTGCCGCAAAGTTATTACGATGCGAAACGGTTAGTGTCAAAGTTAGGATTAGGTGTCAAGAGGATTGATTGTTGTGTTAAAGGCTGCATGCTGTATTATGACAATGAATTTGGTATGAATGATGCAAACTTAGTTGAATGCAAGTTTTGTCAAGAACCAAGGTATCACCAAAGGAATAACTCAAGGGTAAGTAGGGGAAAATCAATTCCAAGGAAAGCAATGTTTTACCTCCCTATTGTATCAAGATTGCAAAGATTGTTTGCATCAATACAAACTGCAGGAAAGATGACGTGGCATTATGAGAATAGAAGAAATTCAGGCGAGTTGCGACATCCTTCTGATGGTCAGGCATGGAAACACTTTGATCAAATACATCTTGATTTTGCGTCAGATCCACGCAATGTAAGACTTGGATTATCCTCAGATGGATTTACGCCTTACATACAAGCATCGTCTACTCCTTATTCTTGTTGGCCGGTTATTGTTACTCCTTACAATCTTCCTCCTGATATGTGCATGTCTAAACCATATATGTTCTTAGCTGCTGTGATACCAGGTCCTTCTAATCCTACAACTGGTATTGATATTTATTTGCAACCTTTGATTGACGATTTGAAAAGGTTGTGGAATGGTGTCTTGACATATGATATTGCTCGGAGAGAAAATTTTATGATGAGAGCTGCATTGATGTGGACCATTAATGATTTCCCCGCTTATGGGATGTTGTCAGGATGGGGCACCCATGGTAAACTAGCTTGTCCTATTTGTATGGAAGATACGAAAGCATTTACTTTAAAATTTGGTGGGAAGGCATCGTGGTTTGACTCGCATCGTAGGTTTTTACCTGCTGATCATGCATTTAGAAGGAACAAAGCTGCATTTATGAAGGGATATGCAGAAAAACTAGGACCCCCGATGAAATTGACATCAGAACAAGTTTGGAATAAAGTAAAAGATATGCCAAAGGTACATGTTGTTAATGGTGTGGCTTGTAAACCACAAGGTTACAGACAATGGCATAATTGGACAAAAAGATGTATTTTTTGGGATCTACCGTATTGGAAAGATAATCTTTTGAGACATAATCTTGATGTTATGCATATTGAGAAAAATGTCTTCGACAACATCTTTAATACTGTGATGAATGTGAAAGGGAAAACAAAAGATAACGACAAAGCTAGAAAAGACATAGGTATATATTGCAGACGACCAGATTTGTTGTTGGTGGAACAAAACGGCAAGACCCTAAAACCTCGTGCGAATTACACTTTATCTAATGATGAAGCCAAATCTGTTTATCGTTGGATCAAAGAGCTGAAGACGCCTGACGGTTATTGTTCGAATTTGGCAAGATGTTCTGATGTGGAAAATGGGAGGATGCATGGGATGAAAAGTCATGATTGTCATATATTTTTAGAGTGTTTACTTCCTATTGCCTTTAGTGCTTTACCGACACATGTATTGAACCCACTTATTGAAGTGAGTCAATATTTCAAGAATTTGTGTTCTTCAACACTCATTGATAAAGATCTGATCAAGATGGAAAATGATATTTCGATCATTCTATGTAAGTTGGAGAAAGTATTTCCTCCTGGGTTTTTTGATTCGATGGAGCATCTCTCAGTGCATCTTGCAAGTGAAGCTAGGCTTGGTGGACCAGTTCAGTATAGATGGATGTATCCATTTGAAAGGTGATTTATATATACACATCTCTTTAATTAATTTCAATATACTTCAACTTATATACATCTCTTTGTATATTATAGGTTCATGGGTTATTCAAAACGGTCGGTGAAAAACAAAGCTAGAGTTGAGGGATCAATTTGTTCATCTTACCTACACCGTGAAACAACACACTTTTGTTCTCATTATTTCAACAATGAAACATTGTCACCAGTTAACGGAAGAAACGCTACTGATAGTGTTATACGTCATCCACATGCTTTATCAGTTTTTTGCTTGTCTGGTCATCATGTTGGTAGGGATTTTCCGATTTTCTGGCCAAGCGACAAAGTATTTAATGCGGCACATGTTCATGTTTTGATTAACTGCACTGAAGTTAAACCATACATTGAGTACGTTTCAAATTCCTCTCCGATCTTATTAAATAATTATATTTTATTATATGATTAAATTGATATTCACCATATATATGGTCATCGATCAGGGCATTTTTAAATACGGGACAATCATCTGATGATATACATTCAAATTTCCCATCATGGTTTCAACAACAAGTGCATCTGGAAGAACAAACTCCTATCAACATCCACTTAAGGCACTTATCTATGGGCCCGAGTAGAAGTTTCAAAGAATGGCACACCTACTACATCAATGGATACAAATTTCACACTGAATCTTGGACTGAAGGAAAAGAAACAATTAACAGTGGAGTTTGCATGAAGATTGTCTCTGATAGTGGTGTAGTAGAAGATTTTTATGGCATAATTGAGCATATTTATGAAATTGACTACACGTTCCTAGATTATGCGAAAAAAGTGGTGTTGTTTTATTGTAAGTGGTTTGATCCATCTAGCAGAGGAACTAAAATCAATTTCATATCCAATACTGTAGACATTCGAATGAGCAAAAGATATCCACGGTTTGATCCATTTGCCATGGCCCATAATGTAAGACAAGTGTATTATGTTCCTTATCCATCAACTGTCAGAAGCAAGCAAGGTTGGTGTGCTGCAATCAAAACAAGACCAACGAGTGGAATAGAAGAAGTTGAGGCAGGTCAAAATGAAGAAGTTGCATTTCAAATGGATGAAATGTCAAATTTGGATCATGTGATTGGAGATGAGACTATTAGTCAACTTTGTCATGAGTCACACATTGGAGAAGAAGTTGATGAACAAGAAATAGATGAATTAGAGAACGAAGAAGGCAATATTGACTCATCAAATGAATATACTGATGATGAATTATTAGATGACCCAGACGAAGACAATTAATTAATTAGGCATTATATATATATATATATATATATATATATATTTGTATGGATATCGATATGTATAATATTATATATTTCTTTATTTATGTGAGTGTTATAAAATTTATGTATTGTATTTATTTATTTATTTATGTATATTCCTTTATTTCATTATTATTTACATATAATTAATTAATCTTATGTTAATTGTACATACACACATATATTATATTATATATATGTATGGATATGGATGTATATATATATAGACATGGCTTCAGTGGGAGTAGGAGGATCAGGAGGTTCAGGAGGTTCAGGAGGATCAGGAGGACCAGCAACGGCGGCAATACAAGGAATATCCAGAACATCACGTGGTAAGAAAAAAGTTGATAGACCACGTGTTGTTAATGACCCATCTCTCATGCCGATGCCGACCATTGGTACTAGTGGTGGAGCTATTCCTGTATATCCGGAGGTCCCAGTAGAGCCTTATACGTTAGATGAAATAATGGAACCCGGATGTGTTGATTGCTACAACCGCATTGTCATAATTCCAGAAGGAGATGGGTATGTAAACTATGATTGTTAAATATTTTATTATTGCATATCATGTTATATTATTTTATTAATTAATTTTTATATTTAATTTGCATGTAAATTTTGAAGATATCTTCCTTTTAAACCATCTGCAAAGGCAATTGCTGAAGTCATACAAGAGAAATACAAAAAGCCATGGTTGTCTTGGGGTGAGATTAAAGAGGATAAGACACCTCAATTTAGGGAAATTGATCAGTTTCTACATTGTTTCAAAGTAAGTGATTACATTATTTTATTTAAGTACTAATTAATTAATTATATATATATATACGTATTTGATTGCTTAATTGAATTATATTTTTAATATTAATTAAATTTAAACAAACAACAGACTAAATGTACTTCGAAAAGAGAGCATGATGTTGCAGTTATGGCTTCATTTGACCATCGCTTTTCAAAGCGTCTCTGATCTATGTTGTCTTACGCACGTAATAAGGGCGAAGAAAAACAACCTAATTGGATTGGTGAAAATGTTTGGACTGCTCTGTGGAGTAAGTGGAACACAAATGCTTACAAACAGAAGAGAGAAAAAGCAAAGATTAATAGAGCATCTGAGAGGGGTACTAGTACTCATAAGAGAGGTTCCATGTCTGCTGGAGAAATTAAATATTATATGGTAATTAATTATTTATTTATAATATATATATATCTATTAATTTTTATTCAATTAATCATCACATTTCACCATAAACTTGACATTATTTTAATATATATTTTAGGAAAAGCAACTTGGAAGGGAGGTCACTCAGGCTGAGATACATCGCTATCTTCATGTTAATCCTCAAACAAATGAGTATACTGATTCGTTATCAAAAACGATTCAGGTAATTATTATATATTGATTATTATATATATATTTACACCTTTAAATTATTATATATTACTTATTAACTAATTTAATTTTTTATTTTTTGATTTTTAATATAGGATCAACTTCAAAATGTCATGAAAGAATGGGATGATCATCAAGCTACTCTTCCTCCTGCTATGCGAGCTACTCCAGATCAGTGGAAACAATATGAGACTGCAAGTTTTATGACCATCAGTGGTGGCAAGTACAAAGGGCGTGTGCTGGGAGCCGGTACTTTATCATCAACCTTTGTGAAAGGTCCAACCGGCTATATTCAGACTGAGACGTCTTCTTCTTATGTTAGTACGGATCGATCTCATCGCCCGGTGCCGATAGATAATCTTGATCAGTTAAAGGAGCAATGGGCAAGTGAGCAAGAAGAAAGGACACAGCAGCTGATACAAGCTGCAATTGATAAACTGAATGAGTAATGGAAACAGAGGTTTCAAGAGCAGCAACAACAATTTCAACAACAACAATTTTCATTTCCTCCTGTCTTTCATCAGCAGTTCCCGCCTCGGCCTCCATACTTGCACCAACAACCAATTTTCCAGCAGCAACAAAGTTACTCCCAATACTCCCAGCAGCATCAACCGCCTCCAACTTTCCAACAACAACAGCAACATGATCCATCGAACTCTGCCTTCCAGCAACAACAGCCGCCAATGTTTCAGCAACAACAATATTTTCATAATTATCAATATGCTCCATCATCTTCACATCAACTTCCTCAACCTCAACCAGATTATCAAACTGCATACCGACCGACTATGC
This sequence comes from Cicer pinnatifidum, assembly GCA_037974775.1. NCBI lineage: Eukaryota > Viridiplantae > Streptophyta > Magnoliopsida > Fabales > Fabaceae > Cicer > Cicer pinnatifidum. Next base: position 35,056,021 of record JBBPBR010000003.1, read on the forward strand.
CAACAGCTGGGTTGATCAGACCAGATTTAAATCAACCTCATCCAGCTAGGGCTCCTCCTTCGACTACTGGTGGTGCCATTGAAGATGAAATTCAATTTCAAAGCATGATGTCTCCTCCAACACAAATGCATAATACTTTTGAAGGACTTCTTTCGTCGGGTATGAATGCAGGAAATAATGATGGTAGGAGTGGAGCTGATCAGACGAATTATTATGAGGATTGATGTGATCATTTGAAGAATTTCATAATTTATTTTTGGGTTGTATGACATTATTAATGTGTGTTTAATTAATTTCCACTTTGTAAGACATTATTTGTTAATTTTGGGTTTGTAAGACATTAATTGATAATTTTGGAATGCATGTTTTGTTTGATTTTATCATTATTGCTATAGCTAGCTTTAATTATTATTAATAATATGTTTTTATATACATATAATATTTATTTTAATTTTAATATTTAATATTTAATTTTAATATTTAATTTTAATTTTATTTAAATTTTAATTTTAATTTAAATTATAATTTATTTATAATTTACATTAATTTAAATTAATGTTTAATTATAATTATTAATTTAAATATTTAAATATTTTATTATTAATATTTAAATTAATGTTTAACTATAATTATTAAATTTTATTAATTTAAATATTTTATAATTAATATTTTATTATTTAAATAATTTAATTATTAATCTTTATTTTTAATTTAAATATTTTATTTTAAATTTTTAATTATATTAAGATTAGTTTATTATATATATATATATATATATTAAATTTAATTTATTATTACATTATATTTCAAATTTAATTTAATTATAATTTAAATTTTAATATTAATTTATAAATATATTAATTATAATTATATTAATTTATTATATATAATATTAATTATATTAATTATATTAAATACAGAATATATTAAATATATTAATTATATTAATTATATTAATTGAAATAAAAATTAATTTATATTTTACGTTTGCTTTTGTGGCGGCCAAAAGACCTCACAAATGTCCAGTCAGCAAGATTTTGTGGCGGCCAAAAGCCCTCACAAAGATCCAGTCAGCAAGATTTTGTGGCGGCCAAAAGCCCTCACAAAATCCAGTCAGCAAGATTTTGTGGCGGCCAAAAGCCCTCACAAAATCCAGTCAGCGTGAATTTTGTGGCTGCAAAAGCCCTCACAAAATCCACTCCTTTGTGGCTGCAAAAGCCCTCACAAAATCCAACCTGTTTCAGGAACTTTGTGGCTGCAAAAGCCCTCACAAAATTTTGTGACCAGCTTATTTGTGGCTGCCTTTGGCCCTCACAAAAGCCACCTTTGTGGCTGTTTTTTGCCCTTTGTGAGGGCTTTTGGCCCTCACAAAATTAACCATTTCTTGTAGTGACATATGTTATTAGTTATGAATACATAATCACATTAAATGAATTTATAACCGATTTGAAAACATCAATCAAACAAATAAATTCCTACATGCAAACTAAAAACTTGAAAGGAGTCTTTACCTAAATTTTCTTCCTCAATAAGAAGCGTTATTTCGGTCAAGCACAACTAAACTCTTACTCGTACTAAAACCTCCAATCCAATAATATTCTACTTAGTAAAAATCATATCTATGAGACTTTAACTATCTCTCATTTCAGTCCACACACCAAATCCCCTTAAAGTATATTTTTCTCACCAAAAATATTTAATTCATTTTTCTAAATTAAATCATATCATTTTTTATTCAAATACTACAAACGAAAAATATAAATTTTAAATTTCTCTTTAAAAGGCGTAACACTTTTCTCAAATAGTTTACTCAAAATTTCAATCACGAATCACTTATTTTTACAGCTTTGGAAGTAAATAATCTCTTTAACAAGTTGTTAACATAAACCATTTATTTTTGTAACAAATCCTTAATTTTCGAAGTGTCATTAATTTATCATAACTCAACTCAAAATAAATATATCCAACCTCATGATGAAAAAATAGTTTTTATGAACTTTTATCTAAGTATTTTCCACACATCAAAATCCAAAGTCATTTTCAATGATTGTTTTGCAAAATGCCTGAATACATCTTCAACGTCAAACTTAGTTTAAAGGTGACATCTTTACTATAAATCAAACTCTTCAACTTCCAAGCATGAAATAAAACTTTGGTCATAAAGTGAATATTTCTCGTTCAAACCTTTTTGATATATAAGGTTTGAACCCTTAAATTTTAAATATGAAGCTATTGTCAAAGTCATAAAGTTTTAAATTTTGTTTATCAAAGTTAAATATTTTCATAAAAATTGGAAATTTAATATTATAGATTAAAACTTTTTAGTTCTAACTATAAATATGGAAACTTTGTTTTCACTATAATCCCAAAGATAAAACCTGTAACACCATAATCACAAAATCACCTTAAAGTCAACATCTAATTAAAATTATGAACTATCTTTTTATATATTCAACTCGGCTAAAATCTATTTTACTCATCAAAGTATTTCAAAAAAAAATTCAATTCTAAATCTAGTTTAAACATCTTAAATAATCAAGGACAACATGTCATACGGTTTCAAACTTTAAGTTACTCCAAATTTAATTTATATCACCATTAAAAATCACAAGGGTATTTTTTCTTAATTTCTGTAAAGTTCATAAAATTTCTATCACTCAAATATTTGTTAATTGAAAAAAACGACAACAATTCATTTACCACTTTATTTCAAAACTTAATCCAAATTTTTTTTCCATGAGCTTTGTATTTCGATCTCTTTTCCTTTAAAATTTCAACACAAAAACATAAGATTGATAGAGAAGTTATTTTGGCATAACTTTCTTTTTCTTTCTAGGAAAGCCTTGTATTTATACTTCAATAACAATAACTAATTTCCTATAACTGAATAAGTAGAAAACAGTTTCTACTAATAGCTAGTAAATCCTCCCTTAAACTGAAATGCCAATATATGCAGATTAGTTTAATTACATATTGCAGCCATACCCATATTACATCTAAGTTTTGAAAACAGCTCCATCTTCAAAGGTTTACTCATTATGTCAGCCACTAGTTCTCCAGAACTTTGCATTAGCTTCACTACTCCTTCTTTGCTAAGTCTCTTAGGAAATGGAATCTCACATCAATGGGATTGCTCTTTGCATGTAGGACTGAGTTTTATGACAATTTTATAGTTTAGATATTGTCACAATAGATGGTGGTTTCATTCAGTTGTGGTTGTTCTAGCCTTTCCAAGATTCTTCTCAACCAAACACATTGAGAGTCACACGATGCTGCAACAATAAACTCTGCTTTAGTAGTTGACACAATCACTATTGGCTCCTTCTTTGAGGACCACGATATTGCACCAGTTCACGTATCTGGGTGTTCTCTTTCTATCATCTACATACTCTTTATAATCACTATCGGTGAGTCCATTTAGTTCACTTGCTCCTTCACTTTTGTACATGACACCAATAAACTTGTAGTTACCTTTAGGTATCTTAGTATCCTTTTGACTGCTATGAGGTGCATCTTAGCTGCCTTATCCATATATCTTGTTGAATCTACAAACTTGCCACTAGTGTCCTTGGACAGTTTGCTTCTAGGCACAATGGGATTGGCAACTGCTTTACTACATTCATTCCAAACTTTTCTAAGACCTCATTGTTATATATATTTTTGCTGACATATGGAGATTCCTTCCTTGCCTTGAGACACATCAATATGTAGGAAATACCTCATCTTTCCAAGATCTGTCATAGAAAACTATTTCACACACATGTCTTAAGGTCATTTGCATACAAGCTCTTAATCATCACTTGCCCATCACTTATTGCCTTGACCAATAAAGTGTGCTCATGAGCACACTTATTGAATCCTTTCATGGAGAAATATGATTCAATTTTATTAGACCATTCCCTCTTCATTGTATTTGGTCTTAAAAAATCTGCTCGACTCCCATTATTTTGATTCCATAAAGAAATGTTGTTAACATCCAAGTATCATTGTTGTTGCGGCCTAAAATTTCGAGTGTTTCTCGAATTCAATGTAGTCGCCACCAAAATTTATTTTAAAATAGGGAAAATATTGGGAAACCCTTAAAAATAGGAAAAAAATAGTCTTTGAAACCAAATTTTAAATTCGAGAATCGTTTATGCGTAGGAAATGTATTAGCACCCTACTACATCCATTGAAATATAGTTAGCTATAATTAATTATGCAAGATTAATATTAACTTAAGTATATTTATTTCTCCTTATTATTAAATATGAATAACAATTATTATTAATTTTTTAATATGATTTTGGAATAAATATGTGCTTAAGAAATAAAGAAGAAAAAAAAGAATTTTTTATTAATGTGCTTGACAAGAATGTGACCTTACTCCTACGTATCTCTTGGTGCAATAGAGAAATCAAATCTACGTAGTTCTTGGATAGAAAATGTGGATGTATTGATTGTTTTTAAAGAAAATCTGTTTTGTAATAAAAAAAATATTTTGACAAAAAAATGAGTTTGTTTGATTTGAGTAATTATTTTAAAATGCGAGTTTTAGGACAATCAAGTTGTACAACAAGTATCTCGAAACTCAATAACTAAAAAAGATGTCATATACATCTAGTTTAATCCTCTTAAGAATATTTTATATTATTTTCGATTTTAAAATTGAGTTTCAAAACCACCAAATAGTTCAATTTGTGTATTAATTTGTTTAAGAGTTTTAATTTATATGTGAAAATGAGATTTAGAACCACCAAGTTGTCACAACTTGTGTCATAATAACTCAAAAGATTAAAAAATGTCACATTTAGTTCATCTTTAATAAAATATTTGATTTTTTTATTTTTTATGAAATTTAATATTTAAGTTATGAAGCAAATTAACATTTTTTTTTAATAAAAAAAAAAACAAAAATTAGCTCTTGGGTTTATATGAAAAGATTTTTGTTTTTTTATTAGAACCTGAGCCCAACTTAACTTAAAAACAAAAAGGTGAAAAACACATAATAGAAACCCTGGGTTACAAACTAAAGAAACCATGGGTTACAAACTAAAGAAACCCTAGGTTACAAACTAAAGGAGACGATCGCTTGGGTTTGTGCAGAAAACATCGGCTGTGCAGAAAACATCGGCTGAAAAAACAAAGGGAAAAAAATGTAGAACCTTGCAAGAAGTAGACACGAAGGACATAGATAAAGACCACAACCAAGAACCCTAACCAACGTCGTAGCACGCGCGAGGTTGTTTTCTTTGTTACTAATAGGTGTAACAACAAGATGCCTGATGAAAATGTATGAACATAATAGTTATTTACATTGCAATATTACGATTGAGTTCTTGTTTAAAATTGATGTGCACTTAATTTCAAAATTATGCTACCAATAATTATTATTTATTTAATTTTATTAGGTTGTTACAAAGTCAATTGAAATTATGTGTATTTATGTGTATGAGTTAATTAGGATTAACTAATAAAGTTCACCATATATTGCAAGGTGTCACACCATCCATTTTAATTAAATAAATAAATTAGAGGGTGTATCACCCATTTAATTTTTTTATCTAATAGTTACGAAACCAAAAATAATATAGAATTATTTTTGTAGACAATTAAAATAAAATTATAATTTTAGTTTAAAAGAGATGCATGAGATACAAAAAGGAGAATAGTCATCTCTTAATTGCACAAAAAAAGAAACTCATAATAAAATTTATAATCTTCCTTTAAAAAATAAATTAAAGATGTTAAAAATGAGTTAATGCACATTATGCCAAGAAAACACCTTGAATTGTCATAAAAGAGAGTAAAAGAATGAGTTAAGTCACTAATTTATTTTTTTTAGGATGAACCAAAAATATTTTCAAAACACTTATATATAAAAGTTGAGTTTCAATAACTCTATAATATCTCCTAAAATGAATGTTTATTTGATCGTAAATAAAGCTAACAAACAATATAACTTTTATAAATTATAATTTAATTAAATAATTTAACTAATATTTTATCAATTAAAATAAATCAAGCAAAACAAGAATACCACTCACACATAACAAAATAAAACAAATATATCTAACACATCAATTTCATGATTATCGAAACTAATTAAATAATAAAATGCACACTAGTTCATTTAGAAAATAATCACGTGTAATTTTCACGCCAAAACATTTAAATAAAAATAAAGGTTATAATTATTCAGGTAAAATAGAATATGATAAAATTTAGTTTAATTTATTTATACATAAAATAATTATTAATTTAATAATAAATCATAACAATTACTAACAAAACACATATAATATATAGGGTGTTACAAAAATGTTGTCAATACTTTTGACAGCGTTATAAATGTGTTGTATGAAACATAAATAATATACACAAAAGCGTGACATAAATGTATATGAAACATTTATAAAAAGTTGACAAAACCAGTTCATAAAACCATGGCATGAAACATTCAAACAAATCATAGCCTCTTTGAGTGCATTCACCAACGGTTTTTTAGAATTCGTGGACAAAAGTAAAAAACCGTTGTCTTAAAGAATAGGTCACGACCACCTACGTCACACTTTGTAAACCGCTGTCAAACACTTTAGGTCACATTTTTTTGATTTACGCTCCACTTTTTTATTGTTGCCGCAACTCAAAAATGTTGTAGTGATTAGAGTAATTAGAGATTTCAGTCAAAAATGAAATCTTTAAAGTAAACAATTTATGAACGATGATAAATTATCATAACAAACAAAATCAAAAAAGGATAAGATGTACCTTTATAATCTATAGAGGAAGAAATAAGGGTGTCACCTTATAGTAGTAACAATGGTAATCATTCAAGTAATTAGGAGGCTTATGATCTCTATTGGATCTTCTAGGAGAAGGGGGAAAGTTGATATTGGTAGGGATATTAGAGTTAGGAGAAGAAGGTTCGAACAATATTAGGTGAAAGGTAGGGATATTAGAGTTATGATGCTTGGTTTGGTTTGGTATGGGTTAAACATATGTTTGGGATGGAGGGGGTAAAAGATCAAGGAACTCTATAGGTATGGGAGGTTGAGATGGTGTTGGATTGGTATGTTTAGGTGTAGTTTTGGTATTATCATAACGAAAGACATGTTCAAAAAATATGGTGTCTCTTGATATGAAAATTTCTATATATATGGTTGAAATATTCCCTAAACTCAAAATTTTTCTTCTACTAAACTAATAATGTAAAGTGTATATATTACATATCAATAAGGACCTACACTTCTAATTTAAATACAAAACTGCAACCCAGTCATATTAATAACCGATAATAATTAAAGCTGATAAAGAAGACTAAATATCATTTAAGACATTTGATTAAGAGTACATTTTTTTTTATCATTGTCTTAAACTTATGGCCAAAAAGTATTTTTTTTCACCATAAACATCCAAATTAGTAAAAAAATAGAAATTTTAGAACCTTTCCTTAATTTCTCAAACATTCCAAATCATACAATTTGGGTGTTTGAATATTTACAATCGATTATAATATTTTTCATAATCGACTATGAGTGAGCGCCTTTTTGAATTCGTTGGATCTGTTTCCGTAACTGATTAAGGCTTTATGCATAATCAATTATTCTTTACATAGTTGTTGCACGCAGTTTTCCATGTAAGTAAATGTACTTGTCTCCTTTCACTTTGAACTAACAAACTGTATGAATTTGTTGGCACACTCATACCGAGAAGTTAGTAATTATGAAAGAAAATATATATGCACATTCAATCACTCAATGCATGAGTGTTTAAAATTTCTAACCCACTCGTAAAAATATAATTTTAATTTATTTAGATGTTTTCGATTAAACAATTTCGTTTTTGAATATGATATTTTATAAAATGATATTTAATTTGAATGTGTTTAGTTGAGAGTTATCAACTGAATTTTTCGTGAGATTAGTAGTAGTACGTCGACTTTAATTGAAACAATTTCAAAATTAATTTCATTAAATAATTTGAGCGCAACAACTACTCGTGGCACATACCTGACCTTGTAATCGGATAGGAAAATATCTCTATTCCCACTTTTAACAACTAACCGAGAATATATAAATATCTACATATTACCTTTAAAATACAACAAGTTCGTTGACCCGTGCTTGGAAAAATATATTTGTGAGTAAATGGATAGTAATTATAACAATAAATATTAAAACGATTAAAATAGAAAATAAACTATTAAGAAATTCAACGGAATGTAAAATATAGATGATAAGAAAAGGAATATAACTTTTAAAGATAATTTGATAAAATTATTATTATATTTTATTTATGTAAGTAATTTCATTTTTTAATATATATTCAATAAAAAAATGACATTCATTATGAAAGAAAAGGATTATACTTTTTTAACTATTAACTAAATTGGTATCTAAACTTTAAAAAGAAAAATAATCTTTAAGTTTTTAAACATTATTAATGATTACACAATTGTAATTATTAGGTTTATTAAATATTATGCTAATAATTAATTATATTGTAACAATTACAATTTACAATAATAATATTATAATTACATAATTATCAACTGGCTTGGACGGAAAAAATTGATTACGAGGTGACTAGTTGGTCACCTTCCTTTATATATATATATATATATATATATATATATATATTAAGATAGACTAAATTACATCAGTGGTCTCTTAACTTAATTTCAGGTAACGTTTTAGTCTTTTATCTTTTTTTTTTTCCGAGTTAGTCCTTTATTTTAATTTTAAGTGACAATTTGATATTTTA
>JBBPBR010000003.1:35090799-35219097 GCA_037974775.1 Cicer pinnatifidum
AACAATGTAAACTTAAAATCAATCTTTAAACAAAATGTTGAACTCTCTTTATATATATATATATACCACTCGACTAAAATCCATTTTATTTATCAAAGTCAAATAATCAAGGTCAATAACTCATATGGTATCAAATTTAAAAGAATCCAAACTTTAATTTATACCACCATTAAAAAACACAAGATAACTTTGTTCTAATTTATTTAAACTTCATAAAATTTCTACCACTCAAATACTTTTGAATTAAAACAAACCAAAAAAATTTATTTATCACTTTATTTCAAAACTTATTCCAAAATTTTGCCATAACCTTTTTGATCATATCTCTTTTTATTAAAAAGTTCAACCCAACAAACATAAAATATTCAAAGTTCTCTCCATCACTAACTTGGTATCAACAATCTCGATTCATTTTCGAGACTTGAGGAGCTAACTACATAAACATAGGAAATTGTAAAATTTATTTTTAGGTTACAATACTTAAGCAAACTAATCAATTTCTTTTTCTCAATAATAACAACTAGTACAAAACTAAATAGAAGTACATTTATTCTTTATCCCCAAGTTCAAAACAAATACAAACCTCATTAAAAGGTGCAAACACGAGAAAGGGGGTTGAATTGTGTTTGATAAAGATAACTTTTTGGTAATTTGATGATGGGTGGGTGGTTTTAATGAATTACTTGGATAAGAAGCAATCAGATTTAGAGGTAGCAAACAATGAAAGCATAAATAATTTGACATATAGATTTATCCTAGTTCACCACTAACTTGGCTACATCCAGTCCCCTCATTCACAAGACATTAATCCACTAATTCAATTACCTTGAATTGCAAAGCACTTGACCCTCCAAACTAGTCATCCAAACAACCAGAAAATCCCAAACTTTTGAGAAACTAACCACTTTGACCCTACAAGCCAAATCTTCTCTTAACAACCTGACGACCCCAAATTGAAGAAGTAACTAAACCATTAATTGGAGTAGTTGCTTCTAACAAAGATGTTAATGATAATAACTCTCATACTCTATGAAAAGAACACATAAAATATTTCTAATCTAAACAAATGTTTCTCTCTTTGAACTTTAAGATGAATTGAGAATTTTGAGTTTGAGTTCTTCTATTCTTTTTTTTTTCTTTTCGATGCTTTTCTTCTTGAGCCCTGAGTATCTATTTATAGTTAAAATTTGGACTTCAATTTAGTCATTATTTAAGTATTCTTTTCTCCCAACTTTATAAGATATCTTTCTCCCCTGTTTGTCATTAGACAAAAAGACTTGAAAGTGAAACTTTTTTTTCTTCTCTTTTTTTGTTTGTTTTTGGTTTTGTTTGTTTTGCCTTTTTTCAATAACATGAATTTAAATATTACAAGAAAACATAAAAACTATTGTAAAACTAAACTACTTAAAAGTTATCACAACATTAGTTAGGTGTGAAGGTGAGGTTTAGTTTTTTTTTGTTCTTTTATGAAATCAAACCTATCTTCAGGTAGTGGTTTGGTGAATATGTTAGTACATTTGTATTCAGTGTCTGCAAACAAAATATTTAGTATCCTTTTTGGAACAAAGTCTCTAATAAAGTGGTGTTTCATCTCTATTTGTTTAGCTCTAGATTGTAAGATATGGTTTTTGGTTAGACGAAGGACAAAAGTGTTATCGTAATAGAAGGGAATGTTCGATTCTAGGATTTTGTAGTCTTCAAGTTGACGCTTCGTCCAAAGTAGTGGAGAACTACAACCAACTGCTGAAATGTACACATCATATGTTGTTGACATTGCAATGGTGTTTTGTCTTTTAGTTAACCAAGGTGTAAAGTTTGTAAAATACATGTTTTTGATGAAGACAAAGACCAACGATTATAATCAAGGCAACAAGCTCAAAAAGAAGTTCAAATATCTTTGATAAAATTTAAATTCAAACATATTCAATGGTTAAATGTAAAGGTAAATGATACAACCAATAGATCAAGTACATGAGAACCATTCATATTTACATATGCATATAAAGTATTTTCAAAAGTCACAATTACATTAACAAATTTTTAAAACTATTATTTTTGAAAAAATACAAATTTGTATTCGAATACAACATAGTGTATTCGAATACAGACAACAAGTCAATAGCTAAACCTTCAAATCTGTGTTCGACTACGAGCTGCTGTAGTCGAATACAAAGCAAGTTAGTGGCAAATTTCACGAATCTGTATTCGACTACATGAAAGGTGTACTCGAATACAAGGTGCAAATTTTGAATAAATCTGAACGTTACAAAGAGGTGTATTCGAATACACACATCCTGTATTCGAATATAACTAAAGGAATACAATTTTTCAGATCTGAAATGGATCCAAATCATTGTATTTGTTCATCAAACCTCTTGGATCATTGGCCACGAATCTGAAGAGATGTTTATGGAGTATAAATACACCATAACTTCAGATAAAAAACTACACAATCCTTGAATCAATATCTTGAATAACTTTGAACAAAATTCTGATTTTTTACAAAGTACTTGCATTTCATTTTCATATCATTCAAAAAGGTTCTCAAAGTACTTGAAGTATTATTGGATTGAAATCATTATACCTCTCCTTTATCCTTATTCCAAATCATATTGTATCACTTATAAAAGAAAGTAGTACTTTCTTAAAGTAGCTAAATCTAAGATAGTGGTGTGTTATCTTAGAAGTGTTGTTAGAAGTTTGTAGCAGAAATCCCAGGGTGGGAGTTGTACATTTTCTGACAATAAGTGGATTAATCTCTTGTGGTGTGCAAGAGGACTGGATGTACCCTTGGTTATAAGGGGAACCAGGATAATTCTATTGTGTAGATTTAGTTACTGCATTTAGTTATTATTAGCTACTATCTTAAAATAGAAAATTCAATTACCATATCGCTGAAAACAAGAAAATCTCCTAACACCTAATTCACCCCCCACTCTTAGGCGTACCTCTGTACTTACAATTGGCATCAGAGCAGGTTCAGGTACCTTACTCGTCAATCATTACTCATGCCTTCCGCACAACCTATTTTCAGAGACGGTGGTAGTAGTAACAAACCACCATGCTTCATTGGAGAGCACTATATTTTTGGAAGATATGTATGCAAGCGTATCTTGAAGCACAAGGAGACAACATATGTGATGCAGTTGAAAATGGTCCTCACATTCCAAAAATAGTCATCAACAACAAAGAAGAAATAAAGATAAAAAATTCTTGGACTGATGATGATAAAAGAAAAGTGTTGTTCGATAAGAAGGCTAAGAATATGCTACAATCAACACTAGGAATGGATGAATTTTTCCGTATATCTCACTGTAAAACAGCCAAATAAATATGGGATACGTTGGAAGTAACTCATGAAGGCACCATTGAGGTAAAAAGATCTAAACTCAATACACTATCACAAGAATATGAGTGATTTCAAATGTAGCCCAGAGAGTCTATTTTAGATTTACAGAAAAGGTTCTCCCACTTAACCAACCACTTGACGACACTTGGAAAAATCTTTACCAATGATGAATTAAATCTAAAAGTATTAAGATCATTAACAAGGGACTGGCAATCAAAAGTGACGGCAATCTCCGCAAAGAAAAGCCTATCCAAAATGTCTCTTTTTGCATTATTTGGAAAACTTCAAGAACACGAAATAGAACTTGGAAGGTTAGAACAAAATGAAAGTCAAGAAAAGAAGACCAACAACATTACTCTAAAGACCGAATCAAGAGAACAAATCAAAGACAAAAATTCATATGAAGATGAAAATATTACTTTCCTTGTTAAGAAATTTGGTAAGTTTCTTAAAAATGAGAGAACTTTCAAAAAGAAGTGTTTAAAATCAAAACTTCACTTGCTTCACTTGCTTTGAGTGCGGAAAGCAAGGACATATCTAGGCAGATTGTCCAAACCTTGTTAAGAAGAATGCCATCAAAAAGAAAGACTTCAAGAAGGCATACATAGCTTGGGAAGACAACAAAGTAAGTTCATCTTCAGAAACAAAAAGTGAAGAATGTGCTAATGTTGCATTAATGGCATCAAATCAATCAGATGATGAAGAAGAGGTTAGTAACATAGACTCCCCTCATCATAATAAAACTAATAGTGAATTAATTATAGAATATAATGATGCTCAAAATGCCATTAAGGAACTACTTATTGAATGTAAAAATCTGCTCAAACTAGTGTCAACACAAAAGAGACAAATCTCAAGTCTTCAAGAAAAAGTTGACATTATGGAAAAGAATTCTGAAAAACTAAAACATAATTTTACATGCAATAAATGTGATTCCCTCTCCTTCAAGATTGTTCAATTAAATAGAGTAATTGAACGATACGAAAAGGGACAAATAGGATTGGAAAATGTTTTAAATATGCAAAGATACTCAAACGACAAAAATGGTCTTGGATACTCAAAATTTAATAAACCAAGCTTGAATAAGACCATTTTTGTTAAAGCGAGTAATCAATCCAATCAAGAAAAGATTATAATTATGAAAAAGGATCATCATTATAAAGAGAGAATTATTCAAAATAAATCTCATACACATGCTACTAAAAATATATTTAGTCCTACTTGTTCTTATTGTGGTCCTAATGGTCACACACCTAATGCTGTCACATTAGAAACATTAGTGTTCCAAAAGGGCATTATGTGTGGGTAAAGAAATGTACTAACCATCATGGACCCAAAGCACATTGGGTACCTAATAAAATTTGATTTTAATTTTGTAGGTATGCACGCAAAGTACCTCAAATATGTGGTACTTAGATAGTGGATGCTCTAAACATATGATGGGTGATGTAACAAAATTTTCAGCCTTAACTCTTGAATCAAAGGGATATGTGGTCTATGGAGACAACAACAAAGGAAAAATTTTAGGCATTGGAAAAGTTGGTACCACCCCATCCCCCTCGATTGAAGATGTCTTATATGTTGAAGGTCTAAAACACAATCTCATAAGCATTAGCCAGCTTTGTGACAAAGGATACAAGATAGCCTTCAACAAAGATGAGTGCATCATCCAAAATGAAGCTACAAATGAAATTCAATTTATCGGTAAGCGTTTCGAAAACATCTTTATACTTAATCTTGACGATCTATCCTTAAAAATGAAATGTCTTTTGGTAAGCGACAATAATGATCTTTGAGAATAGTTCATAAAAGAATTGCACATATCACATGGATCATTTAAAGCAATTGGTCAAGCATGATCTTGTTGTAGGCTTACCAAAAATGAAATTTGACATGGAAAAATTGTGTGACACATGTCAAAAAGGTAAGCAAATAAAGTGTTCTTTCAAACCTAAAAATGTTATTTCAACTTCTAGACCACTTGAATTAATACATATGGACTTGTTTGGTCCATCAAGAACCAAAAGTCTTGGGGGAAACTCATATGGACTAGTTATTGTTGATGATTACTCAAGATTCACTTGGACCTTATTTTTGGCAAGTAAAAATGAAGCTTTTAAAGCATTTAAAAACTATGCCAAGCTAGTCCAAAATGAACTATCAGCCAAAATTGTATCAATTAGAAGTGATCATGGAGTAGAATTCCAAAATACTTCATTTGAAGAATTTTGTGAAGAAAATGGAATTTTTCACAATTTTTTGCACCTAGAACACCACAACAAAATGGGGTTGTTGAGAGAAAGAACATATCTTTGGTAGAGCTCACAAGGACTATGCTAAGCAACTCAAATCTACCAAAATATTTTTGGGCAGATGCTGCAAACACACCATACTATGTTTCCAACCGAGTAATCATTCGACCGATTCTTAAGAAAACTCCGTATGAACTCTACAAAGGAAGATAGCCCAATATCTCTCACTTCCACATTTTTGGATGTAAGTGTTTCGTGCTAAACAACGGTAAAGACAACCTTGGAAAATTCGATGAAAAAGCAGATGAAGGTATCTTTATCGATTACTCTTTATCTAGTAAAGCTTTTAGAATCTTCAATAAAAGAACTTTATTAGTCGAAGAATAAATGCATGTAACTTTTGATGAAACTAACCCCATGAAAGAGGACAATATTATTTCTTATGATGATGATGATGTTGAAAGCAATGATACAAGCAAAGAACATCAAATTGGTCAACCAAGTCAAGAAAGTGAAGTCAACATTGAAAAACAAAATGATAATCTTCCTAAAGAATGGAGAACCCATAGATATTACCCAATTGGTAACATCATAGGTGATATCAACAAAGGAGTCACAATAAGGTTAAAACTACAAGATGCTTGCTTGAACATGGCATTTGTTTCTCAAATTGAACCCTCCAAAATTGGTGAAGCACTTAAAGATGATCAATGGATACTTGCCATGCAAGAAGAACTCAACCAATTCAAAAGAAGCAAAGTATGGGAACTTGTTCCTTATCCTGGATATAAACACATCATTGGTACAAAATGGGTATTTAAAAATAAACTTGATGAGAATGGTATAGTTGTCTGCAACAAAGCAAGATTGGTCGCTCAAGGATAAAATCAAGAAGAAGGGATTGATTTTGACGAAACATTTGCTACACTAGCAAGATTAGAAGCAATACGTTTAATACTTTCTTATGGTTTCTCTATGAACTTTGAATTATTTCAAATGGATGTGAAGAGTACCTTTCTCAATGGATACATTAATGAAGAAGTATATGTCAAACAGCCACCTGGCTTTGAAGACCCCAAAAATCCCTCACATGTGTTCAAATTATAAAAGGCTCTCTATGGTCTAAAACAAGCTCCAAGAGCTTGGTATGATAGATTAAGCACCTTCTTATGTGAACGAGGATTTGAAAAAGGGAAAGTTGATAAGACACTATTTGTTAAAAGAGATAATGGTCACACCTTATTGTGTTAGACATAAGTCCGTTTTTGATATTACAGACAAACGTACATCATGTGAAAAATCTAATATTTTGAACTAAGAAAAATTTCAAGAACATCAACTCAACCCTACAAACTTGAGGCAATAGCTTGGAACTCAAGGAATCAACAAAAGTTGAAAATTGACTAAAAAAATCGATTGGACAAATCGATTTTGTAATAGGGTTGTATGAAAATATGAAATCTGTGATTAAGCAATCGATTAGGCAAATCGATTGTTCCAATCACAAGACTGTTTTGATTGTTTAAATCGATTAGGCAAATCGACTGGCACATTTTCTGAATATTAATTGTGCAAGTTAGTAGCATGTCGTTTTGCAAGCTAGTCGATTTGGCAAATCGATTGTTCCAATCACAAGACTGTTTTGATTGTTTAAATCGATTAGGCAAATCGACTGGCACATTTTCTGAATATTAATTGTGCAAGTCAGTAGCCTGCCGTTTTGCAAGCTAGTCGATTTGGCAAATCGATTGTTCCAATCATAAGAATAAACTGAGGGTTTAAATCGATTGACACAATCGATTGTGAAAGTTACAGAGCCAAGCCATTTATTAAATAATCGATTAGTCAAATCGATTGCACAAAATAAATTTCAAAATGAACTTGGTCTGTAAACACAAATCGATTGACACAATCCATTGAACCATTTTCTTTTGTAACAAGTTTGGCATCAATTGATTTGGCAAATCGATTGAATGAACCAACTGATAAACTGCTCTTCAGACATAAGTTCATAACCGATTGGGCACATCGATTAACATTATTTAAGCTAATTCTCTGTGATTAGCCAAAATTGATTAGGCAAATCGATTTGTTGAAAACCACTGAGTCCTAGTGACCTGTGAAATCGATTAGCAAAATCGATTGGTGCAAAAGTTTTAGTAATAGAGGTGACTTAGCATATGGCCAAATCGATTATGTAAATGTTTAAATCGACTAAGTAAATCGATTGTTTTGATCTCGTTGTTGGAACAAAACATCATAAATCGATTATGCCAATCGATTCAAATATGAATTGTTATTCAATTCTGAAGAATGCTTTAAAATAATCGATTAGGTAAATTGATTAGTTTATGTAGTTTCAAGATTCAAGAACAACAAGATTCGCGAAATCGATTTGGTAAATCGATTATGCAGGCTTTATAACTTTAATGAATCGATTGGGCAAATCGATTCATCTATTGTTTTTCTGAAACTATATAAACTGTTTTCATTCTCTTCTTCTCATATAGAACTAACACAATTGATAGAACATTCTGATATCTCTTTCTCACATTGAAATAACATTGAACATTGCTTTTTCAGACATGAACGTTCATCTTTCGTGATCAACAAAGACTGAAAAAGATTGCAAAGAGAAAGACAATTAGAGAAGAAGCTTGCTTAAGAATTTTTGTATATTTCTGTTTTAGACTTTTTGTAAACAAATTCTGTAATAAAATAACATTGAGAAATCCAGATGTAACTGGTAGTGATCTTCTATGTTGAGGGATACATCAAGAAGACACTGGACTGAAATCTTGGAAGAGTTTATAGAAGATAAACTCTGGGATTCAGGGAGATAAGAATAGAATAGGAAGAGTGATTTAAGATTGATAGGCGAGGAGCTAGAACATCTTTAAATCGACTCGGAGAGATTATATTGGAAAAGGCTAAGATCGGATTTGATCTTAGGCCTGGACGTAGGCCGTCTTGCAAGCGGCTGAACCAGTATAAAAATTACTGTGTACATTTTCCTTCCCTTATCTCTTTTATTTCTGCATTGCTTATTTGATTGATCTTGATTGTATGTGATAGCGTTTCAGCAAGTGTACTAAATCGTTGCAAGTAATAATAAAACGGTAGTACCGAGTGTCGAACTCAAGGATTGCGTTTTACTATTGAATTATATTTAATTACTAAAATTGAACAAAAGGTTCCCAAGTTGATTGAAATAATGTTTGAAATTAACAACAATAATAAAATTGATCTTTTATAATGAGAAAAATGTCAGGGATGAGTTTCACTTCGAATCCAACCTTGGTGTCTAATTTGATCCTAGTTACTGAATTCCTTTATTGAATTATTACCGAATTCACTTTATTATTCTTGCCCTAATGTCTTAGTGACAGAACCTTTAATTCCAAAGTAACCCCTAATTCCTTAGTGGATTTAAGATTAGAATTAAGCATTACGGTATAGAAATTCTCTTGTAAATTATTGCTTTGCAACTAATTTAATTGGTTTCATGACCTGCATCTATCCCTAGACTACAAATTCATGAATTTCTCATCTCAAGCATTCGTAAAGTCCACTTCCGTTTCAAAATACAAATTGTAGAACATTTTAATGTTGATCAAGCAATAAAAAGCATTAAGCACAGAGATGAGAAAAACAATTCAATAAACTCATTCATATAACTAGAAATCTAATAAGAAAAATAAGGGTTTCATCTGGTTAAACTCATCCCTAACAAATAGGGTTTAGTTACTCATGGCAGAGATACAAAAGATAAGTATTAAAGAGGAATTACAAGAATGATTCATGGACGATTCTTGATAAAACTGCTTCAATGGCGTTAGAAACGGCCGTCTTTGAGTTTCTATGCTAGGGCACAAGTCTCCCAACTTCCCAAGAGTCAAAAAGATCCATAAAATAGTAAAAGATTGCGTTTTTATGATTGCTGATGCGCGTTGGCAGAGCTGAAACATGAGAAATGCGCTCCAGGCGCGCTGGGCGCGCTCCAGGCGCGCTGGGCGCGCTCCAGGCGCACAGCATCTGCTGTCTGACGTAGTTTGCATTTTTCTCATCTTTCGATTCTGAATTTGGTCCCGGTGTCTTCATGAAAGTTGTAGATATGGATCTTAGCTTTCATTAGCACTTGGATGGACTCCAAGTGGACATCTAGAACTCCAGATATGACTGAAATACTCCATATAGGTCATGTTGATTTCTCACCAAAATTCAGCACTGCACTAAAACAAAGTAACAACGCAAAACTACGAAAAATCTCTACTTAATTAAGCAAATAAGAACAAAAACATTTCATTAAATCAAATAACTAAAATCAACAAAATATATTAAATAACTCATTAAATTAACTAATGATTAAAGATAAATAAGACTAAAATCAATAAAAATTATGCATATGATGAAGAGTCATCAGTATGCAATAATAAAATTCTGTGATAATTGACATTACATGAATTGTTATTCTTGGCATGCTTGTATATGAATCAATATGTTCAACATCTATTGTATATGCTGCACTCTATTAGACAATAATTGTTATTGTTAATTTTCTTTAGGATTGATTTTTTGGGACCTTGGTTAATCTTACGTTTAATAAATCTTTGTATTTAGCAAACTGTTTAGCATTTTGTTAGAATAGGCATTATTCTGCAAAATCTGAGGTCATACCACCCTTCAATTGGCATCAAGAGCCTAATTTTTCTAGAGTAATTCTCATAAAAAGACCATGACCTCTGATTTCCTAGGAGAGGGTGCTTCATTGGCTAGGCCCCCTGCCTTCAATGGGGCCGCCTATATGTACTGGAAACGTAGGATGTTGATTTTCCTAGAGGCTGTTAGCATAGACATATTAGATGCTGTAACCGAAATAAAGGGGCAAGGCTCAAAGGGGCTAGCAAAGGATAACATTTTCATAGGGTAGTTAGAAAGGCTCAAACGACCAAATAAAATTGCCTCAATGTATGCATAAATTACAAGTGATGCAAGTCAGAATTAGTGCAAGTTCTGAAGGGATAACACTTGTCTGGATAATCACACAACAAAGAATTTAAGTGTTTAGGCTCAAAAGCTCACAGCTATGATAATAAGAAAGAGTATGAACTATTTAAATGATGCCAAACATGCCACTACAAAATTTATTTAGTGTTTTTTTTTTTAAATGTGAGTTAGACTTCTACAACCAAGCAGTAATCAACAATGCATGAATTAGTAAAACTTATCGAATTGAGCAATGATATGAGCAAAGAAATATAGTTTAAATTTCAAAATCCCAAACATAAAACTTAAGATCAAATGCAAGCTGTTAATAATTCTTCATCATAGTGCACGTTTACACACAATTAGAAAGAAACAAATTCAAATAACAAAAATAAGATTGCAAAAATTAAAAGTTACCTCTACCTGTGGGTTATCTCCCACAAAGTGCTTCTTTAAAGTCATTAGCTTGACGTCTCAACTATTGTCAAGGTGGCATATATGACAGAAAGAACACATCATCCTTCTCACCAAGAGATACATATTTCAAGTGAGGAGGAAATTGCTTGAGTTCAATCAGTGGTGTCTTTTTCTCTGAGGGCTTGTCTTCATTCCCTTTCAACTCCTCCCATCTAGTAGGAAAATGGGGGGAGTAGGATGGTGCTGCTTCTAACATGGCCAAGACCTCTTCCACCTTTTGATATTCACTTTCTTTAACAATGTCTTGGGGTAGGCATAACACTCTTTCTAATGGAAAATTGGATGCTTGATGCTTCATTTCTTTGTTGACTATAGCATCTAAGATCTCAATTCGATTGCACTCTTCTCTTTCTTTTGAATATTCCATGGCTTTTAAAATGTTAAAAGTGACAGTTTCTTCATTTACTTTTAAGGTTAAGGTGCCATCTGCCACATCAATCATAGCTCGCCCTGTTGCTAAGAATGGTCTGCCCAAAATCAAAGGAATGTCACAGTCCTCATCTATGTCTAGTACCACGAAATCCACTGGAAAAATGAACTTATCCACTTTAACCAACACATCTTCCACCACTCCGTAGGGGTGTTTCATCGAGCGATCCGCAAACTGTAACATCAGTTGTGTGTCTTTGACTTTTCCAATGCCCAGTTTTTTGTATATTGAAAGGGGCATAAAACTTACACTAGCCCCAAGATCGCACAAAGCCTTCCCAAAAGTTCTATTTCCAATAGCGCACGGGATTGAGAAACTTCCAGGATCATTGAGCTTCGGTGGTAGTTTCCTCTGTAGTATAGCACTACACTCTTCGGTAAGCATAACTGTTTCACCGCCGATTTTTCTTTTTTTCGACAGAATCTCCTTCATGAACTTGGCATATGTTGGCATCTGTTCTAGTGCTTCTACAAAAGGAATGTTAATATGTAATTTTTTAAAAACATCAAGAAACTTACCAAATTGTTTTTCAGTTTCTTCCCTCCTTAATCTTTGAGGGAATGGAAGTCGAATTTCTGGTTTTGGCAGTGGTTCCCTTTTTTGTACCACAGGTTCTTGTTCCTTTTCAAAAGCGATGTGATCCTCAATTGATGTCGGTGTGGCCATTTCCTCTAGGTGGGTTGAAGTCAGAGTACTTCTACTCTGTTTGGCTTCAGCTGGAACTTGTTCACTCACCTTGCCACTCCTCGTGGTCACTGCATTAACATTGTTTCGTGAATTCGGAACTGTGTCACTAGGAAGATTTCCAGACGTTCTTTGTGCCATTTGTTGAGAAAGTTGACCCACTTGAGTCTCCAGATTCTTTATGGATGCAGAGTGATTTTTCTGGATGGCTATTGACTCTTCAATGAAAGAACTTGTGATTGTCGCGATTTTCTCTATAGCCATGTAACTCTTCTCTAGAGCGCTCTCCCAAGCAGCCTTTCTAGGTGGGAATTGGTTTGTTTGAGCTTCTTGTTGACCCTGAGATCCACCTTGTGGATCTCTCCAAGAAAAATTCGGATGATTTCTCCAACCAGGATTGTACGTACTAGAGTAGGGGTTATTCTGCCTGTTGTTATTACTCACAAAATTCACATGTTCTAGTTCTTCTACCTCATTGTCATCCAGTGCTTCACAAACTCCAGTTTTATGTGCTCCTCCACAAATGTTATAGCTAGTATGCTTTAGTAGTTTGACAAAAGCCACTTGGGGTTGTATATTTAGAGCTACCATCCCCTTCTTTATCTCAACGGCGATAACATCTTTTATATGTTTTGAGAGCAACATCCCTTGAGCCAACCCAACCTCATAAGCATTCAATTCCAGCATACCACTTTTTGATTTGCTTTTGCAGTTTTTTTTTTCTATATAAAAGAAAAGTTCAGCTGAGGACTAGCCTCGCATACAAGGTTAGAGAAATTATGAGTAATGAACAGTTAAAGAAAGATAAATAATTAAGTAAAAATAAAAGAGTTTTAAACCAGAATTCTTTTTTTTTTTAATTAGAAATAAAATAAAAAAAGAAATTTTATTGCAGAGCAAAAAATTTCAATTCAGTAAATAAATTAAATTCAATAGTGATATGGCAATCCCCGGCAACGGCGCCAAAAACTTGATAGCGTTTCAGCAAGTGTACTGAATCGTTGCAAGTAATAATAAAACGGTAGTACCGAGTGTCGAACTCAAGGATTGCGTTTTACTATTGAATTATATTTAATTACTAAAATTGAACAAAAGGTTCCCAAGTTGATTGAAATAATGTTTGAAATTAACAACAATAATAAAATTGATCTTTTATAATGAGAAAAATGTCAGGGATGAGTTTCACTTCGAATCCAACCTTGGTGTCTAATTTGATCCTAGTTACTGAATTCCTTTATTGAATTATTACCGAATTCACTTTATTATTCTTGCCCTAATGTCTTAGTGACAGAACCTTTAATTCCAAAGTAACCCCTAATTCCTTAGTGGATTTAAGATTAGAATTAAGCATTACGGTATAGAAATTCTCTTGTAAATTATTGCTTTGCAACTAATTTAATTGGTTTCATGACCTGCATCTATCCCTAGACTACAAATTCATGAATTTCTCATCTCAAGCATTCGTAAAGTCCACTTCCGTTTCAAAATACAAATTGTAGAACATTTTAATGTTGATCAAGCAATAAAAAGCATTAAGCACAGAGATGAGAAAAACAATTCAATAAACTCATTCATATAACTAGAAATCTAATAAGAAAAATAAGGGTTTCATCTGGTTAAACTCATCCCTAACAAATAGGGTTTAGTTACTCATGGCAGAGATACAAAAGATAAGTATTAAAGAGGAATTACAAGAATGATTCATGGACGATTCTTGATAAAACTGCTTCAATGGCGTTAGAAACGGCCGTCTTTGAGTTTCTATGCTAGGGCACAAGTCTCCCAACTTCCCAAGAGTCAAAAAGATCCATAAAATAGTAAAAGATTGCGTTTTTATGATTGCTGATGCGCGTTGGCAGAGCTGAAACATGAGAAATGCGCTCCAGGCGCGCTGGGCGCGCTCCAGGCGCGCTGGGCGCGCTCCAGGCGCACAGCATCTGCTGTCTGACGTAGTTTGCATTTTTCTCATCTTTCGATTCTGAATTTGGTCCCGGTGTCTTCATGAAAGTTGTAGATATGGATCTTAGCTTTCATTAGCACTTGGATGGACTCCAAGTGGACATCTAGAACTCCAGATATGACTGAAATACTCCATATAGGTCATGTTGATTTCTCACCAAAATTCAGCACTGCACTAAAACAAAGTAACAACGCAAAACTACGAAAAATCTCTACTTAATTAAGCAAATAAGAACAAAAACATTTCATTAAATCAAATAACTAAAATCAACAAAATATATTAAATAACTCATTAAATTAACTAATGATTAAAGATAAATAAGACTAAAATCAATAAAAATTATGCATATGATGAAGAGTCATCAGTATGCAATAATAAAATTCTGTGATAATTGACATTACATGAATTGTTATTCTTGGCATGCTTGTATATGAATCAATATGTTCAACATCTATTGTATATGCTGCACTCTATTAGACAATAATTGTTATTGTTAATTTTCTTTAGGATTGATTTTTTGGGACCTTGGTTAATCTTACGTTTAATAAATCTTTGTATTTAGCAAACTGTTTAGCATTTTGTTAGAATAGGCATTATTCTGCAAAATCTGAGGTCATACCACCCTTCAATTGGCATCAAGAGCCTAATTTTTCTAGAGTAATTCTCATAAAAAGACCATGACCTCTGATTTCCTAGGAGAGGGTGCTTCATTGGCTAGGCCCCCTGCCTTCAATGGGGCCGCCTATATGTACTGGAAACGTAGGATGTTGATTTTCCTAGAGGCTGTTAGCATAGACATATTAGATGCTGTAACCGAAATAAAGGGGCAAGGCTCAAAGGGGCTAGCAAAGGATAACATTTTCATAGGGTAGTTAGAAAGGCTCAAACGACCAAATAAAATTGCCTCAATGTATGCATAAATTACAAGTGATGCAAGTCAGAATTAGTGCAAGTTCTGAAGGGATAACACTTGTCTGGATAATCACACAACAAAGAATTTAAGTGTTTAGGCTCAAAAGCTCACAGCTATGATAATAAGAAAGAGTATGAACTATTTAAATGATGCCAAACATGCCACTACAAAATTTATTTAGTGTTTTTTTTTTTAAATGTGAGTTAGACTTCTACAACCAAGCAGTAATCAACAATGCATGAATTAGTAAAACTTATCGAATTGAGCAATGATATGAGCAAAGAAATATAGTTTAAATTTCAAAATCCCAAACATAAAACTTAAGATCAAATGCAAGCTGTTAATAATTCTTCATCATAGTGCACGTTTACACACAATTAGAAAGAAACAAATTCAAATAACAAAAATAAGATTGCAAAAATTAAAAGTTACCTCTACCTGTGGGTTATCTCCCACAAAGTGCTTCTTTAAAGTCATTAGCTTGACGTCTCAACTATTGTCAAGGTGGCATATATGACAGAAAGAACACATCATCCTTCTCACCAAGAGATACATATTTCAAGTGAGGAGGAAATTGCTTGAGTTCAATCAGTGGTGTCTTTTTCTCTGAGGGCTTGTCTTCATTCCCTTTCAACTCCTCCCATCTAGTAGGAAAATGGGGGGAGTAGGATGGTGCTGCTTCTAACATGGCCAAGACCTCTTCCACCTTTTGATATTCACTTTCTTTAACAATGTCTTGGGGTAGGCATAACACTCTTTCTAATGGAAAATTGGATGCTTGATGCTTCATTTCTTTGTTGACTATAGCATCTAAGATCTCAATTCGATTGCACTCTTCTCTTTCTTTTGAATATTCCATGGCTTTTAAAATGTTAAAAGTGATAGTTTCTTCATTTACTTTTAAGGTTAAGGTGCCATCTGCCACATCAATCATAACTCGCCCTGTTGCTAAGAATGGTCTCCCCAAAATCAAAGGAATGTCACAGTCCTCATCCATGTCTAGTACCACGAAATCCACTGGAAAAATGAACTTATCCACTTTAACCAACACATCTTCCACCACTCCGTAGGGGTGTTTCATCGAGCGATCCGCAAACTGTAACATCAGTTGTGTGTCTTTGACTTTTCCAATGCCCAGTTTTTTGTATATTGAAAGGGGCATAAGACTTACACTAGCCCCAAGATCGCACAAAGCCTTCCCAAAAGTTCTATTTCCAATAGCGCACGGGATTGAGAAACTTCCAGGATCATTGAGCTTCGGTGGCAGTTTCCTCTGTAGTATAGCACTACACTCTTCGGTAAGCATAACTGTTTCACCGCCGATTTTTCTTTTTTTTCGACAAAATCTCCTTCATGAACTTGGCATATGATGGCATCTGTTCTAGTGCTTCTGCAAAAGGAATGTTAATATGTAATTTTTTAAAAACATCAAGAAACTTACCAAATTGTTTTTCAGTTTCTTCCCTCCTTAATCTTTGAGGGAATGGAAGTCGAATTTCTGGTTTTGGCAGTGGTTCCCTTTTTTGTACCACAGGTTCTTGTTCCTTTTCAAAAGCGATGTGATCCTCAATTGATGTCGGTGTGGCCATTTCCTCTAGGTGGGTTGAAGTCAGAGTACTTCTACTCTGTTTGGCTTCAGCTGGAACTTGTTCACTCACCTTGCCACTCCTCGTGGTCACTGCATTAACATTGTTTCGTGAATTCGGAACTGTGTCACTAGGAAGATTTCCAGACGTTCTTTGTGCCATTTGTTGAGAAAGTTGACCCACTTGAGTCTCCAGATTCTTTATGGATGCAGAGTGATTTTTCTGGATGGCTATTGACTCTTCAATGAAAGAACTTGTGATTGTCGCGATTTTCTCTATAGCCATGTAACTCTTCTCTAGAGCGCTCTCCCAAGCAGCCTTTCTAGGTGGGAATTGGTTTGTTTGAGCTTCTTGTTGACCCTGAGATCCACCTTGTGGATCTCTCCAAGAAAAATTCGGATGATTTCTCCAACCAGGATTGTACGTACTAGAGTAGGGGTTATTCTGCCTGTTGTTATTACTCACAAAATTCACATGTTCTAGTTCTTCTACCTCATTGTCATCCAGTGCTTCACAAACTCCAGTTTTATGTGCTCCTCCACAAATGTTATAGCTAGTATGCTTTAGTAGTTTGACAAAAGCCACTTGGGGTTGTATATTTAGAGCTACCATCCCCTTCTTTATCTCAACGGCGATAACATCTTTTATATGTTTTGAGAGCAACATCCCTTGAGCCAACCCAACCTCATAAGCATTCAATTCCAGCATACCACTTTTTGATTTGCTTTTGCAGTTTTTTTTTTCTATATAAAAGAAAAGTTCAGCTGAGGACTAGCCTCG
This sequence comes from Cicer pinnatifidum, assembly GCA_037974775.1. Classification (NCBI taxonomy): domain Eukaryota; kingdom Viridiplantae; phylum Streptophyta; class Magnoliopsida; order Fabales; family Fabaceae; genus Cicer; species Cicer pinnatifidum. Next base: position 35,108,217 of record JBBPBR010000003.1, read on the forward strand.
CATACAAGGTTAGAGAAATTATGAGTAATGAACAGTTAAAGAAAGATAAATAATTAAGTAAAAATAAAAGAGTTTTAAACCAGAATTCTTTTTTTTTTTAATTAGAAATAAAATAAAAAAAGAAATTTTATTGCAGAGCAAAAAATTTCAATTCAGTAAATAAATTAAATTCAATAGTGATATGGCAATCCCCGGCAACGGCGCCAAAAACTTGATAGCGTTTCAGCAAGTGTACTGAATCGTTGCAAGTAATAATAAAACGGTAGTACCGAGTGTCGAACTCAAGGATTGCGTTTTACTATTGAATTATATTTAATTACTAAAATTGAACAAAAGGTTCCCAAGTTGATTGAAATAATGTTTGAAATTAACAACAATAATAAAATTGATCTTTTATAATGAGAAAAATGTCAGGGATGAGTTTCACTTCGAATCCAACCTTGGTGTCTAATTTGATCCTAGTTACTGAATTCCTTTATTGAATTATTACCGAATTCACTTTATTATTCTTGCCCTAATGTCTTAGTGACAGAACCTTTAATTCCAAAGTAACCCCTAATTCCTTAGTGGATTTAAGATTAGAATTAAGCATTACGGTATAGAAATTCTCTTGTAAATTATTGCTTTGCAACTAATTTAATTGGTTTCATGACCTGCATCTATCCCTAGACTACAAATTCATGAATTTCTCATCTCAAGCATTCGTAAAGTCCACTTCCGTTTCAAAATACAAATTGTAGAACATTTTAATGTTGATCAAGCAATAAAAAGCATTAAGCACAGAGATGAGAAAAACAATTCAATAAACTCATTCATATAACTAGAAATCTAATAAGAAAAATAAGGGTTTCATCTGGTTAAACTCATCCCTAACAAATAGGGTTTAGTTACTCATGGCAGAGATACAAAAGATAAGTATTAAAGAGGAATTACAAGAATGATTCATGGACGATTCTTGATAAAACTGCTTCAATGGCGTTAGAAACGGCCGTCTTTGAGTTTCTATGCTAGGGCACAAGTCTCCCAACTTCCCAAGAGTCAAAAAGATCCATAAAATAGTAAAAGATTGCGTTTTTATGATTGCTGATGCGCGTTGGCAGAGCTGAAACATGAGAAATGCGCTCCAGGCGCGCTGGGCGCGCTCCAGGCGCGCTGGGCGCGCTCCAGGCGCACAGCATCTGCTGTCTGACGTAGTTTGCATTTTTCTCATCTTTCGATTCTGAATTTGGTCCCGGTGTCTTCATGAAAGTTGTAGATATGGATCTTAGCTTTCATTAGCACTTGGATGGACTCCAAGTGGACATCTAGAACTCCAGATATGACTGAAATACTCCATATAGGTCATGTTGATTTCTCACCAAAATTCAGCACTGCACTAAAACAAAGTAACAACGCAAAACTACGAAAAATCTCTACTTAATTAAGCAAATAAGAACAAAAACATTTCATTAAATCAAATAACTAAAATCAACAAAATATATTAAATAACTCATTAAATTAACTAATGATTAAAGATAAATAAGACTAAAATCAATAAAAATTATGCATATGATGAAGAGTCATCAGTATGCAATAATAAAATTCTGTGATAATTGACATTACATGAATTGTTATTCTTGGCATGCTTGTATATGAATCAATATGTTCAACATCTATTGTATATGCTGCACTCTATTAGACAATAATTGTTATTGTTAATTTTCTTTAGGATTGATTTTTTGGGACCTTGGTTAATCTTACGTTTAATAAATCTTTGTATTTAGCAAACTGTTTAGCATTTTGTTAGAATAGGCATTATTCTGCAAAATCTGAGGTCATACCACCCTTCAATTGGCATCAAGAGCCTAATTTTTCTAGAGTAATTCTCATAAAAAGACCATGACCTCTGATTTCCTAGGAGAGGGTGCTTCATTGGCTAGGCCCCCTGCCTTCAATGGGGCCGCCTATATGTACTGGAAACGTAGGATGTTGATTTTCCTAGAGGCTGTTAGCATAGACATATTAGATGCTGTAACCGAAATAAAGGGGCAAGGCTCAAAGGGGCTAGCAAAGGATAACATTTTCATAGGGTAGTTAGAAAGGCTCAAACGACCAAATAAAATTGCCTCAATGTATGCATAAATTACAAGTGATGCAAGTCAGAATTAGTGCAAGTTCTGAAGGGATAACACTTGTCTGGATAATCACACAACAAAGAATTTAAGTGTTTAGGCTCAAAAGCTCACAGCTATGATAATAAGAAAGAGTATGAACTATTTAAATGATGCCAAACATGCCACTACAAAATTTATTTAGTGTTTTTTTTTTTAAATGTGAGTTAGACTTCTACAACCAAGCAGTAATCAACAATGCATGAATTAGTAAAACTTATCGAATTGAGCAATGATATGAGCAAAGAAATATAGTTTAAATTTCAAAATCCCAAACATAAAACTTAAGATCAAATGCAAGCTGTTAATAATTCTTCATCATAGTGCACGTTTACACACAATTAGAAAGAAACAAATTCAAATAACAAAAATAAGATTGCAAAAATTAAAAGTTACCTCTACCTGTGGGTTATCTCCCACAAAGTGCTTCTTTAAAGTCATTAGCTTGACGTCTCAACTATTGTCAAGGTGGCATATATGACAGAAAGAACACATCATCCTTCTCACCAAGAGATACATATTTCAAGTGAGGAGGAAATTGCTTGAGTTCAATCAGTGGTGTCTTTTTCTCTGAGGGCTTGTCTTCATTCCCTTTCAACTCCTCCCATCTAGTAGGAAAATGGGGGGAGTAGGATGGTGCTGCTTCTAACATGGCCAAGACCTCTTCCACCTTTTGATATTCACTTTCTTTAACAATGTCTTGGGGTAGGCATAACACTCTTTCTAATGGAAAACTGGATGCTTGATGCTTCATTTCTTTGTTGACAATCACATCTAAGATCTCAATTCGATTGCACTCTTCTCTTTCTTTTGAATATTCCATGGCTTTTAAAATGTTAAAAGTGACAGTTTCTTCATTTACTTTTAAGGTTAAGGTGCCATCTGCCACATCAATCATAGCTCGCCCTGTTGCTAAGAATGGTCTCCCCAAAATCAAAGGAATGTCACAGTCCTCATCCATGTCTAGTACCACGAAATCCACTGGAAAAATGAACTTATCCACTTTAACCAACACATCTTCCACCACTCCGTAGGGGTGTTTCATCGAGCGATCCGCAAACTGTAACATCAGTTGTGTGTCTTTGACTTTTCCAATGCCCAGTTTTTTGTATATTGAAAGGGGCATAAGACTTACACTAGCCCCAAGATCGCACAAAGCCTTCCCCAAAGTTATATTTCCAATAGCGCACGGGATTGAGAAACTTCCAGGATCATTGAGCTTCGGTGGCAGCTTCCTCTGTAGTATAGCACTACACTCTTCGGTAAGCATAACTGTTTCACCGCCGATTTTTCTTTTTTTCGACAGAATCTCCTTCATGAACTTGGCATATGTTGGCATCCGCTCTAGTGCTTCTGCAAAAGGAATGTTAATATGTAATTTTTTAAAAACATCAAGAAACTTACCAAATTGTTTTTCAGTTTCTTCCCTCCTTAATCTTTGAGGGAAAGGAAGTGGAATTTCTGGTTTTGGCAGTGGTTCCCTTTTTTGTACCACAAGTTCTTGCTCCTTTTCAAAAGCGATGTGATCCTCAACTACCAAAAACTTTGGTGTGGCCATTTCCTCTAGGTGGGTTGAAGTCATAGTACTTCTACTCTGTTTGGCTTCAGGTGGAACTTGTTCACTCACCTTGCCACTCCTCGTGGTCACTGCATTAACATTGTTTAGTGGATTCAGAACTGTGTCGCTAGGAAGATTTCCATACGTTCTTTGTGCCATTTGTTGAGCAAGTTGACCCACTTGAGTCTCTAGATTCTTTATAGATGCAGAGTGATTTTTATGGATGGCTCTTGACTCTTCAATGAAAGAACTTGTGATTGTCGCGAATTTCTCTATAGCACTCTCCCAAACAGCTTTTCTAGGTGGGAATTGGTTTGTTTGAGCTTCTTGTTGACCCTGAGATCCACCTTGTTGATCTCTCCAAGAAAAATTCGGATGATTTCTCCAACCAGGATTGTACGTACTAGAGTAGGGGTTATTCTGCCTGTTGTTATTACTCACAAAATTCACATGTTCTAGTTCTTCTACCTCATTGTCATCCAGTGCTTCACAAACTCCAGTTTTATGTGCTCCTCCACAAATGTTATAGCTAGTATGCTTTAGTAGTTTGACAAAAGCCACTTGGGGTTGTATATTTAGAGCTACCATCCCCTTCTTTATCTCAACGGCGATAACATCTTTTATATGTTTTGAGAGCAACATCCCTTGAGCCAACCCAACCTCATAAGCATTCAATTCCAGCATACCACTTTTTGATTTGCTTTTGCAGTTTTTTTTTTCTATATAAAAGAAAAGTTCAGCTGAGGACTAGCCTCGCATACAAGGTTAGAGAAATTATGAGTAATGAACAGTTAAAGAAAGATAAATAATTAAGTAAAAATAAAAGAGTTTTAAACCAGAATTCTTTTTTTTTTTAATTAGAAATAAAATAAAAAAAGAAATTTTATTGCAGAGCAAAAAATTTCAATTCAGTAAATAAATTAAATTCAATAGTGATATGGCAATCCCCGGCAACGGCGCCAAAAACTTGATAGCGTTTCAGCAAGTGTACTGAATCGTTGCAAGTAATAATAAAACGGTAGTACCGAGTGTCGAACTCAAGGATTGCGTTTTACTATTGAATTATATTTAATTACTAAAATTGAACAAAAGGTTCCCAAGTTGATTGAAATAATGTTTGAAATTAACAACAATAATAAAATTGATCTTTTATAATGAGAAAAATGTCAGGGATGAGTTTCACTTCGAATCCAACCTTGGTGTCTAATTTGATCCTAGTTACTGAATTCCTTTATTGAATTATTACCGAATTCACTTTATTATTCTTGCCCTAATGTCTTAGTGACAGAACCTTTAATTCCAAAGTAACCCCTAATTCCTTAGTGGATTTAAGATTAGAATTAAGCATTACGGTATAGAAATTCTCTTGTAAATTATTGCTTTGCAACTAATTTAATTGGTTTCATGACCTGCATCTATCCCTAGACTACAAATTCATGAATTTCTCATCTCAAGCATTCGTAAAGTCCACTTCCGTTTCAAAATACAAATTGTAGAACATTTTAATGTTGATCAAGCAATAAAAAGCATTAAGCACAGAGATGAGAAAAACAATTCAATAAACTCATTCATATAACTAGAAATCTAATAAGAAAAATAAGGGTTTCATCTGGTTAAACTCATCCCTAACAAATAGGGTTTAGTTACTCATGGCAGAGATACAAAAGATAAGTATTAAAGAGGAATTACAAGAATGATTCATGGACGATTCTTGATAAAACTGCTTCAATGGCGTTAGAAACGGCCGTCTTTGAGTTTCTATGCTAGGGCACAAGTCTCCCAACTTCCCAAGAGTCAAAAAGATCCATAAAATAGTAAAAGATTGCGTTTTTATGATTGCTGATGCGCGTTGGCAGAGCTGAAACATGAGAAATGCGCTCCAGGCGCGCTGGGCGCGCTCCAGGCGCGCTGGGCGCGCTCCAGGCGCACAGCATCTGCTGTCTGACGTAGTTTGCATTTTTCTCATCTTTCGATTCTGAATTTGGTCCCGGTGTCTTCATGAAAGTTGTAGATATGGATCTTAGCTTTCATTAGCACTTGGATGGACTCCAAGTGGACATCTAGAACTCCAGATATGACTGAAATACTCCATATAGGTCATGTTGATTTCTCACCAAAATTCAGCACTGCACTAAAACAAAGTAACAACGCAAAACTACGAAAAATCTCTACTTAATTAAGCAAATAAGAACAAAAACATTTCATTAAATCAAATAACTAAAATCAACAAAATATATTAAATAACTCATTAAATTAACTAATGATTAAAGATAAATAAGACTAAAATCAATAAAAATTATGCATATGATGAAGAGTCATCAGTATGCAATAATAAAATTCTGTGATAATTGACATTACATGAATTGTTATTCTTGGCATGCTTGTATATGAATCAATATGTTCAACATCTATTGTATATGCTGCACTCTATTAGACAATAATTGTTATTGTTAATTTTCTTTAGGATTGATTTTTTGGGACCTTGGTTAATCTTACGTTTAATAAATCTTTGTATTTAGCAAACTGTTTAGCATTTTGTTAGAATAGGCATTATTCTGCAAAATCTGAGGTCATACCACCCTTCAATTGGCATCAAGAGCCTAATTTTTCTAGAGTAATTCTCATAAAAAGACCATGACCTCTGATTTCCTAGGAGAGGGTGCTTCATTGGCTAGGCCCCCTGCCTTCAATGGGGCCGCCTATATGTACTGGAAACGTAGGATGTTGATTTTCCTAGAGGCTGTTAGCATAGACATATTAGATGCTGTAACCGAAATAAAGGGGCAAGGCTCAAAGGGGCTAGCAAAGGATAACATTTTCATAGGGTAGTTAGAAAGGCTCAAACGACCAAATAAAATTGCCTCAATGTATGCATAAATTACAAGTGATGCAAGTCAGAATTAGTGCAAGTTCTGAAGGGATAACACTTGTCTGGATAATCACACAACAAAGAATTTAAGTGTTTAGGCTCAAAAGCTCACAGCTATGATAATAAGAAAGAGTATGAACTATTTAAATGATGCCAAACATGCCACTACAAAATTTATTTAGTGTTTTTTTTTTTAAATGTGAGTTAGACTTCTACAACCAAGCAGTAATCAACAATGCATGAATTAGTAAAACTTATCGAATTGAGCAATGATATGAGCAAAGAAATATAGTTTAAATTTCAAAATCCCAAACATAAAACTTAAGATCAAATGCAAGCTGTTAATAATTCTTCATCATAGTGCACGTTTACACACAATTAGAAAGAAACAAATTCAAATAACAAAAATAAGATTGCAAAAATTAAAAGTTACCTCTACCTGTGGGTTATCTCCCACAAAGTGCTTCTTTAAAGTCATTAGCTTGACGTCTCAACTATTGTCAAGGTGGCATATATGACAGAAAGAACACATCATCCTTCTCACCAAGAGATACATATTTCAAGTGAGGAGGAAATTGCTTGAGTTCAATCAGTGGTGTCTTTTTCTCTGAGGGCTTGTCTTCATTCCCTTTCAACTCCTCCCATCTAGTAGGAAAATGGGGGGAGTAGGATGGTGCTGCTTCTAACATGGCCAAGACCTCTTCCACCTTTTGATATTCACTTTCTTTAACAATGTCTTGGGGTAGGCATAACACTCTTTCTAATGGAAAACTGGATGCTTGATGCTTCATTTCTTCGTTGACTATCGCATCTAAGATCTCGATTCGATTGCACTCTTCTCTTTCTTTTGAATGTTCCATGACTTTTAAAATGTTAAAAGTGACAGTTTCTTTATTTAATTTTAAGGTTAAGGTGCCATCTGCTACATCAATCATAGCTCTCCCTGTTGCTAAGAACGGTCTCCCCAAAATCAAAGGAATGTCGTTGTCTTCCTCCATATCTAGTACCACGAAATCTACTGGAAAAATGAACTTAACCACTTTAACCAACACATCTTCCACCACTCCATAGGGATATTTCATTGAGCGGTCCGCAAACTGTAACATCAGCTGTGTGTCCTTGACTTTTCCAATGCCCAATTTTTTGTATATTGAAAGGGGCATAAGACTTACACTAGCCCCAAGATCACACAAAGCCTTCCCAAAATTTCTATTTCCAATAGTGCATGGGATTGAGAAACTTCTAGGATCATTGAGCTTCAGTGGTAGCTTCCTCTGTAGTATAGCACTACACTCTTCGGTAAGCATAATTGTTTCACCGCCGATTTTTCTTTTTTTCGACAGAATCTCCTTCATGAACTTGGCATATGTTGGCATCTGCTCTAGTGCTTCTGCAAAAGGAATGTTAATATGTAATTTTTTAAAAACATCAAGAAACTTACCAAATTGTTTTTCAGTTTCTTCCCTCCTTAATCTTTGAGGGAAAGGAAGTCGAATTTCTGGTTTTGGCAGTGGTTCCCTTTTTTGTACCACAGGTTCTTGCTCCTTTTCAAAAGCGATGTGATCCTCAACTTCCAAAAACTTTGGTGTGGCCATTTCCTCTAGGTGGGTTGAAGTCATAGTACTTCTACTCTGTTTGGCTTCAGGTGGAACTTGTTCACTCACCTTGCCACTCCTCGTGGTCACTGCATTAACATTGTTTAGTGGATTCAGAACTGTGTCGCTAGGAAGATTTCCATACGTTCTTTGTGCCATTTGTTGAGCAAGTTGACCCACTTGAGTCTCTAGATTCTTTATAGATGCAGAGTGATTTTTATGGATGGCTCTTGACTCTTCAATGAAAGAACTTGTGATTGTCGCGAATTTCTCTATAGCACTCTCCCAAACAGCTTTTCTAGGTGGGAATTGGTTTGTTTGAGCTTCTTGTTGACCCTGAGATCCACCTTGTTGATCTCTCCAAGAAAAATTCGGATGATTTCTCCAACCAGGATTGTACGTACTAGAGTAGGGGTTATTCTGCCTGTTGTTATTACTCACAAAATTCACATGTTCTAGTTCTTCTACCTCATTGTCATCCAGTGCTTCACAAACTCCAGTTTTATGTGCTCCTCCACAAATGTTATAGCTAGTATGCTTTAGTAGTTTGACAAAAGCCACTTGGGGTTGTATATTTAGAGCTACCATCCCCTTCTTTATCTCAACGGCGATAACATCTTTTATATGTTTTGAGAGCAACATCCCTTGAGCCAACCCAACCTCATAAGCATTCAATTCCAGCATACCACTTTTTGATTTGCTTTTGCAGTTTTTTTTTTCTATATAAAAGAAAAGTTCAGCTGAGGACTAGCCTCGCATACAAGGTTAGAGAAATTATGAGTAATGAACAGTTAAAGAAAGATAAATAATTAAGTAAAAATAAAAGAGTTTTAAACCAGAATTCTTTTTTTTTTTAATTAGAAATAAAATAAAAAAAGAAATTTTATTGCAGAGCAAAAAATTTCAATTCAGTAAATAAATTAAATTCAATAGTGATATGGCAATCCCCGGCAACGGCGCCAAAAACTTGATAGCGTTTCAGCAAGTGTACTGAATCGTTGCAAGTAATAATAAAACGGTAGTACCGAGTGTCGAACTCAAGGATTGCGTTTTACTATTGAATTATATTTAATTACTAAAATTGAACAAAAGGTTCCCAAGTTGATTGAAATAATGTTTGAAATTAACAACAATAATAAAATTGATCTTTTATAATGAGAAAAATGTCAGGGATGAGTTTCACTTCGAATCCAACCTTGGTGTCTAATTTGATCCTAGTTACTGAATTCCTTTATTGAATTATTACCGAATTCACTTTATTATTCTTGCCCTAATGTCTTAGTGACAGAACCTTTAATTCCAAAGTAACCCCTAATTCCTTAGTGGATTTAAGATTAGAATTAAGCATTACGGTATAGAAATTCTCTTGTAAATTATTGCTTTGCAACTAATTTAATTGGTTTCATGACCTGCATCTATCCCTAGACTACAAATTCATGAATTTCTCATCTCAAGCATTCGTAAAGTCCACTTCCGTTTCAAAATACAAATTGTAGAACATTTTAATGTTGATCAAGCAATAAAAAGCATTAAGCACAGAGATGAGAAAAACAATTCAATAAACTCATTCATATAACTAGAAATCTAATAAGAAAAATAAGGGTTTCATCTGGTTAAACTCATCCCTAACAAATAGGGTTTAGTTACTCATGGCAGAGATACAAAAGATAAGTATTAAAGAGGAATTACAAGAATGATTCATGGACGATTCTTGATAAAACTGCTTCAATGGCGTTAGAAACGGCCGTCTTTGAGTTTCTATGCTAGGGCACAAGTCTCCCAACTTCCCAAGAGTCAAAAAGATCCATAAAATAGTAAAAGATTGCGTTTTTATGATTGCTGATGCGCGTTGGCAGAGCTGAAACATGAGAAATGCGCTCCAGGCGCGCTGGGCGCGCTCCAGGCGCGCTGGGCGCGCTCCAGGCGCACAGCATCTGCTGTCTGACGTAGTTTGCATTTTTCTCATCTTTCGATTCTGAATTTGGTCCCGGTGTCTTCATGAAAGTTGTAGATATGGATCTTAGCTTTCATTAGCACTTGGATGGACTCCAAGTGGACATCTAGAACTCCAGATATGACTGAAATACTCCATATAGGTCATGTTGATTTCTCACCAAAATTCAGCACTGCACTAAAACAAAGTAACAACGCAAAACTACGAAAAATCTCTACTTAATTAAGCAAATAAGAACAAAAACATTTCATTAAATCAAATAACTAAAATCAACAAAATATATTAAATAACTCATTAAATTAACTAATGATTAAAGATAAATAAGACTAAAATCAATAAAAATTATGCATATGATGAAGAGTCATCAGTATGCAATAATAAAATTCTGTGATAATTGACATTACATGAATTGTTATTCTTGGCATGCTTGTATATGAATCAATATGTTCAACATCTATTGTATATGCTGCACTCTATTAGACAATAATTGTTATTGTTAATTTTCTTTAGGATTGATTTTTTGGGACCTTGGTTAATCTTACGTTTAATAAATCTTTGTATTTAGCAAACTGTTTAGCATTTTGTTAGAATAGGCATTATTCTGCAAAATCTGAGGTCATACCACCCTTCAATTGGCATCAAGAGCCTAATTTTTCTAGAGTAATTCTCATAAAAAGACCATGACCTCTGATTTCCTAGGAGAGGGTGCTTCATTGGCTAGGCCCCCTGCCTTCAATGGGGCCGCCTATATGTACTGGAAACGTAGGATGTTGATTTTCCTAGAGGCTGTTAGCATAGACATATTAGATGCTGTAACCGAAATAAAGGGGCAAGGCTCAAAGGGGCTAGCAAAGGATAACATTTTCATAGGGTAGTTAGAAAGGCTCAAACGACCAAATAAAATTGCCTCAATGTATGCATAAATTACAAGTGATGCAAGTCAGAATTAGTGCAAGTTCTGAAGGGATAACACTTGTCTGGATAATCACACAACAAAGAATTTAAGTGTTTAGGCTCAAAAGCTCACAGCTATGATAATAAGAAAGAGTCAAAAAGATCCATAAAACAGTAAAAGATTGCGTTTTTATGATTGCTGATGCGCGTTGGCAGAGCTGAAACATGAGAAATGCGCTCCAGGCGCGCTGGGCGCGCTCTAGGCGCACAGCATCTGCTGTCTGACGTAGTTTGCATTTTTCTCATCTTTCGAGTCTGAATTTGGTCCCGGTGTCTTCATGAAAGGTGTAGATATGGATCTTAGCTTTCATTAGCACTTGGATTGACTCCAATTGGACATCTAGAACTCCAGATATGACTGAAATACTCCATATAGGTCATGTTGATTTCTCACCAAAATTCAGCACTGCACTAAAACAAAGTAACAACGCAAAACTACGAAAAATCTCTACTTAATTAAGCAAATAAGAACAAAAACATTTCATTAAATCAAATAACTAAAATCAACAAAATATATTAAATAACTCATTAAATTAACTAATGATTAAAGATAAATAAGACTAAAATCAATAAAAATTATGCATATGATGAAGAGTCATCAGTATGCAATAATAAAATTCTGTGATAATTGACATTACATGAATTGTTATTCTTGGCATGCTTGTATATGAATCAATATGTTCAACATCTATTGTATATGCTGCACTCTATTAGACAATAATTGTTATTGTTAATTTTCTTTAGGATTGATTTTTTGGGACCTTGGTTAATCTTACGTTTAATAAATCTTTGTATTTAGCAAATTGTTTAGCATTTTGTTAGAATAGGCATTATTCTGCAAAATCTGAGGTCATACCACCCTTCAATTGGCATCAAGAGCCTACTTTTTCTAGAGTAATTCTCATAAAAAGACCATGACCTCTGAATTCCTAGGAGAGGGTGCTTCATTGGCTAGGCCCCCTGCCTTCAATGGGGCCGCCTATATGTACTGGAAACATAGGATGTTGATTTTCCTAGAGGTTGCTAGCATAGACATATTAGATGCTGTTTTAGAAGGACCTTATGAGCCAAAAATTGCAGGAACTGATAATTCTTTCATTCCTAAGCCTAGAGCTGACTGGTCTGATGATGACATGAAGAAGGTAGGTTATAATGCTAAGGCTAAGAATATTATAACTTTTGCACTTTCTGCTGATGAGTTTTTCAGGGTCTCCAACTGCAAGACATCAAAGGAGATGTGAGATACTCTTCAACAGACACATGAAGGAACCACTGATGTGAAAAGGGCTCGGGTAAACACCTTGATGCACGAGTACGAGCTGTTCAGTATGAATAAAGAGGTAACAATAAACGACATGCAAACTAGATTCACACACATTGTCAACAACTTGAATGCACTTGGAAAAGAAATTGACAATGAACAACAGATTAGCAAAGTCATGCGATGCCTAACTAGAGAATGGCAACCAAAAATTACAGCTATTGCAGAATCTAAGGATCTTGGAAGTATGGCGATAGCTACACTGTTTGGAAAATTGAGGGAGCATGAAATGGAATTGCACAGACTCAATGAGGCAGAACAAACTGACAGAAAAAGGAAAGGACTGTCATTGAAAGCCCAAACGCATCAGTCCAAATCTGAACAAGAGAGCTGCTCGGATGAATCAAGCAGTGAGACTGATGAAGAGCCTGAGATTGGGTTACTTGTGAAGAAGTTTAAGAAGTTTCTGAAAAATAATGACAACAAGTTCAGAAAACCATCCAGTTCTAAGACTAATGACACCAAGACAATAACTTGCTATGAATGTGGAAAAACAGGCCACATAAAGTCTGAGTGTTACATGTTGCAAAATAAAAACAAACTGCAAAGAACAAAGGCAAGGAACCAGCCCCCAAATCCAGAAAGGCTTATGTTGCATGGAACGATAATGACAACGAATCCTCTTCATCTTCTAAAGAAGAACAAGCCAATCTATGTCTTATGGCTAAAACAGACTCAGATTCAGAAAGTGAGGTAAGTTCATCTAATCCTTCATATGATGAGTTACAAAATGCATTTAGTGAATTACATGATGATTATGTTAGTACTATTAAACAATTGATTAGTACTAAGAAGTTATTAGAACAGAAATGCATATTGTATGATGAGATTAAACTTGAGCATGATTCACTTAAGCATACAAATGAAAATCTGAAAAATGAAAATCATGCATTGCATAGTGATCTAGGTATGTTTAACAATAGTAAAAACCAGTTAGACATACTCCTTGCTAATCAAAGGAATTTCAATGAGAAATCTGGACTAGGCTATAAACCAAATATGCATGTTAAGCATAATCACAATAAACATGGAATTGGATATAGACATGTTAAGCATAACCAGAACCTTGGTAGATCTAGTCACATGCATAATGTCTTTGTCAAACCAAAACAGTATGCATCCTCTGGTGTCACATGTCATTTCTGTTGTAGAAAAGGACATTTTGTTTACAATTGCAAATTTTAAAAACTCGCCAACAGAGGATGTAAACAAATTTGGAAGATCAAGACACCATATTTTGATACTAACCCCGCAGGACCCAATTTGTATTGGGTACCTAAAACTAAATTCTAATTTTGTTGCAGGTATGCTTGAGATCCACAAGGCACCAAAGGTACCTTGATAGTGGGTGCTCAAAGCATATGACAGGGGACAAGTCAATGTTCCTGTCCCTAAGCTTAAAAGAAGGTGGATTTGTCAAATACGGTGATAACAATAAGGGTAAGATCTGTGGAATTGGTGACATAGGCAGCAAATCAACTATTATCATAAAAAACGTCTTGTACGTAGAAGGGCTGAAGCATAACCTTCTAAGTATAAGTCAGCTTTGTGACAATGGTTTTCAAGTAAGCTTTTCACCACTTTCTTGCATAATTGAGAATAAAGATGATAAAAGCATCAATCTGGTTGGTGATAGAATTAACAATATTTACATGCTAGATTTAAATGTTGTGCCTGCTGATTCTGGTTGTTGCTTATTATCAAATGCTGATGAAACATGGCTATGGCATAAACGTGTTGTGCATATTCATATAGATCATTTGAATAGACTTGTTAGTAAATAGTTAGTCATAGGTCTTCCTGATAGAAAGTTTTCTAAGGATAGATTGTGTGATTCTTGTGAGAGAAGTAAGCTTGTCAAGTCTTCTTTTCCCCCAATAGACATGGTCAAAACCAATAGGGTTTTGCAGCTGATTCACATGGACCTCTTTGGTCCATCTCAAGTGAGAAGTTTTGGTGGTAATATGTACGGTTTCGTGTTAATTGATGACTATTCTAGATTCACCTGGACTTTCTTTCTGACTCATAAAAGTGACGCTTTTTCTGTTTTTAAAAAATTTTCAAACTTGGTACAAAATGAAACTAGTCAGAAAATAATGTCCATCAAAAGCGATCATGGAGGTGAATTCTAAAATGATTCTTTTGATACTTATTGTGAACATAATGGTATTCATCACATGTATTCAGCCCCTAGGACACCACAACAAAATGGTGTAGTGGAGAGGAAAAATAGGTCTTTAGAGGAGTTAGCTAGGACTATGCTTAAAGACTCAAATATTCCTAAGTATTTATGGGCTGATGCAATTAACACTGCCACACATGTTGTCAACAAGGTTTTAATTAGGCCAATTCTTAGGAAAACTCCTTATGAGTTGTACAAGGGTAGAAAGCCTAATATTTCTTAATTTAGAGTCTTTAGTTTTAAGTGCTTTGTTTTAAACAATGGCAAAGAACACCTAGGTAAGTTTGATCCCAAGGCAGATGAGGGTATCTTTCTAGGTTATTCCCAAACTAGCAAAGCCTATAGAATCTACAACAAAAGAACAAAAACCATTGAAGAGTCAGTTTATGTGAAGTTTGATGAATTTTTTAAAGAAAACTTGAACAACACTCCTTCTATGGTTGATGCCTCTTTAGATGAAGTTGTAGAATCTGAACCTATAGAACCAAAGGAAACTGCACCTCCAACAAATAGTGACTGTGTTGAACCTATTAGAGTAGATGAGTTACCTAAAGAGTGGAAGTTTAGTAGAAACCATCCCATAGATAACATCATAGGTGACATCTCTAAAGGAGTGGCAACTAGGAGGAACCTTAGACATTTCTGCAACCTTACAGCCTTTGTATCTCAGATTGAACCTAAGAACATTAAGGAAGCCTTACTAGATAGTGAGTGGATACTTGCTATGCAAGAGGAGTTGAACCAATTTGAGAGGAACAAGGTCTGGATTCTAGTACCCAAACCAGAGAATAAGCACATCATAGGAACAAGGTGGGTGTTTAGAAACAAATTAGATGAGAATGGTGTCATCACTAGAAACAAAGCTAGATTAGTAGCCAAGGGTTATAATTAGGAAGAAGGGATAGACTTCGACGAAACCTACGCACCTGTAGCTAGGTTAGAGGCTATAAGGATACTACTTGCTTATGCTAGTATCATGGACTTTAGGCTTTCCAAATGGATGTGAAAAGTGCCTTTCTCAATGGTGACATCCATGAGGAAGTGTTTGTTAGCCAAACACCTGGATTTGAGAATCCAGATTTTCCTAACCATGTGTATAAGCTAACAAAAGCCCTCTATGGATTGAAACAAGCTCCAAGAGCTTGGTATGAGAAGCTCAGCAATTTCCTCATACAACAAAACTTTTTAAGAGGAAATGTTGACAAGACACTTTTCATAAAAACTAATGGAAATGACATCTTGCTGGTCCAAGTTTATGTTGATGACATAATCTTTGGATCTACCAACAATAAATTGTGCAAAGACTTTGAAAACTTAATGAAAGGTAAATTTGAAATGTCAATGATGGGTGAACTATCTTATTTCTTGGGATTTCAAATTAACCAAAGCAAGCAAGGCATTTTCATTAGTCAAACAAAATATTGCAATGATTTGATAAAGAAATTTGGTTTTGATAACCTTAAGTCCATTGATACTCCTATGAGTCAAGGAAACCACTTAGATAGAGATGAGAAAGGTAAACCTATAGATATTACTAAGTATAGAGGTATGATAGGATCATTGTTCTATCTCACTACAAGCAGACCTGACATCATGTTCAGCGTTGGTATGTGTGCGAGATACCAATCCAATCCAAAAGAGTCTCACCTAAGTGCAGTAAAGAGGATATTCAGATACCTTGTAGGAACTAGGAGTTTAGGCTTATGGTATCCTAAAGGATCAACCTGCACTTTAGTTGGTTATTCGGACTCAGACTTTGCAGGATGTAAACTAGATAGGAAAAGTACCTCTGGTACTTGTCACTTACTAGGGAACCCTCTTGTGTCTTGGTTTAGCAAGAAACAAACTAGCATTGCACTTTCTACAGCTGAGGCTGAGTACATTGCGGCTGGAAGCTGCTGTGCACAAATCATCTGGATGAAACAACACTTATCTGATTTCGGTGTTGATTTAGGAACAATGCCTATCATGTGTGATAGCACAAGTGCAATTTGCATCACTAAGAATCCAGTGATGCACTCTAGAACCAAACACATTGAGATAAGATATCATTTCATTCGGGACCAATTTCAAAGTGGGAATATAAGGCTTGAATATTTCAATACATCTGATCAGTTGGCTGACATATTTACCAAAGCCTTGCCAAGGGAAAGCTTCCTTCACATTAGGATGAAACTAGGTATCATAGATCCGAGTGAGATCTGATTTCTGTGTCACATCGATTGGATAAATCGATTATCCTGTGGTTACACAGGAAAATGGCTTTATGAAATCGATTATTCAAATAGATTTATGCCATACAGTTTTTTTTTAAAAATAGAAACACGAAATCGATTTGGTATTCCCAGAAAGCTTCAAATGCTTTAACTTTTCCTTTCCAATCGATTTGGATAATCGATGGACCACTTGTTTTAGTTTAAAGAATCGATTTGGACAATCGATTACTTTGACCCCAGACATCAAAGCTGAGGAATGTTTTCCAGACTCTACCTCGAAATCGATTTGGGAAATCGATTGATGTAATTTGTTTGAAATCTGAACTTAAAAGAATCGATTTCGTAAATCGATGCTGAGACGAGTATGTTTCTGAACTGATATGCAAATTGCTGAACTGATATGAAATCGATTTTGGACATCGATTTTGTAACAAAGGAAATCGATTAGGGAAATCGATTGACAATATGACCGTTGTGGTGTTTTTACTAGCCGTTACAGTATTAATCGATTGGTCTTCCCCAGCAACGGTAACTAAATCGATTAGACCAATCGATTCACGCACCAGAATGTATAAAAGGAACAGTGGTAATCGATTCTTACCACTTCTTTCAAACCCTAACATCAATTTCGAGCTTCCTTCCCCCTGCATACTCTCTCAAATCTTCATTGTTACTCAGATTTCATTTCTCCCAAACTCTCAATCTCAAACTTTCCATATCTCGGTTTTAGCTTCTAAACTACTTGCAATGGCTAGGGTTAAACAAACTTCACCTAACACTCCTTCACCATCTTCCTCATCCAGTGGGAGAACCCCCTCACCACCTCCAACATTGTCAAAACGTGTTCCTGTGCCAACACATAAAATTTTAGCACAAGACAAAGGGAAGGGCATTGCAATCGATCAAGGCAAGTCCAACAAATGAAAGGAGCCGCCATCAGAGAAACTACTTGCCGATGCGATAAAGGAAATTACTCAAAAGAAGAAGAAGAAGAGTACTTCCTCAACTCCACAGAAGAAGAAGAGCGTTTCTTCCACTCCACAACAGCAGACACCAGTTTCCAAGGGTAAACCATCTGAGGAGTTCAAGCTACCTCCTACATTCGTTAAAGGGAAAATTCATGAAGCCCGTTTCTTGGATTTTTGTTACTTCGACCAGAATGGTTTTACGTTCCAAAATCATCTGCGGTTTCACGGATTGGAGGATTTTCTGTCCTGCTCACTCAACTCATATCCAAATCTGATTCGCGCATTCTACTCAATGTTCAAGATGACTGACATAGGTTTCAAAGCAACGGTTAAAGGAAAGAAGATTTCCATGACATATGAGGAATTCTCGAAGTTGTCGGGACTGCCTTATCATGGAAATTCAGTTGACGGAAGCTCCGACGCAGATGCAGCTAATGAAGGCTGGGAAGCTTCACTGGAGAGGCAAACAGGTGTGCAGGACCTGATGGTCGATGGGTTTGTTGAATCGGTTTCATTGCCGATCGGCCGTATGAAGGTTCAGCAAAGAATGCTGATGTATGCGCTCACCTGGATGCTTGTCCCACGCTCCGAAAACCATGATGTTGTCCAAAGGTTGGACATTGTTCTGCTGTGGGGACTGTGCAAAGAGCTCAAGATGAGCTGGGCATGGATTGTCCTCAAACATATGTTGGAAGCTGCACAGGGTAAGCTAGTGCTTCCATACCCACAACTGATCACAAAAATCCTGGAGCACTTCAAGATCTCATTCAAAAATGAGGAATCGTCAAAGACAACTCTTACTTTTGGTGAATCCATTGTGAACCAAATGCAGCTGCAACGGGTGAATGGCATTTGGAAAAGACCTCAAACGAATGCTGAACAAGCTCAGCAAAACACCGGACCAGCTGCTGAGCCAGTTGCAGCAGATTCTGAAGTCTTTGCCAAACTGCCTGAGTTCATGGCAGCGCAGGAAGCTCACAACGCCAATGTGGAGGCGTCAAATGCAAGAATGGAGGCTGCTATTCAAAAGTTACAATCTGATCTTAACTTGGTTGCACAGGATGTTGCAGCAATCCAGGAACATCTAGGCATTAAATTGTCTTTTAGCGATGTTGCTGAGATCGGCAGACAAGCGGCTGAAGAACCACTTCCTACGCAATTAGATAGCGCTGAACCTCACGTTGAGGAGACACCTGCTGAGGGTAATACAGTGGTCTCAGCCTCAACCTTAGGTAATAGTAAGGACCAGCCTAGTCTAGGTGTTTAGGTCTTAGGCTCTTTGTTGTTTTGTTTTTCTTTACTTTTTCTGTGTAATGATCTTGCTCTATGTACTATTTCGTGGATATATATGAAAGAATGTATTTATGATTCGATTGGTTGATCTACATTGATATTTTCTATTGTGTGCCATAATCTGATTCAAACTGCTTTACAATCTAACCTGTTTTAGTGTTTGATCTGAAGCCAGCATCACCAGTGTAATTTTTGTCACTCACATAGGGGGAGAAAGTTTCTGCAGATATTTTCTCCTTTCATGATTCTCTCCTTTACTTCTTTTTGTTTAACTGACAAAGGGGGAGAAAATTTATAACTTTTATAACTTGATATGTAATTGAATTTACTGCTATTACTGCTTCCACTGCTACTACTAAATTTATATCATCAACTTTTATATTTGCGCTGATATTAGTGTTGATATCTACTCTGATACTGCTATAATCGATCATTTTGATCTGCTTGATTTGCTCTGATTACTGCTACAAAAATGATCAATTTGCTCTAATATTAGTTGTATTAGTTGCTCCGATATTGATAAATAAACTGATCTGACAATGTTGACTGATCTTATACTATTACGCTATTGCAAACTGCTTTGATGCAAAATGATACTGCTGCATAGCATTTATAATGTATGACATTTCAGATCTATTTTGTTTTATAGCTCTAACCCTAATTCCAAAGTATGAACAGCTTGACTGCTCAAATTTAGGGGGAGCTTCCTTATTGTTGTAATTATAATATATTTCCTTGAAATGTTTCTCAAGTTAAAATTGCATGTTTGTCACTTAATCAAAAAGGGGGAGATTGTTAGACATAAGTCTGTTTTTGATATTACTAACAAACGTACATCATGTGAAAAATCTAATATTTTGAACTGACAAAAATTTCAAGAACATCAACTCAAC
Organism: Cicer pinnatifidum; assembly: GCA_037974775.1. Lineage (NCBI taxonomy): Eukaryota > Viridiplantae > Streptophyta > Magnoliopsida > Fabales > Fabaceae > Cicer > Cicer pinnatifidum. Next base: position 35,128,170 of record JBBPBR010000003.1, read on the forward strand.
CCTACAAACTTGAGGCAATAGCTTGGAACTCAAGGAATCAACAAAAGTTGAAAATTGACTAAGAAAATTGATTGGACAAATCGATTTTGTAATAGGGTTGTATGAAAATATGAAATCTGTGATTAAGCAATCGATTAGGCAAATCGATTGTTCCAATCACAAGACTATTTTGATTGTTTAAATCGATTAGGCAAATCGACTGGCACATTTTCTGAATATTAATTGTGCAAGTCAGTAGCATGCCGTTTTGCAAGCTAGTCGATTTGGCAAATCGATTGTTCCAATCACAAGACTGTTTTGATTGTTTAAATCGATTAGGCAAATCGACTGGCACATTTTCTGAATATTAATTGTGCAAGTCAGTAGCATGCCGTTTTGCAAGCTAGTCGATTTGGCAAATCGATTGTTCCAATAACAAGACTGTTTTGATTGTTTAAATCGATTAGGCAAATCGACTGGCACATTTTCTGAATATTAATTGTGCAAGTCAGTAGCATGCCGTTTTGCAAGCTAGTCGATTTGGCAAATCGATTGTTCCAATCATAAGAATAAACTGAGGGTTTAAATCGATTGACACAATCGATTGTGAAAGTTACAGAGCCAAGCCATTTATTAAATAATCGATTAGTCAAATCGATTGCACAAAATAAATTTCAAAATGAACTTGGTCTGTAAACACAAATCGATTGGCACAATCCATTGAACCATTTTCTTTTGTAACAAGTTTGGCATCAATCGATTTGGCAAATCGATTGAATGAACCAACTGATAAACTGCTCTTTAGACATAAGTTCATAATCGATTGGGCACATCGAGTCCCAGTGACCAGTGAAATCGATTAGCAAAATCAATTGGTGCAAAAGTTTTAGCAACAGAGGTGACTTAGCATATGGCCAAATCGATTATGTAAATGTTTGAATCGACTGAGTAAATCGATTATTTTGATCTCGTTGTTGGAACAAAACATCATAAATCGATTATGCCAATCGATTCGAATATGAACTGTTATTCAATTCTGAAGAATGCTTTAAAATAATCGATTAGTTTATGTAGTTTCAAGATTCAAGAACAACAAGATTCGCGAAATTGATTTGGTAAATCGATTGTGCAGGCTTTATAACTTTAATGAATCGATTGGGCAAATCGATTCATCTGTTATTTTTCTGAAACTATATAAACTGTTTTCATTCTCTTCTTCTCATATAGAACTAACACAATTGATAGAACATTCTGATATCTCTTTCTCACATTGAAATAACATTGAACATTGCTTTTTCAGACATGAACGTTCATCTTTCGTGATCAACAAAGACTGAAAAAGATTGCAAAGAGAAAGACAATTAGAGAAGTAGCTTGCTTAAGAAATTTCGTATATTTCTGTTTTAGACTTTCTGTAAACAAATTCTGTAATCAAATAACATTGAGAAATCCAGTTGTAACTGGTAGTGATCTTTTGTGTTGAGGGATATCATCAAAAAGACACTGGACTGAAATCTTGGAAGAATTTATAGGAGATAAACTCTGGGATTCAAGGAGATAAGAATAGAATAGGAAGAGTGATTTAAGATTGATAGGCGAGGAGCTGGAACATCTGTAAATCGACTCTGCGAGATTCTATTGGAAAAGGCTAAGATCGGAATTGATCTTAGGACTGGACGTAGGCCGTCTTGCAGGCGGCTGAACCAGTATAAAATTACTGTGTATATTTTCCTTCCCTTATCTCTTTTATTTCTGCATTGCTTATTTGATTGATCTTGATTGTATGCAATAATAAAATTCTGTGATAATTGACATTACATGAATTGTTATTCTTGGCATGCTTGTATATGAATCAATATGTTCAACATCTATTGTATCTGCTGCACTCTATTAGACAATAATTGTTATTGTTAATTTTCTTTAGGATTGATTTTTTGGGACCTCTGTTAATCTTACGTTTAATAAATCTTTGTATTTAGCAAACTGTTTAGCATTTTGTTAGAATAGGCATTATTCTGCAAAATCTGAGGTCATACCACCCTTCATATTGGTCCAAGTCTATGTTGATGATATAATATTTGGATCAACAAACAATGACATATGTGAAGAATTCTCTTCAATAATGCAAGGAGAATTTGAAATGTCCATGATGGGAAAATTAAACTATTTTCTTGGCCTTCACATCAAGCAACTCGAGCATGGCATCTTCATAAATCAGGCAAAGTATTGCAAAGAATAACTCAAAAGATTTGAAATAGAAAACAACAAGGAAAGTGCGACTCCAATGGGCTCCGAAACCTATGTTGATAAAGATGAATCAGGTATTTCAATCAACATATAAAAATATCGAGGTATGATTGGATCTTTATTATATCTAATGGCCAGCCAGCCAGATATTATGTTTAGTGTCTGTTTGTGTGCAAGATTTCAAGCGGATCCTAAAGAATCGCATCTTGTAACAGTAAAAAGAATTATGAAATATTTGAAAGGAACAAAGTAGGCTTATGCTACCCAAAGGGTAGCATATGTAGTCTAGTTGGACATTCTGATTCAGATTATGCAGGATGCAAAACGGATCGTAAAAGCACAAGCGGCACTTGCCATATCTTAGGTACTGCATTAGTATCATGGTCCTGCAAAAAGCACGCTTGTGTTGCCCTTAGCACTGCTGAAGCTGAATACATCGCAACAGGAAGTTGTTGTGCACAGATTCTCTGGCTCAAATAGAAATTACATGACTATGGATTTGATCTCGGATGCATTCACTAAGATGTGACAACACCAGCTCAATAAACATCTCAAAGAATCCAATCAAGCACTCTAGGACTAAACACATCGATATACGTCATCACTTTCTGTGCAATCATGTGCTCAAAGGTAATGTTGAGGTAACATTTATGGATACACACAATTAATTAGCTGACATCTTTACAAAACCTTTACCTAAAGACTCATTTTACAAGATACGAAGAGAACTTGGCATTTTGAATAAAAAGATCTCTAAAAATTGCATGGTACATATAAATTTGTCATCTCTCTTCAAGTTCTAAAAATTCCTCTTGATAAATTGTTAGCATTAATTCCTTGATGTTTATCTTCTCTTAATATATGAATATATGCCTTGCATGTTTTAATTTATGTGAAAAAATTAGTGTTTTAAGCAAAAATTCGATAATGTAGCCGAATGCAAAATGATTGTATTCGAATACATGCTTTTCCAAAAATACTTGTATTCGAATACAACTCATGTGTAGTCAAATACACGTTCCCAGAACAATGTGTATTCGAATACAACCAGAATGTAGTCGACTACACCTTCGCGTTTTTGGCCAAATATAAAAGTTGCTATTCATTTTTAGGTTATTTTTACACTTGGTAATCGAATACAATCATAAACTTCCTCCTTTCTTCCAAAAATATCGTCCAATCTTCGTTCCACCAAGTTACCCATACAACCAACCTTCCAAACTAAATCAATCTTTACTCATTTCCTTTCATTAACAATCAGATTTCTCAAACCTGTCAAAAATTTCCTCTCAAACCCATTTTTCCGCAAACTTCAAAACCTCTCTTCTCAATATGGACGCACGCAAAAGAGGACTATGAACCAAGCATGGATCAGTTGGTCCCTTAAGAAAGCGAACAAAGAATCCAAATATCACGAATTTATCCTGACTTCTACACACACTAGAAGAAATTGAACAGTTTCGCACACTATACTCTGACAAGAGACTTGTCTTTCCAAAATGTGGTACTTTGACTTCTTTATCTGCTTTTATATTCCCTGCGTTGCCCAAAGCCCAACATGTTGAAGAATTTATTAGTTACAAAGGTCCTGTCTATCCTGATTTAGTTAGGGGTTTTCTATTGTAATCTCACCCAAGATGGAAATACGCTAGTGTCTCGCGTCAAGGATAAAACCATTCGGTTAACCACCAAAACCATTGGAGAAATCTCGAACCATCCCTTTGAAGGACATCTCAAAGGGAATTTAAGATTTAAGATTTGATGTATTGAACCGCGTGTTACTATTAAGTGGAATTGAAAGTACATAGTACGAGAATACTTAGAGATTGTATCAATGTAAGCTTTGAGAGTCTATTAAAGAATGGTAATTACTAGGAGAATGTTAATATTTTGATAGGTCGGAGGGATTATTCGAGATTTGATTTGGGACCCTAAGATGGTTGATCTTTAAGTTAATGATTTAAAATCCACAAGGTTGGATGGAGCACTAAGTAACACCTTGAACTTGTGTAATCGAGGGAGTCGAGGCAGCCAAGTGATAAGTAATTCAAGTTATGGATGGAAGTGTTTGAAGATTTACTAAAAATGTTGTGTTATGAATATAAGAGTTTTAATTAGTGAGATTACTAAGACGATTAGAGTCAATGATGAAAAAGACTTGGTATTGTATCTTAAGATGAAATGGATGAAATTAGACGGTGTGATGAGTATTTGGAGATTTCGAGGATCAGATTTTATAATTTTATTTAATGGTGGAAAGTGAAAAAGAAGAAATGTAACAAATGATTTATGATTTAGTTGTTGGTCTTGGGAAGTCAAGCGTTAAGATTTAAAATGAGTGTTTCAGTGACTAGATGGACTATGAAAAATATGTAGATCTTTGAGATATTTTGTTGCAAAGTTATGAGGATGAAGTTTATAGATAATTATTTCTTAGGAAATGCTTATTGGGAACATTTGAGAAATTGTTCTTTAGGACGTTTGATTGATAGGATTCTTTCAGTTTGTACCTCGACGAATGTTGAGAAGGAATAAGAATCCAGCAATTGAACCAAATTTTGGAAAAATGTGCCAACAAAACTTGTTGGAGCAGCACATAGGGATGTAGCTTATGACAATTAAAGATTTAGGAAAGGAATTATCTCACCCATAATTAAAACATTGTTATTATAAGGATATGCCAATGATATAAAGGAATTACTTGAGTGCATGTCATGGGGGTTGTTATTGTGTTCATCAATCAAAGGAGTTAAATGTTTGTTTGGTAGGAAACAGTTGAGCATGAAATGGAAAAGTTTGGTGGGAATTAGTAAGGCTTGATTTATTGGAATCACTATAATGAAGAAAGACGAAGTATGATGGCAAATGAGCTAAGCAAGTAAAGGACTCTAGATGTTGACCACATGGACGGTTGAATGACGGTAGAGGTGAAAAGTGTTTGAGATGTATTTTAGATGTAGAATATTTCGTAAGAAGCATGAAAATTAGGAGGAATTAAGATTTTGTTTGAATTGTTGAAGGAATTCTTAATAACCAGGATGATAAGCTTCTTCGAAGGAAGAAAAGTTTAATAGTAAGAGGAAAGACAAAAGAAAATCAAGTTAGGTTGGATGAAATTTTGGGATATGGCGCACAATGGTGTGTACCAATTGTGGTTGTCAAAGAAGAGAACAATTTTTGGGAAAAGACATACAAGAGTAAGCTAACTAATGATTTCAAAATAATGAAGAGATAATCATCGAGCTGCAAAGAAAGGACGCGACAAAGTATAGAAGTATTAGAATGAATGTTAGCAGTGGATGTAGGAACATTATTTTCGTGTTTGTCTAGAATTGTGAAGTATGTAGTAAATTGATTAGTGAAGCGTTAATTGGAGGTGTTAGGCATGAGACCAGTGTAGGTCTTAATCAGTGAATGGAATTCAAGTTGGATTTTGTTGGAAACGTGACTCTTGAAATGAAGTACTAAACTGAAAGGAAGTTTGTGTGTCCTAAGTAGTATAGTCTTTGACATGATTTCGAAAATATTTGAGGAAGCTTGGATCACCAAGAAGATGTGGGGATATAATTATTAAAGTTATAATTGGAATAACATGCTAATAAGAACACTACGATTTGACGTAGTTGTACGACTAAAGAAAAATTGAGGATTTGTGGACAATGGAGAAATTTATGAGTTTTCGGCTGTAGTGATTGTTTTGTGCTCATTGTGTTGGTGTCGTACTTAGTGTTTTAGTTTGGTACAAAATGGATGATTCGTACCAAGTGGACGTATATGAGGTTATGTGACATAGTTTTGGGCAGTTGTAATTCGTGGATAAGATCAAAGTTATAGGGAAATACGGGAAACTTAGTGGACCTTGAGAATTTGTTTGATCGCTTGTGCATTAGGATAACCTCAAGTGTAAGTCACAAGGAGCGCTATTATAACTCGGTTAAGATGGTCTAAGTTACCATCATGGTTGTTGGCTATTTATTGATAAATTGAGGGATTTATCATCCTTAATCTCTTGTTGATAGTAGACAAAATCATGTTGAATGGAACGGACGAGCCTTACCGGCTATGGTAGTGTGTAGAGTTATTAAGTATCTATGAACAAGGATAGACGACACTTTCTTCACGGTGGTATGACGAAGCAAGTTCTATCATGTAAGTTGAGTTGAGTGCAAACCTGGTGCGGTTATTACTCTTACTTTAAGTTTCGAGGACGAAACTTGTTTTTGGAGTGTATTAATGTAAGACCCTTAATTTTAAATCCTAAATTATACAATTTTAGGGTATTTTGTGTTAAATTTCTTAGACTTTTAGCCCAGTTTTCGGTATTTAGTGAGTAAATGCCGAAAATATATTTTTGGAAATTGGATTAAAATTTTTTGTCGAAGAATAATTTATTTACGTTGCGAAGAATTTAATACCAAACAATTTGTTAAAAATATCACTCATTGCTGAAAATTTATCTGTCAATTGAGTTGCAACTAGAGTAGAAATTTTTATCAAAATAGTTTGAGATGTGAGTGAAGTGATGTGTGTAAGAGTTGTTAGATATTGTTTGGGTTTGGTTTTAATGCTGCCTCTCCCATCTCGTGAACCCTTTCTCGTTCTCCTTCGTTTTCTTTCTTTGGCTTCAAGTAAATGAAGTGTGAGTGAAAGAAAAATATTCCCCTGCTACTCGACTTCTTCTCTTTGTCGTCTTTCTTCTTCTTTGATTCGAAAGCGAAGAAAAATGGTGTTGGTGATTTCAAAAACGTCAAACACAAACCTTCACTTTTCTTCTAGATCTAAGCTTCGTTTCGCGAAGAGATATAAGGGAAAGTTGCTCACCTCCACGCTACGGTGCTAGTGAACTAACTTTGCAAGCGACGTCGCGAACGAAGATTTTATTGGAATTACATGCGGTACCGTAGTCGCTCGTTAAAGCTAACGCTAAGGTAAGGGCTCCTTCCAAACTTTTAGTTTGCATTTAGGGACTTATCTGTGATTGGGTGAAAAAGAAATCTATTAGGGTTGAAGTGTAGATTAAGGAAAATGAATTTAACTCATTTATGGGTGGTTTTGAGGAAATGAAATTTGATGTGTTTGAGTGGTTGGTTGTGATGATTTGTGTTTGTCGTGTTTGACGTGTTCATAACTAATATTTATAAATTTTGAGATGTGTTTGTGTGGATTGTGGAAAAATGAATTGATGTGATTTGGTGTGAATTATGGATTGAATTTGAGAATATGTTTGAGTATGCTCTGTGTGGAATTTAAAAATTATTAGAGTTAAATGAGTATTAAAAATGGGGAATCTTTTAATATCTGCGTTTATTTAATGATTGTCGTGAAAATTGTTAGAGTTAAATGAGTATTAAAAATCGTAAATCTTTTAATATCTGCATTTACTTAACGATTGTCGTGGATAGAGTCAGAGTATGCTCATGCATTTCACAGTACATGGCGACCGGATGGGCCATGGTGATAGTGGTGACCGGATGGCCCACAAGATGATTCCATGTGATTTGTTGGTTCATCTTATCCTTGCGGGGATTGTCGCGTCGTGTAAGGTCTGTGATAGACTACATATTTTTGGTAAATCGTGCTGACCCGTGATAGGTGGCACCTCGATAAATACTACTTCGGCCTGTGATAGGCAGTACATTTACGATTAACGTTTTTAGTAAATCGTGCTGACCCGTGATAGGTAGCACCTCGGTAATTTAGTACTTCGGTCTGTGATAGGCGGTACAATTATGATTTACGGCCCTTCGAGGAATTCTGAGTCCATGCATTTTGGCTCTGTGTGGAATTCCGAGTCCATGCATTTTGGCATATACGCATTGCATTAGGGTGCTTGGCACGCGAGTCGTGTTTGATTTAAGATTATGATTGAGTGTTTGAACTCAAGTTGTCGTGGTGATTGTGCTATAATTGCTAAGTGTGAATGTTTTGGAATTGTGTGTAAGTGTGAGTGATTGCAAAACCATTTCGAAACTCAAGTTGTCGCGGTGATTGTGCTATAATTGCTAAGTGTGAATGTTTTGGAATTGTGTGTAAGTGTGATTAACTGCAAAACCATTTCGAAACTCAAGTTGTCGTGGTGATTGTGCTATATTTGCTATGTGTGAATGTTTTGGAATTGTGTGTAAGTGTGATTGATTGCAAAACCATTTCAAAACTTAAGTTTTCATGGTGATTGCGCTATAATTGCTAAGAGTGATTGTTTTGATTTGTGTGTAAGTGTTGATTGATTTCGAAACCCTTTTAAAAGCTGAATGTTGCTGTTTTTCTGCTGCAGTCTGACGTGTATTCGAATACATAAGGTTGTATTCGAATACAGACATACTGGTTTTGCTGCTGACTTATGTGTAGTTGAATACAGAAGGTTGTATTCGAATACAGACATGTTGTTTTTGCTGCTAACTGCTGAAACAGCCTTGTATTCGAATACAAAGATGCTGTATTCGAATACAACAGTGCAGTTTTGTTAAAAACTTTATTTTTCAACTTGGTTTATGCATGTTTGGCATATGGAAACCCTTTTAAGGTGCATGCTAAGTTGAAAGGTTATTTTGTACATTTAAAAACTTAAATGTTATGTGTTAATTGTTAATTTCAGTTGGTGACCCTTTACAACTATTGTGGAAATCTGGGCTTTGCCCTTAGATGAGAACCAAGACCATCCTACAGATAGTACCCTGTAGATGGGAAGGTAGTTGGACACACCTGACTGGAGCTGTGTTAGGAGGATCTTGCGGGGCGCGTGAAGATCACCCGTGATGTATAGTTTTAGTAGAATGATTAGATTAGGTTGACGTATAGGGACTAGATGTCTTTCTTTTTGGGTTGTGTTTATTTTAATTTGGAAGACTATACCTATACCAATATTGTTAGCTTGACATTTTATTTTGAGGAGTTCCATGTACCACTTTTTGATGTGATGTGGGGAGTTAAAATTCTTGGGGCAGTGCTTTTGTGCAGGTGTCTGCCGGGAATACCCTAGGGATATGAGCTATGTCTGATAGGCCTCATAACCCCGATGTATTTTAATGTTTGAATACTTTGGATTTTGATTTCAAAAACTATTCCGCTGCTTATAAATATTTGTTGACTTTGTCATTATGTTACGACTTAAATATTTATCCAAAAGTATTTGCTTCTTTATTTCTTTGTTTTTATGAATTTGTTTTGAAAAAAAAAAATACACTTGCGCTGTTAAATAACGAGCTTTTACACGGCCTTAGCGCTTAAAGCGAATTTCAGGAAGTTTGACACTGCCCGCGCACACTTGAGGCACGTCATTTGCGCTTGAAGCGCAATTCCTGTATTTTGTCACTGCCAGTGCACGTCTAAAGCACGTCATCTGTGCTTGAAGCGCATTTCCTACATTAGAACACTGCCCGCACGCACTTGAGGCACATCATTTGCGCTTGAAGTGCGTTTCCTATATTTTATCACTGCCAACGCACGCCTGAAGCGCGTCTTTTGCGCCTGAAGAGCATGGCTAGGTTATAAAACCCTTGTCTCTCCAAAACCCTCCCCTCACACAACCTTTCCCTCCCACAAGAGTTAACTGATACATTCATATTTATTACTTCTCCAAGTCTAGTATTCAGCTCAACATAGGTAAGTCTTCATCCCCTATCAAGCCTTCTTCCATTATCAAGTAAGTTGTCTAAAAGTATTACTTTCAACTCCTTCTTGTCTTCATTGATGCATGTGGGTTATTTGAATTCGAAATTGTATTAGTAGTAGAGATTATTTGTTGATGCATGTTTGTTATCTGAATTCGAATGTGTGTTAGTGGTGGAAATTTTTCACTTATGATTGTGGATTGTTCGTGTATTTCATGCTTTACTCTCCAACTGTTTGAGAAAATGACACAACCACTTTTGAATCCTAATTACCACAAAATATGTAATGCACTCCAACTGTTTGAGAAAATGGCACAACCACTTTTGAATCCTAATTTATCCAAGTTCAATATATGTGCATTTTTATCATTCGAAATTTTGTTTGATAAATTCAAGGTAACTATTGTGGTTGTTTTGTCAAGGGGAGTGATCCAATGTCGTACATGGGCCAAATACAATTGATAAAATGTAAATAGAGGTAATAACTCTAATAGTTTCACAAGCACTTTTGATATAATAATAACCGAATTGAAAATTGAAATTAAAAAGGGTTTTTTTTTAGATTTTTGATTTGACAGATGAGCAAAATGATTAATCCACTTATTCGAGTTTCAGACCTATCACATAATCTATTAATGAGTTTAATTTCTAATTCTATTCTTATTTGACTATAGAATTGATCAAAAAAGCGTAATCAATTGTGTGTGAATTTGGTTTCTTTGATTGAATTAAGCATCACAATCATCAAAATATTACAATTAACAATCAAGTGTCAGAAAATTATAATTCAATTAAATTAGAAACCGAAACCAAATTTTTACAAATAAATTTAATCAATCCTATTGAAATTCAATTTAAGCAATCAAAATATCAATATAACCAAATAAACAAGAATAGAATCATGATTCAAAATTTACAGTGTAACCTGAATCGGAAGGTGTTGATCAAACTCTGAACTCGTGGATTAATTTTATAAAATTAGCCTTCCATGAAATTAAAATAAAAATTGTTAATTTCTTGTAGCAATTTGAATCCTAATTTTTCCGTTCGTAGAAAAGAAAAAAAAACTACCAATATATAGTACTTGATATTGGGCTTTAGGATTTAGGGCTTTCATCCACTTCAAAACTGTTATGCTTTCACCCACTTCAAAACATAATCAACTACTAGTAAAATATAGACATAACCAAAAGATACAGGAAAATGGCCCATAAAGTCAATGCCCCACACATCAAATACTTCACAGAAAAGCATAGATTGTGGAGGCATCTCACTCCTACGAGTGATTGTTGTTCCTGCTAATTGGCACTTTTCACAAGTTTTGTAAGTCTGAAAAGCATCTTTAAACAAAGTGGGCCAAAAGAAACCCGAGTCTAAAATTTTTCTTGTTGTCCGTTGAGGACCAAAATGTCCTCCAGTTTGAGAGGCATGGCAAAAATGAAGAATAGATTGAGCCTGATGGTCGGAAATACATCGCTTAATCACTACATAATTTCCACATATATAGATCATCCCACACATAGTATTTGGAATCACTTTTATGTTTGTGTATCTGTGTTCAGGATAGATCTGCAGGAAAGACTCTAGCAACTATATAATTAACTAAATCAGGAAACCAAGGAGTTACCTCACCCAACTGTAGCAGTTGCTCATCAGGGAAGTCATCTTGAATGGGGATGTGGTTCTCATCCATTTCTATTTTGCATAAATGATCTACCACCAAATTTTCAGCTTTACTCTTATCTTTAATCTCTAAATCAAATTCTTAGAGTAACAACATCCACCGGATCAGTCTCAATTTGGCTTCTGGTTTCTTCAGCAAAAACTTCAAAGCTGCATGGCCAGTAAAAAGAACTACCTTTGAACATAGCAAATATGATCTAAACTTATCAAGTGCAAAAAAAATAGCTAAAAGTTCCTTTTCAGTGGTAATATAATTAGCTTGTGCAGAATCTAAAGTCCTAAAAGCATAATAAATAACATGGGTAGCCTTACCAGCCCTTTGTGCAAGGATTGCTCCCACTACATAGTTAGCTGCTTCACACATAATTTCAAAAGGGAGGGTTCAATTGGGTGGCTGAATTATGGGAGTAGAGGTCAGTGTTGCCTTTAAGAAATCAAACGCCTTCTTGCATTTGTCACCGAAGGTGAAACTCACATCTTTTTGCAGCAAATTTGACAGCAGAAGAGCTATCTTGCTGAAATCTTTGATAAAGCGCTTGTAAAAACCTGCATGGCCAAGAAAAGAACAGATCTCACGGATGCAAGATGGGTAAGGTAAATTTGAAATCACATCAATCTTGGCAAGATCCACTTCTATCATATTTTTAGAGATCACATGTCCCAAAACTATGCCTTGTTCAACCATAAAATTACATTTTTCATAACTCAGCACAAGGTTAGTTTCAATAAATCAATGCAAAACTCTATCTAAATTGTTCAACCATGCAGCGTTGGAAAGTTTTAGGAGCATTACATAGGCCAAAAGGCATCCTCCTGTAGGCAAATGTGCCGAAAGGGCAAGTGAACATGGTCTTTTCTTGGTCCTCTAGTTCAATATGGATATGAAAATAACTAGAAAAACCATCAAGAAAACAATAATGTGACTTACCAGCCAACCGTTCAAGCATCTTATCAATGAATGGTAAAGGAAAATGATCCTTTCTAGTTGCCTGGTTTAGTCTCCTGTAATCGATGCATACCCTTCAACTGGTTTAGTCACCCATTGCCTATCAGAGATGGGGTATATAATGCCTGCTTGCAAGAGCTTGGTCATTTCTTTTTTTACAACACCCAAAATTAATGGGTTAAGTAGCCTTTGGGGTTGCCTGACTGGTTTTACCCCGTCTTCCAGTAGTATCCTATGCATACACTGTGAGTCTAGTTTTCTTAAGGACTACTTTCACCGGACTCACCCATTGACTATCAGAGATGAGGTATATAATGCCTGCTTGCAAGAGCTTTGTCACTTCATTTTTTACAGCATCCAGAATTAACGGGTTAAGCCACCTTTGGGGCTGCCTGACTGATTTTACCATGTCCTACAATAGTATCCTATGCATACACATGGATGGGCTAATACCAGGAATATCAGCCAAGGTCCACCCAATTTCCTTCCTGTGTTTTCTCAAAATTTGCAATAGCTTATCTTCGTGTTCATTTTCATGTTTGGCTGAAATAATCACAGGTAACTTGCCACTCCCTTCTAAATATGCATATCTCAAATTTTCAGGAAGTGGTTTAAGCTCTATAGTCGATGGTTGTTCAATGGAAGGTACAACACCAGTGTCCGAAGCTAAATATGCAAAATCAAGTTTGTTAGTAGAAATATCAATATTAGCACAATGATCAACCTACAAGGCAGCTTCGATCTCAGCACACAGAGCACAATTGAGTATTTGTACAAAATTCACAAGTATAAGTATCGTCAAAACCAAACAATGAAGGAAATTCAGTAGCAAACTATCGGGGTAAGTGTCATCAACCAAATCAACAAACAATTCAATTTGAAAAATAGAATGCTCTTCCATGGGGTGTTTCATAGCATCAAAGATGTTAAATTTTACAATGCTATCACCAAATTCCATGGATAGAGTTCCAACATGGACATCAATATTTGTTCTAGTAGTTTTCAAGAATGTTCTGCCTAAGATGATAGGCGCCTTGTTGGACTTGTTCTCTCCCTCCATGTCCAGAATGTAAAATCTACAGGAAATATCAATTCATTAACTTGAACAAGTACATCCTCCACAAGTCCAGCGGGACGAGCATTGCTCCTGTTCGCTAATTGAATGGTAACACATGTACTATGTAAAGGTCCAAGAGCAAGAGAGTTAAAAATAGATGTAGGCATAACATTAATGGAAGCTCCTAAATCTAACATAGCATTTTAAAATTGACTATTGCCTATGGTACATGGAATGGAAAAAGTTTTTGGATATTTGCATTTGTGAGGCATGGGCTGAATGAGGGCAGAAACATTTCACCCCATGTTTACGCTTTCATTACTTTTTAACATTCTCTTGTGTGTGCACAAATCTTTTCGAAATTTTGTATATCTTGGAATCTATTTAATTGCTTCAAGGAGGGGAATGTTCACTTCCACCTTTCTAAATGTATCTAGGATCTCGTTGTCCCTATCTGCCTCATCCATTTTCTAAATCTTCACTACCCTTCGAGGAAAAGGAAGTGGTATATTTTGCTCAACATCAACAGTTTTAGGTATCAAAGTGTCCTCAACAACCTTTTTATTTTTCACTACAGTTTCAGATACCTTTGGTATTTCATAAAATTTCCAATACCTCAATGTTATTGCATTGACATTTGGATTTACTACTGATTGTGCAGGCAATTGGTTTGACCCTTGATCTGCAATTGATTAATTGAAGTCCCTAGTTGACTAATCTTTGTTTCCAAATTTTGAATGATGGAATATGTTCTTTGTTGAAATTGGAGATTCTGGACAGTCATCTAATTAATGAGGTCCTCTAATGAAGGTGAATTGTTTTGCTGTTGTGGAACGTCTTGTTGTTGTTGCGGCTGCCTAGGTTGATGTTGTGCAACGTTTTGTTGTTGTTGCTGTTGCCTAGGTTGCTGTTGTGCAAATGAATTCCCCATCTCAGGTTTGGATGGTTTCTCCAACTAGGATTATACCTGTTAGATGACAAATCATAGTTGGTTTGAGGATTGTATATATTTGCTGCATATGCTTGAGGAGCATCAGCAATTGGATCTTCTTGCAATGTAGGACATGAATCTGTAGGATGCTCTAGAGAAGTGCAAATACCATAGATCACTGCTTGGGTTTTACCAATTTCCAAATTTTTTACTAAAGATGTAAGCTCATCAAGTTTGCCTTCTAAATTCTTGTGGGAAGAAATTTGATTTTCATTCACATCGCTTGTCAACACTGTTGAATTTCTTATAGTTGTAAACTGTTGAGAATTAATGAACATGTTCTCAATCAAAGCCTTTGTTGTTTCTGGGGTCTTATCTACAAGTGCTCCCCCACTAGCAGCATCCAAAATGCTTCTATCCGTAGGTAGCAAGCGTTCATAAAAACATTGGATGAGCAATTGTTCAGAAATCTGGTGATGAGGACAACTTGACACTAATTTCTTGAATCTCTCCCAATACTCATGTAATGTTTCCCTATCAATCTGCCTAATGCCACATATTTCTTTTCTGATTGAATTAGCTCTTGAGGCAGGGAAGAATTTTTCTAGAACAATATCTTGAGATCATTCCAACTTGTAACAGAACATGGTTGAAGGTAGTATAACCAGTCCTTGGCAACATCTTGGAATGAAAATGGGAAGGCTATCAGCAAAATGTGGTCTTCTGTGACTCCTTGAGGCTTCATGGTAGAACACACAATATGGAATTCCTTCAAGTGTTTATGGGGAACCTCACCTGCAAGACCATTAAACTTTGGAAGCAAGTGTATTAAAACAAATTTAAGTTCAAATGGTATAGTAACTTCAAGATATGTGATATATAATGCATTATAAATGACATTAGGTGCAGCAAGTTGTCTTAAGTTTCTATTATTCGCATCAGCCATATTTTGCAGCAAGTGGTCAATTTCAGTATATGACTCTGACTTGTTAACACTAGCAGCTCTATTAAGTCTACGATGTAAATGAAATGTCCTATCTATTTCACATTCAAGAGAATGCAGATTTACATAACTAGCTCTAGTCATGCATCATCACAACAATGCAATGCAAAATCACAATTCTGAAAATTCCAACAATGTCCCTATTTCTAAAATTAATGTGAAAAATTGAAAACCCTATCAAATAAAATCCAAAAAATATAAAAAATATCACCAAAAATTTCTAAAAATGAAATAAACGCAACACAATTTTTTTTGGAATTTTTGGAGAATATGAAATAAACGACGGAATTTGATCCGCTGCAATCGCTTGAAAACAGGGTTAATATCAGTTAATATTGTTATTATAAAGTCCACGACAATGTAACACCCCGATTTTCAAAGCAATGGTGTATATTTTTTTTTTTTCAAAACAAAATCATTTAACAAAGAAACCTAATCTGATCATTCTACAAACAAAAAAAACTATACACCCTGAGTGATCTCCACGCGCCCTGTAAGATCCTGTTAACATAGCTCCAGTCAGGCATTCCCATCCACAGGGTACGAACCGGTAGGATTGTCCTGGTTCTCATCTGAGGGCAAAGCCCAGATTTCCACAATAGTTGTAAAGGGTCACCAACCGAAATTAACAGTTAACACATAACATTTAAGTTTTTTAAATGCACAAAATAACCTTTCAACTTAGCATGCACCTTAAAAGGGTTTTCCATATGCTAAAAGTTCATATAATACTTGCCAAATAAAAATGAAATCAAAATAAGTCTTAAATCAATCAAATAATAAACAACTGGCCAATCCATTGATGAATCAATTGAGCAATCGATTATTTAACTCGGAATAAGAATTTATACTAAGCAAATCGATTGGGAAATCGAGTTCTTGAAGGTTTTTAGTGAAACCTGTACTCTGGGCTTAAATCAATCGATTGAGAAATCGATTGAATGAATAGCTGAGCCCCTGTAACAAATCCAATCGATTGGCAAATCGATTTTGACCAAATAACTGAGCCACTGTAATAGCCAAATCGATTAGTTCAATATCTTTTCAAGATTGAAGAAAACAGGAGAAACAACAATCGATTGGGAAATCGATTTCTTAATTGGTTTTATGAAACATATTTACAAAATCGATTGGCACATCGATTTTGTCAAAATAGCTTAGCTCCTATAATACATGAAATCGATTGGCAAATCGATTTTTATAAATGGCTTTTCACAGAATCGCTTTGGGAATCGATTTCCATGAATGTTTTTTTTTCTAAAACTACATAAACTGACTCAATCACATTCACACACAACTCCAAAACATAACACTTAGCAATTTCAACACATTGACCACGACTACTTGTGTTTCCAAATAGTTTTACAATCCATCACACTTACACACAATATCAATACATAACACTTAGCAATTTCAACATAATTACCACGACATCTCAAGTTCAAACACTCAATCATGAACTTGAATCAAACATGACACGTGTGCCAAGCACCCTAATGCAATGCGTATATGCCAAAATGCAAGGACTCGGAATTCCAAACCAAAACCCTCCTCGAAGGGTCGTAAATCATAATCGTACCACCTATCACAGGCCAAAGTACTAAATTACCGAGGTGCCACCTATCACGGGTCACCACGATTTATTAAAACGCGTAAATCGTAAACATACCACCTATCATGGGTCAGTACTGTTTACCGAGGTGCCACCTATCACGGGTCAACATAATTTACTAAAAGAAAAAGCGTAAATCGTAAACGTACCACCTATCACAGGCCAAAGTACTATTCACCGAGGTGCCACCTATCACGGGTCAGCACAATTTACCAAAAACGTAAATCGTAAATGTACCGCCTATCATAGGCCAAAGTACTATTTACCGAGGTGCCACCTATCACGGGTCAGCACGATTTACCAAAATGAAATGCATGAGCATACTCTGACTCCATCCAAGACAATCGTTAAGCAAATGCAAAAATTAAAAGATTCCCCATTTTTAATACTCATTTAACTCTAACAATTTTCACAACAATCGTTAAGTAAACAGAGATATTAAAAGATTCCCCATTTCTAAAACTCGTTTAACTCTAACGATTTTCACTGCAAACATTAAGTAAACAAGGATATTAAGAGGTTCCATATTCTTAATACTCATTTAACTTAAACGATTTTCACAACAAACATTAAGTAAACAGAGATATTAAAAAATTCACCATTTTTAATACTCGTTTAACTCTAATGGTTTTCACGACAACATTAAGTAAACATAGACATTAAGAGATTTCCCATTCTCAATACTCGTTTAACTCTAATGGTTTTCAAATTCCACACAAAACATACTCAAACATAATATCAAATTCAATCCACAGTTCACACCAAATCACATCAATTCATTTTTCACGACAAACATTAAGTAAACAGAGATATTAAAAGATTCCCCATTTTAAATACTCGTTTAACTCAAATGATTTTCAAATTCCACACAAAACATACTCAAACATAATATCAACTTCAATCCACGATTCACACCAAATCACATCAATTCATTTTTCCACAAAATCCAACCAAAACACATCTCAAATTTCGTAAGTATCAATTATGGACACGTGAAATACGACGAACACAAATCATCACAACATACCACTCAAACACCTCAAAATTATTTCCTCAAAATCATACAATAATGAGTTAAATTCATTTTCCCCCAAATCAATATCAACCCTAACCAAATTCTTTTCCACACAACCACATATAAGTCCCTAAATGCAAACTAAAAGTTTGGAAGGAGCCCTTACCTTAACGTTAGCTTTAACGTGCGATTACGGTACCGCGAGTAAATCCGGTAAAATCTCCGCTCGCGACGTCGCTTCTAAAGTTGGTTCCCTAGCACCGTAGCATGGTAGTGAGCAACTTTCCCATCTATTTCTTCGTGAAACGAAGCTTAGATCTAGATGAAACGGGGAGGTTTGTGTTTGACGGTTTTGGAATCCCTAACACCGTTTTTCTTCGTTTTCAAATCAAAGAGGAAGTATGAAGCTGAGAAATCCTTGCTTTCTTACCCACTAATCCTTGGGTTTCTATTCTTGAAGCCAAAGAAAGAAAAAGAAAGCAAAAGCAAGAAGAAGAAGAGAGGGAGAGTCGCGAGGCAGAGGAAGAAGAATTTTGTTTTCCTTTTGTTTTCCTTCCGTCTAATTTCCTTTCCTTCTATTTCCTATTCTTTCTTTTCTATCTCTTTTCTTTTTCCCTCCAAACAAACATATATATATTAATTATAACTTAACAAATATCTCAAAATATCTAGATATTTATTAAAATTACCATTTCACCCGTAACCTCTCCAAACCACTTTTTGTCAAAAATATCTACTATCGTCGCGACTCGAGATATTTTTAACAAAACTCCCCAGAATTAAATTCTCCTTCAGAGATTCACCGCAGTTAATTTAATTTATTTATCGACGAGTAATTTTAATCGGGGCATCAAAATATATATTTTTGGGCATTTAAGCTCACAAAATATTAATACTTGGCTAAAAAGCCTCCGAGTTTAATACCCAAAATACACTAAAATACATAAAGTACAATTCAGAATTATGGGTCTTACATTACTACCCCCCTAAAATTAGTTTCGTCCTCGAAACTACACGTCGATAAATAACTCTGGGTGTTGTTCTCTCATCTTGCTCTTCAGTTCCCAAGTCGCATCTCCAGTAATTGGGTTCCAAATCACCTTGACCAATGAAACATCCTTAGTCCTTAATCGCTTAATCTTCTTGTCATCAATTCTCACAAGTGGTACTTCGAATTACAAGTTATCCTTCAGTTGGATTGTGTCTGGTTCGATCACATGAGATGGATCCGCAAGATATTTCCTCAACTGTGACACATGAAACACGTCATGAATATTGGACAGTATTGGAGGCAATGCAATCCGATAAGCAACCGGCCTAATTCGTGCAGAAATCTGATATGGTCCAATGAATTTCGAAGTCAACTTCTTCGATTTCAATGCTCTACCAACCCCAGTAGTAGGTGTGATTCTTAGAAATACATGGTCACCCTGTTCGAATTCTAAAAGTCTGCGACGCTGGTCCGCGTAACTCTTTTGACGATCTTGTGAAGTCTTCATTTTCTCATTGATCTTCTTTACCTTAGCCGTAGTCTGTTGCACCATCTCTGGTATGACAATCATACTTTCACCGTCCTTATACCAACACAAGGGCGTTTGACACTTGCGCCCATATAAAGCCTCATATGGTGCCATTCCAATACTTGCATGGAAACTATTGTTGTAGGTGAACTCAATCAACGGAAGTACATCATCCCAACATCCTCTATCATCTAATACACATGCTCTCAACAGATCTTCCAGGGACAGATTCTTCCTTTCAGTTTGTCCGTCCGTTTGTGGATGGTAAGCTGAACTCAATCGTAGTTTCGTTCCCAACGCTTCGTGCAATGCTCCCCAAAAATGTGATGTGAACTTTAGATCACGGTCGGATACGATACTCGATGGTACTCCGTGTAACCTAACAATCTCAGCAATGTAGATCTCTGTTAGCCTATCTACCTTATAGGTGGTCTTTACTGGCAAAAAGTGTGCGGATTTAGTCAGTCGATCCACTATCACCCATATAGAATCATTCTTTCTCCTTGATTTAGGCAATTCAGTTATAAAATCCATGGAAATACTGTCCCACTTCCATTCAGGTATATCTAAAGGTTGCAACATCCCAGCAGGTTGCTGATGTTCCACCTTCGCTTTCTGACAAGTTAGACAAGTTGATACATACTCCGCTACACGTTTCTTCATTCCTGGACACCAATAATTCTGTCTCAAATCCTAATACATCTTTGTTGCTCCAGGATGAATACTCAACTTACTCTTATGAGCCTCTTCTAGAATTGTTTTCCTCATATCTGTAATTTCTGGTACACAAATCCTACCATTACATCGCAAAATATTATCTGATCCAATCTTGAACTCTGTTGTCTTCCCTTGCACTATTAGATTCCTCTTCTCTTGAATTAAGACGTCATCTTGAGAATTTGCAATGTCTTCAAGCAGTCCACTCGAAATCTTAATCATTCCGAATTTCAAAATTCCCGGGGCAAACTCTACGTTCAAGTGTAGGTCCCTAAAAGCTTCCCACAACTCTTGTTGTCTAGCCATAATTGTTGAAGACACTGATACACTTCTTCTACTTAACGCATCAGCCACTACATTGGCCTTCCCAGGGTGGTATTGCAGTGTGAAATCAAAAACCTTGAGAGTCTCCATCCATCGTCTCTGGCGCATGTTCAATTCCTTCTGATCAAGCGTAATCAATCCTATGTGAATTTGGTTTCTTTGATTGGATTAAGCATCACAATCATCAAAATATTACAATTAACGATCAATCGTAGAAAAATTATAATTCAATTAAATTTGAAACCGAAACCAAATTCTTTCAAATAAATTTAATCAATCCTATTGAAATTTAATTTAAGCAATCAAAATATCAATATAATCAAATAAACAAGAATAGAATCATGAATCGAAATTGACAATGTAACCTAAATCTCAAGGTGTTGATGAAACTATGAACTCGTGGGTTAATCTTATAAAATTAGCCTTCCATGAAATTAAAATAAAAAACTGATTATTTCTTGTAGCAATTTGAATCCTAATTTTTCTGTTGGTAGAAAAGAAACCAAATTGCCAATATATAGTACTTAATATTGGGCTTTAGGGTTTAAAAACAAGTGACCCGCTAATTAAAATTATTACAAAAGTTCATAGTACGAAATCAGCAATTTAGGCTCCGTAAAGTTTGGAATTGGTCTTTTCTTTGAACACAAAAGTTGTAGCTTGGATTTTTAGCATTCCAACGCCTACTCATATGCACCTATCAGATATCTAGAGCTCAATTTATGACCTACAAAGCGAGGAAAAGTCAAATTACAAATAATAAAATTAAAATGCAACTAATAAAATTATAATTCAAATTCGACCCAAAGTTTAGAAATAAGCTAAAAATATTAATCTAAGCTATAAAGAGCTTTTAAAATACCAGACTTAAAAACTAGAAACATGTGTCCAAATGCTATGATCTGGGAGACATGCTCGAACTAATTTTCTCTAACCTTGAATATTTTGAATCATGGATGTGCTTAATTGTTTTGCAGGACCTAATGGCAATCCAACAAAAAGCTAAACACATTAAGGTCACAAATACATCTTCCTCTAAATCACACAATACATTCATATTCAAGACCATGGCTACGCAAGAGTTTTATGCCGAACTCCCCACAATCAAGAAGTTTGTGAGTGAGAAAATGTTTAAGTTGGAAGCCAATGAATTTGTTGACATCGAGCCGATGATTGATGCTAGAGGATAGGAGAAGCTGACCAAATTTGTAACCATAGCGAGAAAATCTTTAGTAGTGAAATTCTTCTTCAATGCCTCTGATATGAAGTCTGACAAACCATTCCCACATGATCAATTTGTGAGTTATGTACGGGGAAAAACGGTGCCCTTCACGCCGCAAGTCATCAATGCAATATTTGGTTTGCCAAACTATACATATTGCCGCTTTCAAGCTATGGAGGACAACATTATAAAAATAGTCACTCAGGAGATCTTACACATCTTATGCAGACTAGACACATTTTGGGTACGAAATAGAGATGGCTCTCCTAGGAAATTGCGTTCGTTGGATCTCACCACATTTGCAAAAGCATGGAGTACCTTTGTTCATCATACGCTACTACCATGTTCAAATGTGTCAGATATAACATTTCCGAGAATATGTCAACCAACCTCTATCATAAAAGGCGACATAAGTAATATGGGCATGCTACTAGCTCATGATCTTATGGGGACATCAATTCTTGATCCTCCGACAGGCTACTTCCATCATGCTTCCCTGATAAGCAAACTATGTGAGCATGTGAGAGTATAAGCTAAATAGGGTGACGAAATGGTGAAACTTGCTATCCCAATCACTGCTAAGTGGATCGAAAAACACTATATGATTCTAGAAGACTATCCTGGCGCTCCACAAGCAGCGATGCTAACAGAGGAAAATACTAAACCACAAGGGCAACATGACCATCCTCAACATTCATCACATCTCTCCACAGAGGATAGATTTAGCTGGTTGGAAACTTTGATGGAACAATTGATTATCGATCAACGAGACGGACAAGCTAGGATCGAACTTGGGATAAGCAATCTCTATCAATCTTTCGCTTCATCTCAACAAACAGCAGGAGGCATATTTTATTTTGATTTATTTTCACCTCACCAGTATATTGGGGACTATAGTAGTACGGGAGCTAAGGACCTATGCAAAGCCCCTTGAATGAATTACCCAATTGAGATAAGTTTTTTCTTTGCTTTTTTTTTTTTTATTTTTTTTTTATTTTTTGGCTTTATTTCAGTAGTTAAATTGTATGTTTCTTTTCCTTTCACTAAATGTGTACTATGATGAAAAAGTTGTAATAACTTGCGTTTGATCTTAAGTTTTCTATTTGGGATTTTGAAATTTAAATTTCATTTATTTTCTCCTGTCATTGCTCTATTCGACGAGTTTCACTAATGCATACATTGTTGATTACTCTGTGGTTGTAGAAGTCTAAGTTGCCATAAATTTTTCAAAAATAAGAAAACAAAAAAAATAATTTAACTTTTCAGTGACATATTTGGCATTATTTTGTCAATTCATGCTCTCTCTTATTATCCTAGCTACGAGCTTTTGGAACTAAACACTTTAATTATTTGTTGTGTGATTATCTAGACATGTGTTATCCCTTCAGAACTTGCACTAATTCTGGTTTTCATCACTTGTAATTTGTGCATACACTAAGCCAATTTTATTTGGTCGTTTGAGCCTTTTTAACTATCCTATGAAAATTTTGTCCTTTGCTAGCCCCTTTGAGTCTTTCCCTTTCTTTCAGGTACTAGCCACATTACAAGCCAAAGACCTTACCTTAATTCAATCACCTTACTTGGAGTTAGGTAGGAAAAGTTTTGTCTTGTCTTGGTAAAATTCTAAGTTTTGGGTTGCTCATGGGATAACAACCTTTTAAGTTTGGGGTGGTGATTCTCACAAAAAGAAAAATCAAAAGAAAAAGAAAAAGAAGAAGAAGAAGAAGAAGAAGAAGAAGAAAAAAAAATTCAGTTTGTGTACTTTGATAAATAACATCTTCTTGGTTCTTTTGTCAATGTTTGAGAATCTCCACAATGAAAATGTGAAGAAAAATAAAAAGTGGTAGAAAAATTTGAAAATGTATGTCTAACTCCAAGTAGTAAAGGCTACTATCCCAAAATGTCTTATCCTTACCTAAGCCACATTACAACCCAAAAGTCCTCCAAAAGTGTATGTGTTTGTTGCATTGTGATTGCTAACTAGAAAATTTTCAAGCCTATGGTAGTATGATGCATGTTCTAGGATTTGAGTGATAAATTCATAACCCTTACTAAACACTTCAGATAAATTTTGGTGAGATTGTGTGAAGAGAGAGTTGAACTTGATGAATGAATGCTGAAGTGTTTCTAACATAGAAACTCAAAGACGACTATTTCTAACACCCTTTGAGCAGTTTTATCAAGAATCATTCATGAATATTTCTTGTAATTCTTCTCTAATATCTATATTTTCTTTCTCTGTCATGAGTAACTAAACTCTATTTTTTAGGGATAAATGTAACAAGATGAAACCCTTTTTTTTTTTTTTGATTTGATTTCTAGTTATATGAATGCGTTTATTGAATTATTTTCTCATCTATGTGCTTAATGCTTTTTATTTCTTGATCAATATTAAAATATTTTATAATTCGTATTTGGAAACGGAAGTAGACTTTACAAATGTTTGAGATGAGAAATTCATGAATTTGTAGTCTAGGGATAGATGCAGATCATGAAAACAATTTAATTAGTTGCAAAGATAATAGTTTAACAAGAGAATTCCTGTACGGTAAGACTTAATTCTAATCTTAAATCCACTAAGGAATTAGGGGGTTACTTTGGAATTAAAGGTCTTGTCTCTAAGACATTAGAGCTATAAAATTAAAGAGAATTCAGAAATAACTCAATAAAGGAATTCAATAACTAAGATCAAATTAGCCACCAAAGTTGGATTCGAAGTGACACTCGTCCCTGACATTTTTCTTAGTAAAAATTATCAATTTTATTACCGTTATTAATTTTAAATATTATTTCAATCTATTCAAAATATTTTTGTTCAGTTTTAGTAATTAAATATAATTCAATAGTAAAATGAAATGCTCGACTTCGACACTCGGTACTACCGTTTTAATTATTACTTGCAATGATTCAAGGTAAGTTGCAACAAGCCTCTAAAGGTGGGGAAGCATCTAGTAGTTGTAGCCAAGTGGTTAATGCGGAAGCTCGCTTAGACATGTAGGTCCAATCTGTTGGGGGGAAGAATAAAGGGAGGATCTATGGTGCTGGAGATAGATCCTCGCTTTATAGACCAGGTGTCGCAAGTCTAGTTCCAGATTCTCGTCCATCTAGAGGTTGCGCCAATTTCTTGTCTCAACAATCTAACGAGATAGCTGCACAGATAGCAGCATTTGAGGAGCGAGCAAAAGCGGCAGAACACGAGGCACGAGAGGCGCGAGAGGAGCTAAGGAAAGTTGAGCAACATCGACAAGAGGAAGTTCAACAAACAGAGCAACGCACTACAGAACTACAGATGCAGCTAGCAACATTGGCAAAAAGTGTTGCTTCCATACATGCTGAGTCATCCCGTCGTCGTCGTCATCCAGATTATGACGAGGATGAGTCTAACGATGATGGCGGCGAGGAGTAATACTGGTTTCAGTTTCAGTTTCGTATAGTAGTTATAACTACTTATTTTGTTTAGACTTGTAGGCATTATCTATATATATTTCTACGATAGTGTCGTTATGTGTATTTTGAAACTTATGGCAGTAACAATGTGCTTATTTTGAGAATCATGGTAGTGTAAATTGAAAACACTATAGATGTGTATTTTGAAAACACTATTTACATAATATTTCACTTTGTTTTGACAATGATGTTTAATATGCTTACAATTAATTTTAAAAATATATTAAAAAAAACAGGAAACTGTAAAAAAACAAAAATAGAATTAAAATCATTTTTTCATTACCCACGGACAATTCATGGATAAAATTATCAATATCAAATATAAAATAGTAGACTTTGTCACGGATGGTCCGTGGGTAATGTAACTTACGACTTAGTATCTACTATTTTACCTACGGCCAATCTATGAGTAACGTTATCCACGGAAACTTAGTGGGTCATATTACCCACAGACAATCCTTAAGTAAGTGTGGCCCACGGCTTGTCCGTCGGTAAATATTTTTCTACGAGCGATTTAGCTAGGAACTCGTGTCCGTGGGTAATCCGTGTGTAATTTTACTTTACCTATGGATAGTCCGTGGGTAAAGATAAAATTTGCCGTAGATAATAACAGTTTGTAGTGGCTATCACACACAAAAAGAGAGACTGGGGTGGCTCATTTTGGTTATTTCAAAGTGTTACTACATAGTAAGAAAACATCTAGATATTTTCACTAATCCATTAATAAAGTATTAATATCCTAGAAAAATAACTAGATATTTTGTTACTTTAAGTCACATTATCTCGTTTAGTCTTTGAGTTTGTTTTTCAACAAGTCGCAATTCGCTCACAAATAAATTTTTATAATAAATCTACAAATTAAAACTTTTTCAAAATTTCCCGAATAAATTTTTATATAAAATTTTGTTCCTTAGCTTAGAAAATATAATGATATCAAATTCTCATTATAGTCGATATATAAAACTCTTGATTAAATTTTGGTGTCATTCGGAGTCTGCCAAAATTTAAACAGCGGGTACATCTTGCCTGTTTTCAAAAAATTAGTCGAAAGTTATTTTTGAAATTTCAACAGTGCCAAGACATTTACATAGTCATTTAACATCAAGGAAACATCCGAAAATTTTTTCACAGATTAATTTGCAAGTCATGCACTCTTACAATAATTTTACAAATAACAGAAAATAAAAATGGTAAACGAACAAAATAATAAACAACAAAAGCCACAATTACATGGTAAGCCCTAATTCTTGCTATAAATAAGTTATGGGTCTTACAGTTAGCATACCTCTGTTGTTTGATTGTGAAAGATTTGTGTACTAGGAGGACAAATATAGATGTTTCTACATCTCACATGTTTCTCAACTTTGGGATGTAATTGAAGATGCTTTTATGATGAATGTGATCATTTTGAAAGAGTTTCACAAATGCAGCAACATAGAAAGAAAAAATAGCATCATTGATGCTCTATGTCTTAACTATGAAGGAAGTAAAGACAAATTTACTTGTTAGAAAGTATGAGCTCATATCGATGGAAGAAAATGAGGATATTGGGAAAATATTTTCTAGATTCCAAATTTTAGTTTTTGGTATGAAAGTCATGCAAAATATCTATACAACAATCAATCATGTAAAAAAAAATTATGAGTAGTTTTCCATGCAAGTGGAAACCAAAAGTAATAGTCATTTCAAAAGCAAATGATCTTTATAAATTGCCTCTAGTTAGATGAGATTGGATATATAGCTACCGTGTTGGTGGTGAACTAAGATAAATTTTTTTATTTTTTTGTTAAAGTTATTTTGTTAATATTGTCTTATGTTTTTAACCAATAATATTTTTAAGAAAACAGTTTTTAAATTGAAAAATATATTCAAACCCCTCATTTCTTGTGTTTTTTCAACCTTCACTTATCTCTTGTGTTGATTGTTTGAGTGTAGGTATTTTTGGACCTTAGAGGCTGTGAGGATGCACATTTGAAGTCCATCATTTGCTTTCTCATTATTAGGTAGGGGAAAGATTATATATTCAACAAGAGAGTTGGAGTGAAGTTACTATTAGTAATTACACAACCAACTTTACTAGAGATGAGTTATGTTGTTGCTAACTATTTGTCACTAAGGATGATTAATTATGAAATTTGATGTTTATCAGATTTTTGTTAGGTTACCTGCTCTGTGTATTATGTGAATGTGATATATTAATATACATTGTGTATGTATATGTTAATGTGTTAGTATTAAATTTGGGTTTACATTAGTGCAGATGATTTGTGTAACAACCCAATTTTTAGAGCATTACTAGTGATCTATGTTCTAAATGTATAATAATTTATAAAGGGATTCCTCTTTTTGCCTTTATAAAATATATGTAAAATTTTCTTTCTACAACGTGGTATCTGAATTGAAAATCGTAGTACAACATTGTGAAACTTGATTTTCACCACGTAACACAAAGAAACCCAACACCTAACTCAATACAATGTAAGTACAAAACTTTAGACCAAAGATGGGTCCTATAAAAAACGTAGTTATCCTTTTCAAGAACATAGCTGAAAATGAAAAAGCATTTTCCCTTTAATTAAATAGATAGTTAATATATTTCCCCTTTCCACATAAATTCAAACCACAAAGTGCATCATTAAGCCTAATGTAATTACTATACATCAGCACAAATAATTCTAGAATAACTATACCCACACAAGGATTTTTCTATAGGTATTGTGAACTCCACTAATAATTACATACTCTAGATTCTCAAAAGACTTTGTGAGCTCCAACTAACTATAGTCGTAATAATGTTGGTTCCAACAAATTATGTAAACACCATACACAATGGTGCCGACATGAGCATAAACTCAACTCAAGTTATCACCATGACATATATTTAGCACTCATCTATATCGGGTAAAAAAATCAATCAAATCATGTAATGACATACATTAAAAAAATCAATCATATCATGTAATGACATACATTAGCACTCATGCTAAAAATCACCAAAATCAAGTAAGCATGTATGTCATCAATTTCAAAAAAGTCAAGTAGGGATAGTCAACAATGTATATATAAAACATCAAGTATATCTCACATATTATAAAATAAATCAAACAAAACCAATTATCAATCACATATAAATTCAAGTGGTACATATTATAGGAAAAGAAAGGTGCCCTTAACTCAGTTTGTTAAACTTCTCAGGCACAACGTCTCACTTTCAAGTACTATGACTCTCACACTTAAACATCAGTGATACTCACTAAAAGTTAAAATTCAAAATTTCCCCAAAACATACACACTTTAGGTTCGGCCATCACACTAAAGTTTGGGATAGGATAGGCTTCCTTGGTTGCCATTTCCCACATTTAAAAAAAATAAAATTACCAATACCTCTCTCTGGTTGACAATTTTATTTTTCAAATCCTAAGAAATTTTTCTCATAATCAGATGTCTCATGAAATATTTTCATCCTTCCGAAAAACATATTTGTAAAACTTTCCTTTTCAGTTTTTAACTAATAAATTAGTAATCTAAAACACCGACATATGTTAATTTCTCAAAATAAAAATCGAAACTTTAACAAATAAAATTAAGTCTCCCACTTCAAAATTAAATGCAATAATAACATTTTTCACCCTTTTCAATAAAAATATGAATAAATAATTCAAAATCATCTATATCTCTTTTTCATGAAAACTCTGAACATAAATACATACTTTTTAAAAATTTGTCGTAACTCATTTGTTTTCTCAAACTTTTCCATAAACAAATTGTCCTCTAAACATTGAAAATAACATTAGATTTTTCTTCCATGATTAAATGGTGCCTCATTTGTTATTATTGAAAACCCAATCAACTATTTTAAATTCGAAATAACGACTAATTAGCAACACATACTTTAAACAAATATTCTTTTCTTTTTAAATCTATGACTAGTAAAACCATTGTTAAATGAAATGGTCTTATGACGTTGAATAAAGTCCTCCTTTTTTAGAGTTTGATCCAGCACATAAGATAAATATATTGATCGCGATAGACTCGTGCATAACTTCGCATTGAAAAATCGATTTTTAAAAGCTATTTGATTGAATCCTTCCATGATTTTAAAAGCTTTAACTTCGCATAACTAACACAGGAAGAATTGATTTGATTGAATCCTTCAAACATAATTGAATCAATCAAATGACGAAGATTACTAGAAATGCTTGATGATTCAAACAAAGATAACATACAGTTTAATTATAAATCCACTTCACAATGGTTGAGATTGATTCAACAAGGATTTCGTGGTAAACAATTCAAAAACATGAAATTGAATAAAAATAGAATTTTCAATGTTACAAATTGTTTTATCATTAAAAATCACAAAACAAAATTTTCGCTTCACCAAACTTCAAAACAATCAAAATAATAAAGAATGAAAAACACAAAAGTTAAAAAAATATAAGGAAAAGAGAAAAACATACATCAATTTATAATGGTTCCTCTACTTTGTCCTAGAATGTAGAGTACGTTCAGTCCTCAATCATAGAATGAGATTTTCTTCTTTTATTTTTCAATAAGAACATTTACAAGATATGTCGGCAATTGTTACTAACTCGTACACCAATCCCTTTTTCCCTTAATGATCTTAGCTATTTCTTAAAACACACCTCAAGACAATCAGAACCATTATCTTCCGCTACTAGAAAAAGCACTTTCAGAGACCAATTTTTCGGTCACTAAATGGAGAAAATCGATCACTAAATCCAATAGCAACCGATTTAGTGGTCAATTTAAATCAATAAGTAAACTGATTTTAGTAACTGAATTTAGTGGCCAATTTTTGTGACTAACTTTTGTGACCGATTTTTGAGACTGAATTAGTGACTAAAGTTTGAAACAGATTTTGCAACCACTTTGAATTAATTTCCTTTGTCATTAGCATCAATTTAGAGACGAAATTTATGACATAAATTGTTATTTTTATTAAATATTTGGTCACCAAATTCGTCTCTAAATATAACTGTTTTTTTTAAATACATTACTTTAATGTCCAAAAGAACAATAAAAACAATTTTTTAATTTGTTTTCAATATCTAAAAAGTTCATACACCAAAATCATTTAAAAGAATTAATCATATCAATGTATATAACTAAAGAACATAATATATTTAAGTAATATTTTTAAGTACTCAAAATAATACAAATAAAATTTTAGTTTAAACATAATATATTTAGTCATAATAAATTGCAACATACTGGTTATCGAAATTAACTTATCACTATCCATCTAACTCTTCATCATCATGATCATGAGCATCATTATCACAAATCTCATCATCAAAATCACAAGCATCATGATCACCAATGTCATCATCATTATCACCAATCTCATCTTCATGAATTTGATCTCTAGTATATGGCATGAGTTTAAAGTTCAAGTTATTCATCAGTTATTTTATCAAGTGGTTTTGTGGGCTCAACTTCTCTGTTTGTATTAGTCAATTCCTCATGAAGTTGATCTCTTTCATTTCTCATTTCTTCAAATTCGTGTCTTTGTCGATCTCTTTCATTTCTCATTTTTTCAAATTCATGTCTTTGTTGATCTCTTTCATTTTTCATTTCTTCAAATGCATGTCTTTGAACTCACTTTTTTGATGAAAAACATGAGCCACGATAATATGGTCTCCCTAATAATTCAGTAGATTCCATTCTTAGACCATATACTCGTCCTCTTTTTATTCCAACAACCTCACCACACATCTAATTCATTTGATGGAGGAGTTCCTTGTGAAGTTGTTTATGGGGTCAATTCTTTCAACCTACATTTAAATTTTTCTTGTCAACATAAATATAAAGCTAATTAATATTTTAAAACACTTTATTCCGATCTTACATGAAGATAAAAAAAAAAAAAAACCCAACATAAAAAAATAAATAATATACACTTTAAAGTTGAAAGCTCTTACATGAACATATTCCGATATTTTATCAACCCAAGTTTTATTCTTGCCAAGTTTATGTGTGTGGAGAAACAAATCTAAATGACTAGGAGGGATGCCATTCAAATATGTCTAACAACATAAAAAAACTCAACATTAAAAACTTGTAAACATAATATTAATATGCACAATAGAAATGAAATTTACAAAACAAAATTACAAGAATTAATTTGCAAAACAAAATTGTTTAAAAGTTAACCAACCACACATACATTGAACTACACACACATTGTTTCCAATTTGATTAGTGCATGCATTTGATTACAATTACATATAAAAATCATATATAAATGTTAAAATATAGAAAAAGATAGGAAACTTAACCAAATTAACTCTATGTTGGGATGTGGTGATAGAGCCACAAGTGTGAAGAGATCCTCCAAAACCTCCACGGTCAGATGCTCGATTTGTTTTTGCTTGTATGCTCTTCTTTTTTAATCCTTGAGTTCTCCAATGATCACATAAGAAATTTCAAACATCCTGACCAATCCACTTCAGTATGTTCATTGAGCTACAAACCTTTTTTAGATTATTTTTCATTACTGTTGCATCTCGTATTTCAAAGCTATTGCTAGCCCACACATTATCTGGTGGACAAATATTAAATTTATTCTGTGTATATTAATATTTGTCAACATATGATATCTATATTATATATACACATAATAGATTTAATAAATACACATAATATATTTGATATGTCTAGTTGTTGGATTGCAAATGACACAAATTCATTTAATCCTTTTAGAAATGAATTTGTATACCATTTTGACTAGGATTTAGCCTATTATACATCCAGCTATGATGTTGGCGGATCCATTTTTTTGTAATATCATTAAGCAAAGGCTATACATTATAATTAACAATTTTTAAAATTAAACATCTACCAAGAACACAAATAAAATAAACCATTTGAGTAATTAACCATTATACTTCCTAAGCACATGTATACACTTGTATTTTCATATATAGTATGCAATTTAACATGCTATGCCAAAATTATAGAATGATTCATTGCATAATGCCTATGCAAAATGAAGCATAATAAAAAAATTACCTTTTCAAAAATCAAATACTCAGTCTTATATCTTGTACAGGAAAATTGCTCAGCCTCCTTGCTATTCATAAATTACAGAATGCCTACATAGAATGAAGCATAATCAAACAATTACAAAATTAAAAATTAACAGCAGAAGTAAACAAATTGAGTAAGATGTGTTTGCCTTAATAGTCAACACTATTAATGTGTTAAATTAATAGAATGGAAAAATATATGGCTGAAAGTGGATTTCATGTTAATGTGCATTGAGTGATTTTGAGTTTCAATTTGAGGCAGTGTAGTAGATGCATGCTCACTATGGTTGCTATATTATGTGTTGCACTTTTCACCTTTTTTCTTCATGTATTTCAGGACATTGAAAACCCCATCTTCTATAAAAGAATTTTGTTGTATAGAACTGTTTAATTGCTGCATAAATAATAAAATATGTCTTAATCAAACTTAGTGGACTTAAGCATACAAAACATTAATACAAGAAAGGTTGTTATTAGGGGTTTTAATTAAAACAATATAATGAGTAGAGTTAGATCAATATTTTCTTTTCCCTTTCATTTCTAGTTTTCTTTTCACTCCTCACCTCTTCTCATTTCTCGCACACAACAAATAATCATAATAATTCATGGTCAATTATTCACCTATGCTAATGTTATCTTTTTATAACGATAGGATGATTTTGGAATTCCGTAAAAAAAAAAAAAGACAGAAACTTAAAGTCGAAGAAATTTCCTCCTCTAAAAATTTCAACAACTAATTACTAATATTTGCCATTCAGAAAAGAAATTATTCATCTATGGTTCGCAAATTAAATACAAAACAATAAAACAAAAATAATTGACCAATTGTCCTTTAACCACATTTTCCCAACAGTTGGGTCCATCATATTCTCTAGAACAAACAACAAATAACTTCACTTTTCTATGTTATTGGTCAATTCTCACAAGAAATATAACAAACCCAACCTAAGACACCCATGATTTTTACCAAATTCAATTGCATGAAATATAGAGATCATTACAGAACCCTCCTTATTTCATTAAGTTTCACAAAACTTAAGTTACTTTGCCTTTAACCCCACCACAAATTATCAAAACAAACAAAAGCCTAAAAACATAAATTTTAAGATAAAAAGAAATAGTAAATTGCCTCTAAGTCAAACTACAACCAAACCAAACTTTTAAAATATTAAAAAACACAATAAAACATACTCACCAATAAATTTTGCAACACAAGAGAGGCTCACATCACTACGCCAAAAACAGCATTTTACAGCGCTTTTTTTAAGCCTTCTACAGCGCTTTTTCAAAAAAAAAAAAAAGCGCTGTAGATTCGAGCGCTGTAAAAGCTACAACAGCGCTTCCAAAAAAGCGCTCTTAAAGGCACCCATTATAACGCGCGCTTATTATGCACCTTTTACAGCGCTTGTTACAACAAGCGCTGTAAAAGGCATACCCATATTTCATATATTTGGGGTACCTTTTACAGCGCTTTTTTGTAAAAAGCGCTGTAAAAGGCTTACCCATATTTCATATATTTGGGGTACCTTTTACAGCGCTTTTGTGTAACAAGCGCTGTAAAAGGCATACCCATAATACATATTTGGGGTACCTTTTACAGCGCTTTTTGTAACAAGCGCTGTAAAAGGCATACCCATAATACATAATTGGGGTACCTTTTACAACGCTTTTTGTAACAAGCGTTGTAAAAGGCATACCCATAATACATATTTGGGGTACCTTTTACAGCGCTTTTTGTAACAAGCGCTGTAAAAGGCATACCCATAATACATATTTGGGGTACCTTTTACAGCGCTTTTTAGAAAAAGCGCTGTCAAAGGTGTTATTTTTTTTTTTTTACCCTGTATATATTTTAAAAGCGTTTTTTAGCTTTTTATGGCACTTTTTTTATAAAGCGTTGTCTTTTATCTTTTTATCCAAAATTAGTTTGAACCAGTTCACACAACACAACACATCCAGAATCAGTAATTTTAGAACATATTCATGTGCATGTTAAAACAGAAACAGAATCAGTAACACAACCAGAACCAGAACCAGAACAAGAGCCCATAATCAGTTTAAAACATAATCAGTTTACACAATATGATACATATATATTATCCTGTAACACAGTAATTTACAACATATTTGGTATGAATATACATTGAATCTAATTTACAACATATTCATATGCAAGTTTATATACTGTCCTATGATCATATACATATAATAACTATGCACCATATAATATTCAGTCCCTTGCAGCATGTTATTTCCCAGAAAATCAAATAATTTTCATTTCAAGCACATACTCACACCATTCCTCCTTTAATTCCATCAGATCTTGCTCATAATATGAAGGACTGGAATTTTCAAAGTACTGCAATATAAAAATTGAACATATTATATTAAGTTAGTATCAAATATATAGATAATTTATATATGAAAATCATATAATCAAAATACCGTACCGTTTCTGGGATAATAGTTTTATTCTTGTCAACAATCTCCTTCATGAATCTCAATACGTAGTACCCACAGTCGATGTTGTTTGTTTGACGAGGGCACTTTATTGGGATCCATGTAATATTATTAGACTTTTGCTTCGACACTACCGCACCTCTTTGAGCTCGAAAAACTTTTAATGCACTATAAAATGAATAAATGTGATTATTTTAGCATGAACAAACACTTATTTATATATATGTGTAACAAAAATAAATGAATATTACTTACGTGTCGAACAAAGTCTTGATTTCGGAGTGATTGTTGTAATCGCCATGCAAGGGATCCAAATAGTATACAACTTCAGAGACGGCATTGATTGCAAATAGCACCAAATGTGCCCTACAACAACAAAAAATTGGTTACACAATTTGGTCTATACACAACTAATAAATTAAATTCTCATCAATTAAAAAAGATAAAATTACGTACCCTGAATTATATGGTGCTAAGAACAATTTATCCTTTGAAATATTTCCTAAAAACATATTTACAATGTATTTCTTTACATTGTCTTCATCCAGTTTCCACATGGACGTTTTATGCGGAGAGAAGAATGAGTATTTATTCGATAATTTCCTAGGGCACACGACCTTCTCATGCAAAAACCTTCAATGAAAATTTTAAACTAGATTAATTACCAATACATTTAATTAATTACCAATAAATGCAATTAAAAGTATTTTTTACCTTATATACAAGCTCATTACAGTTGCATTGAGCTCCTTATGTTCGAGAAGCTCGTATACGTGCTCCTTGTCGAATAATTCCTCATACTCCTCTCCGAATATTTCTTTATTCATATGTATCATGCGGCAATCGTCGCTGCTGCATAGGTTCTTTTTTACTTGAATGTCAAGACACGCCCCGTTTTTACCAAGGCGTGGCTGACTTATTTTAGGAGGAGCAGCAGCAGCGACTGATTTGCCACGATCCAATTTTTTTATTGCTGCAAATTTGACAGCTTTATTGGCAGCTCTATTAACCTCCAATTTTTGAGGTTTGCTGCTTTTTTTTGGATGTACGGGTGGTTTATTTATTTGGACCTACAAAAATGAGGTTAAATGTTAGTTTATTGAATCTGAAAAAATTGACAAAGCTTATGCAATAAATGTGACAAACGTTATCGGGAGACGTCACTGATTTGTTTCTGGGAGGGCTCTTAATGAGGGCAACAAGGTTAGTGGGCCATGCCACGTAACTACCGATAGCTTCGCCCAATGACTGCATATCTCCGTCGTTGTCCGGTATCGGCAACGGTGCAGTTGGTTCGAAAGCAACAGTAGGCGATACCTTGACATGGCCCTTTGGGACCGGAGTATTGTGCAATACTTCTCCCAAAGTATTGTACAATTTTGCTTTTCCCACCTTCCGATGAGTGGGCGAGGACAAGTATAGAAAACATGAAGTGACACCCTAAATCAATAGTTAAAACATAAGTACAGTTAATATATAATATTGTTTAATGCATAAGTAATTACATAAGCAAGTAAGTAATTAATTACCTCGGGAATAATTTTCAAACCGACGTTGCAACTCCCGCTTTCACTCTCCATTTGTAGTTCACCTTGGAGCTGAACCGGAAGTTGCTTGTATTTGTTTGTATTCACCAATTGTGCCACTTGCTCAGATAGGATTATGAGCTTCTCTAATACTTCCTCGTTGGAAGGTTTTTGGCGCTTCTCTTGAGGAAAAAAGCTTCTGGAAGTTACGCCAAATCCCTTCCCCCTAACTCGACCGGAATATTCAGGAACATTAAAAACTTTGCCCAAAATATCCCTGCAACTAGCCTTGTTGCCCTCTTCACATTCAGAACTTTGAGAGATGGTCTCCTAAAATACATGTAACATTAAAATAGTTAAGTTCATTATCATTTTTAAAATACAATATTAAAAAGTATTCAAGTGATAAATACAATATTGAAAAATATTAAAGTCATAATATACTTACACAAAGTTCTATTGCTTTTTGAACATTTTGGTTATCAACCACTCCATCTTTATTTACCCTAGCTTCCTTCCACAAGATGTGACGACCCAACGGTTGATTGGTTTGGGTCTCTTGTCGCTATTCGATAAAACAAAATATTAGTTAGAAACTATAGTTTATAATACAAATTCATTCATTATATAAAAGTGATGTTTAATTACTTACAAGCCCTTGATCAAGGCGTGCATATCCCATACGTGATTTTCTGTATGGGTGCGTCGGGTTTCTTGCCCTTTCGCGATTTGCCTTACTAATGTTCTATATAAAAAAATAGCAATTATGTAAAAATTTAAAATACGATGCGAATATAAATAATAAAACACACAAATGCTAACAAACTAATCACTTACGACAAACGTGGGGTCAGTACGTTTGGAAACAAACGCTTTCCATTCCTCATTTGATATATAATGTCAATATATCTTTGGAGGTTCAGCTGTTGTGTTTCCTTCTTTATCTTTAAGATAGAAGTTTGAGAGATGCGATCTAAATCCACGATGGATTTTGCCAGCAACTCTCAATACATAATTCTTTCGTCCCTCATCAAGGACAAAAGATGTCTGCAATGAAAAAAATTATAAGTAAAGTATTTCAATGAAAATATTTATAAAGGACAAATGATTGGATAAAAAAATTTACTTGAATATCATTCCAGATGATATCTTTGGCATCCTTCAATGCCTTATCTCTCCAGTCGTCAATTGTTATTGGAATATTTTGACGAACAACAGCCTCAATGTAGCTCACAAACATTGCGCTGTGGGGGTCAACTGGCTGACCACTTTCATTCCATCCAACCTAATAAACTCATATAGTAAGTACATGCTATTAAAAAAAGCTAAAAAAATACACAGCAAACAGAGTATAGTATACCTCAAATTTAATGCCATTACTCCTTGCTTTAATGACTTTTTGCATGATAGTTGCACCACGTTTGACTTCATTTTCATAAGTCCTACTGGTGCCAACTTCTTCATTTTGACATTCTAAATCTCTGTTTGTATCCATTTAACTACAACAAGTTCAACATGCAGTTTAGTATAACATCAACAAGCTCAACATGCATCATGCATTATTTTAAACAAGCTCAACATGTATCAGTATATATATTTTAAACAAGCTCAACATGCATTTTAATGATTACAAAAAATAAATAACATCAATACCTGAATAATGGTTCGAAGAAGGATGAAATGCAAAGAAAAGAGCGAACAGAGAAATTTCACAGCAATAAATGTCACAGAAAAACGGTTTTGAAGAAATACGTAATGAGGGTTACGTATTTCAATGAAAATATAAGGTTCAAAATGATCTTGGATGGAAATAAGGTTCGAAATGAAGGAGATGATCGTGGAAATACAGTTCGTAATGAACGAGATTATAGGGTTTGCAAAAGAAGAGAAGAACGATGAAGGTTGAGATGATAGTGTAGATTACGTAATGAAGAGGAAACTGAAGAGGTTACTGTTATATATATAACCCTTTTACAGCGCTTTTTTATAACCCTTTTACAGCGCTTTTCCAAAGAGTGCTATAAAAGGCTAAGCCTTTTACAGCGCTTGTTATAAAAGCGCTGT
Organism: Cicer pinnatifidum; assembly: GCA_037974775.1. Classification (NCBI taxonomy): domain Eukaryota; kingdom Viridiplantae; phylum Streptophyta; class Magnoliopsida; order Fabales; family Fabaceae; genus Cicer; species Cicer pinnatifidum. The sequence continues at coordinate 35,166,585 of JBBPBR010000003.1, forward strand.
AAAAGGCGTATTTATTTAAATTTTTAAAAGACTCTTTTAAAAGACCTCATTGTTTTAGTATGTTATATAATGTTTTTTTAATAGCCTTTTACAGCGCTTGTTCAAAGAAGCGCTGTAAAAGGCCTTATTTAAATTTTTAAAAGACTCTTTTACAGCGCTTATCCCAACAAGCGCTGTAAAAGGCCTTATTATGTTATTTTTGTGTTTTGTTATGTTATTTTTTAAACAAGCTCTTCAAAACCCACATAGTCCCACCAAAATATATTCCTCTTCACCAAACTCCACCTCAAAGTCCTTTTATGCATCTTCTTCGCAAACATCAAAGCTTACTCTTTCAATCTCCACCTCAACACCCTTTTTATCTCTTTACATTCCCTTTCATTCTTAAATCGTAACTTGATCTTCAGGTTCATTGCCATGTTGCGAAAAATGGGTTTGTTAACAATGTGTCTGATGTTTTTGTTAACAATGGATCTGATGTTTTTGTTAACAATGTGTTTTTGGGGATTCCCATGATGCGTAAAAGGTGTTTGAAGAAAATTCTGTTAGAGAAAGTCATTGTTTAATTTTTAAAAGGGCCTTTTACAGCGCTTTTTTTAAAAAGCGCTGTAAAAGACATGCACTTTTTTTACATGCATAGTTCTTAAGAATTGTAATTGTCCAAATTTACATAAACATGCAATAATCACTGGTTATGCTTGCCTTCTTAGACAACAATAAAACAAGAATAGAACCAGAATAATTCAGATTATATAATACCACAATAATTCAATAAAACCAGAATAGAACCAGAATAGAACAATAATTCAGATTACAAATAAAACCATAATAGAACAATAATTCAGATTACAAATAAAACCAGAATAGAACAATAATTCAGATTACAACAATAATTCAGATTACATGCATGGCTTATATAAAACAATTAAACATGTACATTAAGATGCCCTTCTTCTTTTCCTGGTGGGATTCACATTTGTTTGTCCATTTACAATACGAAACGATGGATTAATCCAAATTCCCTCATCATGATCATCTCTAAGATATAAACCATCATCAGTTGAATCAATTTCATGTGGTTGTTGTGATGTTGCAAATAAAAGATCATTACCAACATCTTCATCATTGTTGTTATCATCACTTATTTTATTGGTCGATAGGACAACAGACCATTTATCATCAGAAGGATCGGTGACATAAAACACTTGTTGAGCTTGCGACGCTAAAATAAAAGGCTCGTCTTTGTAGCCCACCCTATTAAAATCAACAAGCAAGAATCCTGACTCATCAATCCGAACGCCATTATTATTATCGACCCACTTGCAACCAAATATGGGAACACGAAACATTGTGTAGTCTAACTCCCATATGCGCTCGATAACCCCAAAATATGATAGATTTGCATATATTGGGTTTTTGTCTTTTGCACTTGAGACATGCATCGCTTCAGCTACGAGAGTGACTCCACTATTTTGCATAGTGGTCTGATCATCTTGTTCTTTGGTATAAAATGTGTAGCCGTTAAAAACATAACCAGTGTAAGAAAAGACATGTAAGCTCGGACCATTTGCTAGCCACCTCAATCTCTGTGAAATTGATCCAGGGTCTATGTCAAATTTTGACTTTATGTGATTTTTTAACCATGGTATAAAACATCGATTGTGCTCTCGAGTTATCCAATTTTGATTCCTATTCACGTTCAAACGAGATAACTGATCCATGTGTATTGTAACATACGGTTGAACCTCATCATCATTGTGCAGAACATACAATTGTGCCTGCTCCAATTTTGTCCTTGATATAGTCAGTAGTCTCCTTCCAATTATCCCTTCTCCTGATAGTCTTCCCGAATGACGAGACATGGGAAGCCCTATGGATTCAACATTGGACAGATATTCAGTACAAAATTCAACAGCCTCTTCAACAATGTATCGTTCAGCAATACAACCTTCTGGTCGACTTCTACTTTTTACGTACCCTTTTAATATTTTCATATATCGTTCTATCGGATACATCCATCTCATATAAGCTGGCCCACAAAGTTGTGTCTCCTTAACTAGATGAACAGTAAGGTGAACCATTATATCAAAAAACGATGGTGGGAAATACATTTCAAGCTCACACAAAGTAACAACAATTTCCCTCTGCAATGTCGATAATTTCTGAGGGTCGATCACTTTACTACAAATTTCCCTGAAGAAGAAACATAATCTAGTTAATGCTAGTCGAACTTTTTCAAGTAAAATGGAACGTATACCTATTGGTATCAAATGCTCCATTAGAAAATGACAATCATGGGTCTTCAAACCTTTTAACATGAGGTCTTTCATACAAACCAAATTTCTAATGTTCGAAGAGTATCCTTCTGGAACTTTAACTTCATGTAGAAATTTACATAAAACAATTTTTTCCTTTCTAGATAGAGTATGAGCGGCTGGAGGTAGATATGTGCGATTTCCTTTCTTTACTGGAGCCAATTCATTTCTTATTCCCATATCGACCAAGTCCAATCTTGCGTTGATGCCATCTTTAGACTTTCCTGGAACATTGAGTAACGTACCAATAACACTATCAAATACATTTTTTTCAATATGCATCACATCGAGGAAATGTCTTATATACAATGACTTCCAATATGGTAATTCAAAGAAAATTGACTTTTTCTTCCACCCAGTTTTGACCCGCTCTCCCGCAAAAGGTTTGTCAAATTTATTGGTCAAACCTTGTACTTTTTCAAGTATTTGATATCCAGTTGGTGGTAAAGGAGCTTTACCTTCCTATGATTTTCCATTAAATGTATTTCTCCACCAACGATACTGATGACTATAAGGTAAAAATCTACGATGTCCAAGAAACACATTCTTCTTACAATGTTTCAACCGCATCCAATTTGTACTCTCTTCACATACAGGACATGCACACTGACCTTTAATGCTATATCTTGATAAATTACCATATGCTGGAAAATCATTAATTGTGCCTAACAACATAGACCTCAAATTGAAATATTCTTTCTTATACCCATCATAAACTTCCACACTTGTCTCCCACATACGTTTTAAATCTTCTATTAGAGGAGTCAAGTATACGTCGATATCATTCCCTGGTTGTTTGGGTCCAGAAATTAACAGAGACAACATCATAAACTTACGCTTCATACATAACCATGGAGGTAGGTTATATATTACCAAAATCACAGGCCATGTGCTGTGTGAGATGCTTTGAAGACCATGTGGATTCATTCCATCAGTAGAAAGTGCAAGTCTTAGATTTCTTGACTCTATCCCGAATTCAGGATACTCGTGATCAATTTTTGCCCATTGTGGGGAATCTGCAGGGTGTCGAAACATTCCATCTCTAATTCTTTCATCTGCATGCCATGTCAAGTGTTTTGAATCTTCTTCACTGCGATACATGCGCCTAAATCTTGGTATTATAGGAAAATACCACACGACTTTTGCTGGAGTAGATTCTTTCTTCTTATATCGAGAGACATTGCATTTCGGACACGCCTTAAGTAGTTCATATTCATTTCGAAATAAAATGCAATCGTTAGGACACGCATGAATCCTTTCGTAACTCATGCCAATAGAACACAAAATCCTTTTAGCCTCGTAGGTTCGACTGGGAAGTTCATTATCATCTGGCAACATATCTTTTATGAGTGTTAATAATTCTATAAAGCTTTTATCAGACCATCCATTACTCGCTTTTAGGTTGTACAACTTTAATATCGCCGACAGTCTTGTGAATTTAGTACAACCATTATATAATTCTTTCTCTGCATCACTCAACAAACTTTCAAACATTTTAGGACAATCTCGAAGATCTTCTTCAACTGCTTTTGCGATCTCATCAACTCGGTCCGGCTCATATGTATCTGTATCGAAGTCAGTTGAAGCATATGTCGAACTATTCTCAAAATTAATGTTTCCTTTTTTTTTCTCACCATGTCTTATCCAACATGTGTAGCTTTGATCAATTCCATTACATACTAGATGTCCTTCTAATTCATCTTCTCTAACACGTTTTCCAAAACAACATTTTAAACAAGGACAAACTACTCTATTTGGATCTTTTGCATTCTTCACTGCAAACTCAACAAACTCCTTCACTCCAATTTCATACTCTTTTGGCAATCGATTGGCTGACATCCATTTCCTATCCATATTATACCACCTATATAAATGCAGTTACAAAACTAATAAGCTTTCAAAACATATCAACAAGTTTCAAAAAGAAACCAATATCAATCAATTATTTCAAAAACAGAACAGATCATGTGGTATGAGTTTTTGACTAGTAGAAGAGATTTAACACAGATCATGTGGTATGAATTTTTAATTTGATAAAAAAAATCTAGTTAAAAAAAAAAATACCTGAGACAACACGTAATAGGTAGATGGCGGCACAACACGTAATGGATATGAGGGTATGAGGGTTCCCAGAGTAGAGGTGACGAAAGATGTAGAGGATATGAGGGTTCCCAACGTATATAATTATTTGAAATTTATGTCTTTTACAGCGCTTGTCAATATAAGCGCTGTAATAGGTAGTTAAATTCAATGAAAGCGCTTGTATTTTATAGCGCTTGTGAAAAAAGCGCTGTAAAAGGTGGTTCAATTATTTTAAAGTGCATGCCTTTTACAGCGCTTGTGAAAAAAGCGCTGTAAAAGCATACGCGAAAGCGCTTCATTTTACAGTGCTTTTTTGAAAAGCGCTGTAAAAGCCTTACAACATTATGCGCAAACGTTATATGACCTACAACAGCGCTTGTTTTACAGCGCTTGTGAATAAAAGCGCTGTAAAAGGCTCCGTTATTTTTCAAATACATTTACAACAGCGCTTGTGTTTAGCAAGCGCTGTAAAAGGGGCGCTGTTAAATGTCAAATTTGGCGTAGTGCATCAAATTATTTAAATACAAAGAAAAAAAAATTAATACATCTATAAGATAGCAGATAACAACTCATGGCTTTGCATCTCATAGTCATTTGGTACATTCCACAAATCCATTAGAATCCAACAACTGAGAATAATGCATAAACAATAAAAAATATATTATGAAACTATAACAATAACATGTCTTTGGCAACTAAAAAAATACATGGAAAACCCAATATCTCAAGTCCTAAAGTCAACCAATATAAATATTTTCATTTGAATCATTTTAAGAATTTCTTTACCCCTTTAGTTAAGTAAGTTCAAAATGATTAGGTTATAGAGAAAAAAAAAAAAGACAAAAAAGACAAAAAATGAAGCATAATTAAAAAAATTAGAAAATAAATTCCTTACCTTCTACTTCATGATAGCCGACGAGACGAAAAACAATGAGGACTTCATGTCGCAGTTGCAGTTTAACGGTTTAAGAAACCAGTTGACTTCATGTCGTAGTTGCGGAGGTTGCTTTGAAAGGGGATTAGCAACGGATGATGGTTTCGTGATGAATGGCAGTGAGAGGTTGGTTAGCAACAGATGTAATTCAAACTAGTTGATTTCGCGATTGTGAATTGTGATGAAATGACGGTGAGAAGAGATTAGCGCAAGATGAATGATTTTAAGATTTGTGGTGGGTTGAGAAATAAAGAGGAACTGCTTGTTGATGGTGGTGAGAAATACTAATCGTGTTGAGAAAGAAAGGTTGAGTTTATGGGTTGAGAAAGAAAGTGGGTTTTAAGATTTCCTTGAGTAAATTGAAAAAGAAAAAAAAAAATGACGAGGACAGATGTGGATGCGTGTGCCAATTTCAAATGCATGATACTTCATATTTCTCTTTTTCTTATTTTTTTTAATTAGTTATTAACTATTTCACACTTTTTTTTATTAATAAAGAAAACTAAATTATGTAATTAAAAAATTTTTAGCGACTGAAATTTTGGTCGCTAAAATTTAGTTGTTATTTCAGTCTCTAAATTTTGTTAGCGACCGATTTGGTGACAAAATAATATTCAGTTTCATTGTTCAAAATTTCAATCTCTATTTCGGTCGCTAGCGTGAAAGACAAATTTTCTATAAGTGATAATTAGTGATTGAATTTTTTGTCGTTAAAATTTAGTTGTTATTTCATTATCTAAATTTTGTTAGCGACCGATTTAGTGATGAAAAAATATTTAGTTTCTAGGTTTAAAATTACGGTCTCTATTTCGGTGGCCAGTGTGACTGAAAATATTCAATTTCTAAATCAGTCACTATGGGCGAAATTTCTAGTAGTGTTCAATAAATTGCTCAGTACAATTCTTGCAAGATAATGCCTAGACAAAATCTCTCTCTAGAACATGCAGATATCTCCTCTTCAGAACCTCAACGCAACACTTTTAAATATCCCCTCAATTTCTTGCGTCAAGAATATTACCTTAAAAAAATATATCATTTTGATTTTTCACAATGTTTTAAACGTGTGATCTTGACAAGTTTTATTTTTTATCAATTTCTTTATAATCAATTAAGGATGGAGTAATTTAATGGTAATTCTCAAGCACAACTTTGTAATTTATTTATCGTATCAATTACTTATGTCGAATACACAAATGGAATGAAGCATAAATCGAAAATGATAATGTTTCAACAAAAGTAATTTTAGTGCATCGAAATCTATCTAAAAAAAAAAAGTTTTGTTATAGTAAAATTCTATGAGAAAAGGTTTTAGTGATATTCAATGGAATAAGTGTTGTTTTAATGTTTTTAAAGATCTTGTATGAATCTAAAAAATTGAATCTCTAATAAAAAATTTAATTTTAAAAATGATAAGTTAATTTAAAATATTATATTTTTATCTAATGAAATACAAAAACTTCAAAATATTTTATTTAAATTTATCAAAATAAGTAAATTGAAAATAACACCATCAAGCTAATACTAAACTTACCTTCTAACACTTTTTGTAGCAAATTCATCAATCCATTCTACATATTATATTGTTTTCAAAAGATCATTCTCAATCGATGCAAATCATGAAGTCTTTCTTGCAACATGGTAGACCGCAGGAAATACTTCTTTCTGCAGAAGCAACTGTCATGGAAATAGTCAACAAAATTTTATATGCAATAATTGTATTAGGAAAATAATCTATGCCTTCCTAAAAAAGATTCCTTAATAGTAACAAAGTTTGAAGAAACATCAACATATCTTATTATCAAAGACATTTGCTCTTAGTGACTGACATCAGGAGTACAATAAGGTATCACTAAGAAATACTTTGTTTGTTTGGTTTTTCTAACGATTTCATTTTTAATTGCAAAATCAAGCCAAAGTATTAACTCATTTTATATGTTACGCCCAAATAATAAAAGTGGACCTTGTCATCTATAATACGTGTAACATGATATTGGACAATTGGCTCAAATTCAACAAACATTTCAATTACACCCAAAACATTTCAAACTATATTTAGTAAGTAATTTCACTATTAAAATGATTCTTTTTAACACATTTGTCCAATGTTCATTATCTTCCACAATTAGTCTTTGAGCCTTTTATCTATAGTTTGACCATTTTTCAATCTTTTACACAACACATAAAAGTGATCATATTTTTAACATGATCCATGTTTATCTTATGCTTTCTAAGTCTTTCAACCATTATGTGACCAATCTTCAAAACCCTCATTTGTTAATTGACCTTTACCGATCCCTTTTTTAAAAATTTTACCACAAAAACAAAATACTCTATCAAACTTTTTCGAATAAACAAGTCAATCTCTATCACACTTCTTTCTATTTGATAAAACTCTAGTATACCAATTAGCCCAAAATGTCTCTTTGAATTATTCTTAGGACCTTTACAATGGAAATTTTTTTTTAAGACCTTTCGTAACTTAAAAATCAATCGTTTTAAAGAGCATCTCGATTTCTTGGATCAAATAGTACCATTCGTAAATCACAAAATCAGTAATGAGTTTCAAAAATCTAAGACCCTAACATTAGACTAAATTCTAATAGATAATAAGTTCTTAAAATCATTTAATCAACCATTATAAACAAATGGAGTTTCTAAATCAGTAAATCAAAAAACTTGAATATCAAGAATACCGTAACATCAAGATTCTAAGATTTGGGCTTTGGTAGTGGCGTCTGGTAGCTGGAGCAGCTGTCACATACTCACAGTAGTGGGTGTGGAGAGAAGATGATAATTGAGATAAATTATGTTTATTATCGGAGAAGATAGTCTCTGTTTGAAAAATGGATATTTATTTTAGGGATAAGGTGCAAATATAAAATGGTAGAGTGATTAGTGCAAATATAAATGGATATTTATTTTAGGGATATAAATGTAATTTTTCATAATTCAAGTATACTATAAAAAAAATTTGATGCCTTCCCTAATTGGGGACTTTGTTCGAATGTTTTGATCGTACAAGGTTATCGCAGGAAATGAATGGAATGGATTATGAATGCAAAATGGTGTTAACTTGGCCCAAATCCAGGAACAATTTAATGTAGAAATTAGTGAATAATTTTAAAGTTGCTTTAAAAGAACAAACTCAAATACAAATGGGAGAGATTGCTTGACAAGTATGAACAAATGCAGCATTGCTAGAATTGTAAAGTAGCTAAAAATTATAATATAAGGAATTAAAGAAGATTGAAGTGAAATAAATTAAACAAATAGAAAGGTATATAAATTGAACTTAAAAACAAGAAATCAAACGGGGAAAGATCGTTAAAACTAAGATGGTTTGAATAACAATAATCCTTTAAATTTTAATTTTAATAATAACAAAATATATATCTGATAATAATTTATTCTTTAACGTGTTGCTTAAGTGTCAAATTCCTTAATATATGTTTAACTCTTCTGTTGACCAAATAAACGTATATTCAAATTACAAAAAGAAAAGAAATTGAGAAAAAGCAAGTAAACTATTGAACCATCGTAGTGCAAAAATAATGAAACAATTATGACTACATGATCTTATATTCAAAACACTTTTTTATTGAAGGATATTCACTTGTATTTTCAAGTTAACATCTTTATCCTCTATTGATATTTATCTAGACATTCACAAATTTTTACATCTTTATAACCTGGTCCAATATTTTCATATACACTTTATACGTGTCCTTCTTAGTACACTACGCGAAAAATGTCATTTTATAGCGCTCCTTTTACAGCGCTTACTAAATACAAGCGCTGTTGTAAATATATTTTAAAAATAACGAAGCCTATAACAGCGCTTTTTTGACAAGCAATGTTGTAGGGTCATATAACGTTTGCGCATAATGTTTACAAGGCTTTTACAGCGCTTGTACACAAGCGCTGTAAAATGAAGCGCCCTTACATAATGTTTTACTGCGCTTTTAGGACAAGCGCTGTAAAAGACTTGCGCTTTCAAATAATTAAAAGACCTATTACAGCGCTTTTTTCACAACCGCTGTAAAAGACATGCGCTTTCAAATAATTAAATGTCATATTAGAGCGCTTTTGTTACAAGTACTGTAAAAGCCTTGCGCTTTCACATAATTAAAGGACCTATTAGAGCGCTTATTCTACAAGCGCTGTAAAATCGTTCACTTTAAATAAAAATCATTTACATTAAATAAATAAAAACAAATTTAAAAAAAAATTTACGAATTCTCATCACCTCTACTCTGGGAACCCTCATCTCCTCTACGTATTGTGCGGCCATCTACGTTGTCTCAAGTATTTATTAATTTGTTGTTGTCAAAATATCTTTAGTTTTTTAATAATTGAAAACTAATAAATTGTTACATATTAAATCTTTTCTTTTTGAAATTTGTTGATCTGTTCTGTTTTGAAATCTTTTCTGTTTTGAAATTGTTACATAATAATGGACCTTGGTTTCCATTTTCCAATAATAGATATGTGTACTATATATTGGTATAATGTTATCAGTAGCTAATTATTTTTGTAACTGCATTTATATAGGTCTTATAATATGGACCAGAAATGGATGTTTGTCAATCGATTGTCTAAAGAGTATGAAAATGGAGTGAAGGAGTTTGTTGAGTTTGCAGTGAGGAATGCAAAAGATCCAAATAGAATCGTTTGTCCTTGTTTAAAATGTTGTTTTGGAAAACGCGTTAGAGAAGATGAATTGGAAGGACATTTAGTAAGTAATGAAATTGATCAAAGCTATACATGTTGACATGGTGAGAAAAAAAAAAAGGAAACATTAATTTTGAGAATGGTTCGACATATGCTTCAACTGATTTTGACACATATACATATGAGTCGGACTGAGTTGAGGAGATTGCAAAAGCAATTGAAGAATATCTTCGGGATTATCCTAAAATGTTTGAGAGTTTGTTGAGTGATGCAGAGAAACCATTATATAATGGTTGTACTAAATTCACAAGACCGTCCGCGATATTTAAGTTGTACAACTTAAAAGCGAGTAATGAATGGTCTGATAAAAGCTTCACAGAATTATTAACACTCTTAAAATATATGTTTCCAAATGATAATGAACTTCCCAGTCGAACCTACGAGGCTAAACGGATTTTGTGCTCTATTGGCATGAGTTACGAAAGGATTCATGTGTGTCCTAACGATTGCATTTTATTTCGAAACGAATATGAATTACTAAAGGCGTGTCTGAAATGCAATGTCTCTCGATATACGAAGAAAGAATCTACTCCAGCAAAAGTCGTGTGGTATTTTCCTATAATACCAAGATTTAGGCGCATGTATTGCAGTGAAGAAGATTCAAAACACTTGACATGGCATGCAGATGAAAGAATTAGAGATGGAATGTTTCGACACCCTGCAGATTCCCCACAACGGGCAAAAATTGATCACGAGTATCCTGAATTCGGGATAGAGTCAAGAAATCTAAGACTTGCACTTTCTACTGATGGAATGAATCCACATGGTCTTCAAAGCATCTCACACAACATGTGGCCTGTGATTTTGTTGATTTATAACCTACCTCAATGGTTATGTATGAAGCGTAAGTTTATGATGTTGTCTCTGTTAATTTCTGGACCCAAACAACCAGGGAATGATATCGACGTATACTTGGCTCCTTTAATTGAAGATTTAAAAATTATGTGGGAGACAAGTGTGGAAGTTTATGATGGGTATAAGAAAGAATGTTTCAATTTGAGGGCTATGTTGTTCGGCACAATTAATGATTTTCTAGCATATGGTAATTTATCATGATATAGCATTAAAGGTCAGTGTGCATGTCCTATATGTGAAGAGAGTACAAATTGGATGCGGTTGAAACATTGTAAGAAGAATGTATTTCTTGGACATCGTAGATTTTTACCTTATAGTCATCAGTATCGTGGGTGGAGAAATGCATTTCATGGAAAATCAGAGGAAGGTAAAGCTCCTTTAGCACCGACTGGATATCAAATACTTGAAAAAGTACAAGGTTTGACCAATAAATTTGGCAAACCGTTTGCGAGAGAGCTGGTCAAAACTGGGTGGAAGAAAAAGTCAATTTTCTTTGAATTGCCATATTGGAAGTCATTGTATATAAGACATTTCGTCGATGTGATGCATATTGAAAAAAAAATGTATTTGATAGTGTTATTGATACGTTACTCAATGTTCCAGGAAAGTCTAAAGATGGCATCAATGCAAGATTGGACTTTGTAAGATCCTTAATTTTAAATCCTAAATTATGCTATTTTAGGGTATTTTGTGTTGAATTTCTTAGGCTTTTAGTCCAGTTTTTGGTATTTAGTGAGATAAATGCCAAGAATATATCTTTGGAAATTGGATTAAAAATTATTTGTCGGAAAATAATTTATTCACGTTACGAAGAATTTAATACCGGACAGTTTAGTTAAAAATATCACTCGTTGTTGAAAATTTATCTTTCAATTGAGTTGCGAAGAGAGTAGACATTTTTATCAAAATAGTTTGAGATGTGAGTGAAGTGATGGGTGTGAGAATTGTTAGATATTTATTAGATCTTTCCTTGCCTCGCGCATTCAAGCCATTTTCTTCTTGCTTCCTCCTCCCTTCTTTTCTTATTTTACTTTCTTTGGCTTCAAGAAAAGAAACCCCAGGCTTGGTGGGTGAGAAAGAATAGATTCCCAAGCTTCATTCTTCTCCTTTGATTCAAAAACGGAGAAAAACGGTGTTGGTGATTTCAAAACCGTCAAACATCAACGTCCGCTTTTCTTCTAGATCTAAGCTTCGTTTCACGAAGAGATAGAAGGGAAAGTTGTTCACCTCCACGCTACGGTGCTAGTGAACTAACTTTGGAAGTGACGTCGTGAGCAGAGATTTTACCGGGATTAATCATGGTGTCGTAAATCATTGTTAGAGCTATCGTTAAGTTAAGGGCTCCTTCCAAACTTTTAGTTTGCATTTAAGGACTTATCTGTGGTTGCGTGGAAAAGAAATTTGTTAGGGTTGAAGTGTTGATTTGGGGAAAATGAATTTAATGCTTTTATGGAGGAAATTTTAGAGTTGGGTTTTGGTGATCTTGATGAGTGTTTCATGGAAAATGAATTTAACTCATTTATGTGTGGTTTTGAGGAAATGAAATTTGATGTGTTTGAGTGGTGGGTTGAGATAATTTTGTGGTTGTCGTGTTTGACGTGTTCATAATTAATATTTATAAATTTTGAGATGTGTTTGTGTGGATTTTGTGGAAAAATGAATTGATGTGATTTGGTGTGAATTGTGGATTGAATTTAAGAATATGTTTGAGTATGTTCTGTGTGGAATTTGAAAATCATTAGAGTTAAACGAGTATTAAAAATGGGGAATCTTTTAATATCTCTGTTTATTTAATGTTTGTAGTGAAAATAGTTAGAGTTAAATGAGCATTAAGAATGGGGAATCTCTTAATATCTGCATTTACTTAATGATTGTCGTCAAAATTGTTAGAGTTAAATGAGTATTAAGAATGAGGAATTTCTTAATATCTGCATTTACTTAATGATTGTCGTGAAAATTGTTAGAGTTAAATGAGTATTGAAAATGGGGAATCTTTAAATATCTGCATTTACTTAACGATTGTCGTGGATAGAGTCAGAGTATGCTCATGCATTTCATTGTACATGGCGACCGGATGGGCCATGGTGATAGTGGTGACCGGATGGGCCACGAGATGATGCCATGTGATTTGTTGGTTCATTTTATCCTTATGGGGATTATCGCGTCGTGCTGATCTGTGAGAGACTACACTGGTGTTTGTCCGTGAGAGACTACACTCTGGTAAAACGTGTTTGTCCGTGAGAGACTGCACTGGTGTTTGTCTGTGAGAGACTACACTAGTGTTTGTCTGTGAGAGACTACACCCTAGTAAATTATGTTTGTCGATGAGAGACTGCACTGGTGTTTGTCCGTGAGAGACTACACCCTAGTAAATTGTGTTTGTCCGTGAGAGACTGCACTGGTGTTTGTCCGTGAGAGACTACACCCTAGTAAATTGTCTTTGTCCGTGAGAGACTGCACTGGTGGTTGTCTGTTTGAGACTACACCCTTGAAAATCATATTTGTCCAGGAGAGACTGCACTCGTGTTTGTCCATGAGAGACTGCACTCGTGTTCGTTCGTGAGAAACTGTACGTTTAGGATTTACGCCTCTCGGAGAGGGTTTTGTTTGGAATTGAGGTGTAAGACTTGTGATAGGCTAAATATTAATAAATCGTGTGGGCCTATAATAGGTGGCACCTTAGTAATAAGGGATGGTCTGTGAGAGACTGTACAATTACGATTTTCTACTCTCGGAGAGTTTGATTTGAATTCCGAGTCCATGCATTTTGGCTTATACGCATTGCATTAGGGTGCTTGGCACGTGAGTCTTGTTTGATTCAAGATTATGATTGAATGTTTGAACTCAAGTTGTCATGATGATTATGTTATAATTGCCAAGTGTGGATGTTTTAGGTTTGTGTGTAAGTGTGATTGATTTCAAAACCATTTCGAAACTCAAGTTGTCGTGGTTATTGTGCTATAATTGCGAAGTGTGAATGTTTTGGAATTGTGTGTAAGTGTGGTTGATTACAAAACCTTTTCGAAACTCAAGTCGTCGCGGTGATTGTGCTATAATTGCTAAGTGTGATTGTTTGGATTTGTGGATAAATGTTGATTGATTTCGAAACCCTTTAAAAAGCTGAAAAAAGCTGAAAAATACGGAATTTTGCTGTTTTTCTGCTGCTGTTTGTTGCGTCTTCGAATACAGAAGGTTGTATTCGAATGCAGACATGTTGTTTTGCCACTGACTTACTGTGTAGTCGAATAGAGAAGGTTGTATTCAAATACAGACATGTTGTTTTGCTACTGACTTGCTGTGTAGTCGAATAAAGAAGGTTGTATTCGAATACATACATGTTGTTTTTGCTGTTGAATGCTGAAACAGCCTTGTATTCGAATACAGAGATGCTGTATTCGAATACAACAGTGTTGTTTTGTTAAAAACTTCATTTTTCAACTTTGTTTATGCATGTTTGGCATATGGAAACCCTTTTAAGGTGCATGCTAAGTTGAAAGGTTATTTTATGCATTTAAAAACTTAAATGTTATGTGTTAATTGTTAATTTCGGTTGGTGACCATTTACAACTATTGTGGAAATCTGGCCTTTTGCCCTCAGATGAAAACCAGGACCTTCCCACCGTTTAGTACCATGTGGATGGGAATGTAGTTGGACACACCTTACTGGAGTTGTGTCAGGAAGATCTTGTGGGGCGCGTGAAGATCATCTGGGATGTATAGTTTTTTGTAGAATGATCAGATTTGGTTGATGTATAGGGACTAGATCTCTTTCTTTTTGGGTTGTGTTTATTTTATTTTGGAAGACTGTACCTATACCAATATTGTCAACTTGACATTTTACTATGATGGGGTCCATGTACCACTCTTTGATGTGTAAATACTTTGGATTGTTTTACAAAATCTATTCCGCTGCTTGTAAATTTTGTTGACTTATTTGTCAGCTTGTCTTTGTGGGAGTTGTACATTTTCTAACATTTAGTGGATCAATCTCTTGTGGTGTGCAAGAGGACTAGACGTACCCTTGGTTATAAGGGGAACCAGGATAAATCTATTATGTTCATTTATTTACTGCACCTTACTATTGGTAGACATTATATTAACTCAGAAAATTCAACTACCATATCACTGAAAACAAGAAAATTTACTAACACCTAATTCACCCCCCCCCCCCTCTTAGGCATACTTCTATACTTACAATTGGCATCAGAGTAGGTTAAGGTAACTTATTCCTCAATCAATTACTCATGGCTTCCGCACAACCTATTTTCGGAGACGGTGGTAGCAGTACCAAGGCACCATGTTTTGTTGGAGAGCACTACAATTTTTGGAAGATACGTATGCAAGCGTATCTTGAAGCACAAGGAGACGACATATGGGATTGAGTTGAAAATGGTCCTCACATTCCAAAAACTGTCATCAATAACAAAGAAGAAATAAAGATAAAAAGTTCTTGGACTGATGATGATAAAAGAAAAGTGTTGTTCGATAAGAAGGCTAAGGATATATTACAATCAACACTGGGAATGGATTAATTTTTCCGTATATCTCACTGTAAAACAACAAAAGAAATATGGGATACGTTGTAAGTAACTCACAAAGGCACCATTGAGGTAAAAAGATCTAAACTCAACACACTATCACAAGAATATGAGTTTATTTCGAATGCAGCCCGAAGATTCTATTCTAGACTTACAGAAAAGGTTCTCCCACTTAACCAATCATTTGACGACACTCGGAAAAATCGTCACCAATGATGAATTAAATCTAAAAGTACTAAGATCATTGACAAGGGCCTGGCAACCAAAAGTGACAGCAATCTCCGAAAAGAAAAGCCTATCCAAAATGTCTCTTTCTGCACTATTTGGAAAACTTCAAGAGCACGAAATCGAACTTGGAAGGTTAGAACAAAATAAAAGTCAAGAAAAGAAGACCAAAATTATTGCTCTAAAGACTGAATCAAGAGAACAAATCAAGGACGACAATTCAGATGAAGATGAAAATTTTATTTTTCTTGTTAAGAAATTTGGTAAGTTTCTTAAAAATGACAGAACATTCAAAAAGAAAAGTTTCAAGAAGAAAGATAGTTCTACTCAAATAAAAAATTCACTTGCTTTGAATGTGGAAAACAAGGACATATCAAAGCAGACTGTCCAAACCTTGCTAAAAAGAATGCCATAAAAAAGAAACACTTCAAGAAGGCATACATAGCTTGGGAAGACAACGAAGTGAGTTTATCTTCAGAAACACAAAGTGAAGAATGCGCTAATGTTGCATTAATGGCATCACATCAATCAGATGATGAAGAAGAGGTTAGCAATATAGACTCTCCTCATCATAATAAAACTAATAGTGAATTAATTCTAGAATACAATGATGCTCAAAATGCAATTAAGGAATTACTTATTGAATGTAAAAATCTGTGTAAACTAGTGTCAATACAAAAGAAACAAATCTCAAGTCTACAAGAAAAAGTTGACATTATGGATAAAATTTTTGGAAAACTAAAACAGAATTTTACATGCAATAGATGTGATTCCCTCTCTTTCAAAATTGTTCAATTAAATAGGGTAATTGAACGATACGAAAAGGGACAAATAGGATTAGAAAATGTTTTAAATATGCAAAGATACTCAAATGATAAAAGTGGTCTTGGATATTCAAAATTTGATAAACCAAACTTGAATAAGACTATTTTTGTTAAAGCGAGTAATCAATTCAATCAAGAAAATATTATAGTAATGAAAAAGGATCATCATTATAAAGAGATAATTATTTGAAATAAATCTCATACACATGCTACTAAAAATAGATTTAATCCTACTTGTTCTTATTGTGGTCTTCATGGTCATACACCTAATACCTATCACATCAGAAACATTAGTGTTCCAAGAGGGCATTAAGTATGGGTAAAGAAATGTACAAACCACCAAGGACCCAAAACACATTGGGTACCTAATAAAGTTTGATTTCAATTTTGTAGGTACGCAAGCAACGTACTTCAAAAATTTGGTACTTAGATAGTGGATGCTCTAAACATATGACGGGTGATGTAACAAAATTTTCAGCCTTAACGCTTGAGTCAAAGGGATATGTAGTCTATGGAGACAACATCAAAGGAAAAATTTTAGGCATTGGAAAAGTCGGTATAGCACCATCCCCCACGATTGAAGGTCTAAAACACAATCTCATAAGCATTAGCCAGCTTTGCGACAAAGGATACAATATAGTCTTTAACAAAGATGAGTGCATCATCCAAAATGAAGCTACAAATGAAATTCAATTTATCGGTAAGCGGTTCAAAAACATTTTTATACTTAATCTTGACGATTTATCCTTAAAAATAAAATGTCTTTTGGTAAGCGACAATAATGATGCTTGGCTATGGCATAAGAGGTTTGCTCATATTCACATGGATCATTTAAACAAATTGGTCAAGCATGATCTTGTTGTAGGCTTACCAAAAATAAAATTTATAAAGGATAAATTGTGTGACGCGTGTCAAAAAGGTAAACAAACAAAAAGTTCATTCAAACCTAAAAATGTCATTTCAACCTCTAGACCACTACAATTGATACATATGGACTTGTTTGGTCCATCAAGAACCAAAAGTCTTGGTGGAAACTCATATGGACTAGTTATTGTTGATGATTACTCGAGGTTCACTTGGACCTTATTTTTGGCGGGTAAAAATGAAGCTTTTAAGGCATTTAAAAACTTTGCCAAGCTAGTCCAAAACGAACAATCTGCCAAAATTGTACCAATTAGAAGTGATCATGGAGGAGAATTTCAAAATACTTCATTTGAAGAATTTTGTGAAGAAAATTGCATTTTCCACAACTTTTCTGCACCAAGGACACCACAATAAAATGAGGTTGTTGAGAGAAAGAACAAATCTTTGGTAAAGCTCGCCAGAACTATGTTAAGCGACTCAAACCTACCAAAATATTTTTGGGCATATGCTATAAACACAGCATGCTATGTTTCCAACCGGGTAATCATTCGGCCAATTCTTAAGAAAACTCCGTATGAACTCTACAAAGGAAGAAAACCCAATATCTCTCACTTCCACATTTTTGGATGTAAGTGTTTTGTGCTAAACAACGGTAAAGATAACCTTGGAAAATTTGATGAAAAAGCTGATGAAGGTATATTTATCGGTTACTCTTTATCTAGTAAAGCATTTAGAATCTTCAATAAAGGAACCTTATTAGTTGAAGAATCAATGCATGTAACTTTTGATGAAACTAACCCCATAAAAGAGGAAAATATTATTTCTTGTGATGATGTTTTTGAAAGCGATGATACAAGCAAAGAACATCAAACTGATCAACCAAGTCAAGAAAGTGAAGTCAACATTGAAAAACAAAATGATGATCTTCCTGAAGAATGGAGAACCCATAGATATCACCCAATTGATAACATCATAGGTGATATCAATAAAGGAGTCACAACAAGATTAAAACTACAAGATGCTTGCTTAAACATGGCATTTGTTTCTCAAATCGAACCCTCCAAAATTGGTGAAGCACTTAAAGATGATCAATGGATACTTGCCATGCAAGAAGAACTCAATCAATTTGAAAGAAGTCAAGTATGGGAAGTTGTTCCTAATCCTGGAAATAAACACATCATTGGTACAAAATGGGTGTTTAAAAATAAACTTGATGAGAATGGCATAGTTGTCCGCTACAAAGCTAGATTGGTCGCTCAAGGATACAATCAAGAGGAAGGGATAGATTTTGACAAAACATTTGCTCCAGTAGCAAGATTAGAAGCAATACGATTACTACTTGCGTATGCTTGTTCCATGAACTTTGAGTTATATCAAATGGATTTGAAGAGTGCCTTTCTCAATGGATACATAAATGAAGACGTATATGTCAAACAGCCACCTAGCTTTGAAGATTCCAAAAATCCCTCACATGTTTACAAATTAAAAAAGGCTCTCTATGGTCTAAAACAAGCTCCAAGAAATTGGTATGATGGATTAAGCACCTTTTTATGTGAACGAGGATTTGAAAAAGGGAAAGTCGATAAAACATTATTTGTCAAAAGAGATAATGGTCACACCTTATTGGTCCAAATCTACGTTGATGATATAATATTTGGATCAACAAACAATGACATATGTGAAGAATTCTCTTCAATAATGCAAGGAGAATTTGAAATGTCCATGATGGGAAAATTAAACTATTTTCTTGGACTTCACATCAAGCAACTTGAGCATGGCATCTTCATAAATCAAGCAAAATATTGTAAAGAATCACTCAAAAGATTTGAAATGGAAAACTGCAAAGAAATTGCAACTCCAATGGGCTCCGGGACCTATGTTGATAAATATGCATCAGGTATTTCAATCAACATATCCAAATATCGAGGTATGATTGGATCCTTATTATATCTAAAAGCCAGCCGGCCAGATATTATGTTTAGTGTTTGTTTGTGTGCAAGATTTCAGGCAGATCCGAAAGATATGCATCTTGTAGCCGTTAAAAGAATTATGAAGTATTTGAAAGGAACGACAAATGTAGGCCTATGGTACCCTAAGGGTAGCATATGTAGCCTTGTTGGATATTCTGATTCAGATTATGCAGGATGCAAAACGGATCGTAAAAGAACAAGCGGCACTTGCCATATCTTAGGCAATGCACTAGTATCATGGTCTTGCAAAAAGCAAGCTTGTGTTGCACTTAGTACTACTGAAGCTGAATACATAGCAGCAAGAAGTTGTTGTGCCTAGATTCTCTGGCTCAAACAACAATTACATGACTATGGACTTGATCTAGGATGCATTCCCCTAAGATGTGACAACACAAGTACAATAAACATTTCAAACAATCCAATCATGCACTCTCGGGCTAAACACATCGATATATGTCATCACTTTCTACGCGATCATGTGCTTAAAGGTAATGTTGAGGTAACGTTTGTTGATACACACAATCAATTGGCTGATATCTTTACAAAACCTTTACCTAATGACTCATTTTATAAGATCCGAAGAGAACTTGGTATTTTAAATGAAAACGATCTTTGAAATTGCATGATACATATAGTCTATCATCTCTCTTCAAAAATTTCATCTTAAAGTTGTTAAAATAAAATTCCTTGATGATTATTGTTTTTTGATATATAAATTTGTGTGTTACATGTTGAGATTTCAATAAAAATTTAGTTTTTAAGAAAAAATTCGCATATGTAGTCAAATACAAATGTCTGTATTCGAATACATACTTTTCCAGAAATTCTTGTATTCGAATACAACTTATGTGTAGTTGAATACACGTTCCCAGAACAATGTGTATTCGAATACAACTAGGTGTAGTGGAATACACCTTCGTGTTTTTGCCCAGATATAAAAGTTGTTTCACATTTTAGGGTTATTTTACATTTGGTATTCGAATACACAGTTGTAGCCTTTCCTCTCTTCTCCCAAAATCTCGTCCATCCTCCTTTCACTCAGTTACCCATTCACCCAAATCTTGCAAACTACATCAATCTTTACTTCTTTCTTGTCATTCATCATCAGATTTCTCACATATCTCACATTTTCTCTCCAACCCATTTTTCACCAAAACCTCCTTTCTCACCATGGATGCCCGCAAACGAGGACCACGAACCAAGCATGCAGCAGTGGGTCCCTCAAGGAAATGAATAAGGAATCCCAACATCACGGATTTATCCTGGCTTCTACACACACCAGAAGAAATTGATCGTTTTCGCACATTCTACTCTGACAAGCGACTTATCATTCCAAAATATGGTACTTTAAACTCTTTCGCTGCCTTTAAATTTCCTGAGTTGCTCAAAGCACAACATGTTGAAGAGTTTATAGGTTACAAAGGTCCTGTTTATCCTGACTTAGTTAGGGTTTTTTATTGCAATCTCATCCAAGATGGAAAAATGTTGATATCTCGAGTTAAGGGTAAAACCATTCGGTTAAATACCAAAACCATAGGTGAAATTCTGAACATCCCCTTTAAAGGTCAAAAGTTTTGTCCCAACAACTTGTGTGAATGGGCAGATATCTCTAAGTATGATGTGTATGTTTCCCTATGTCGGTTTGACAAACGCACAATGGAACAAAAGAGGACTCAGGCTGGTTACAAATATGCCCAACAACGGTATGGAGTGGGGAATCTTACCGTTGATTATCGCCTTTTGCACTATTTCCTTAGCTACATTCTGGTTCCGAAGGCTGGAAATTACTCCCAAATTTCGGAGTTTGAATTACAAATTATGAATTTCATGTATGAAGGTTGTTAACTATATTGGGCATACTTTGTGAAATCTGTCATTTTTGGATCCCGAGAGGCAATTGGATTACCAGATGCGAAGGAAGTTTCCCGGATTTTGGAACACTTTGGGGGTGGACTTCTCTGATGAAGTCATGTATACACCCACAAAAGAAAATATGTTGGATTTAGGTGTCTTGCCTAACATGAGGATCATATGGAATGAGGAGCTTGAATCTTTTGTGCATAAAGGTGATTATGGTCAACCATCTGATGTTGCTCAAGAAGACACTACTGGACCCTCAAATGCTGCTGCCCAGGATGATGAAGATGGCGAGGAAACAACCTCTGATGATGATTATATCTCCAATCAAATGCTCATGACCCGCCTTGATTCTTTCCAAACCTTCTTCCAAACTCAATTCAAAAATCTGACCACTTCTATCGACACTCGCTTCCAAAACATTGAAACTACTATTGCTCGCAACCATGACGCTTTATCTCAGGACATTAGTAGTTTATCTGACAAAATTGATCATTTTCACATTCCAACGGATTTTGATTAAGGAATTTATTATCGACACTAGGATTCTATTTGTAATACGTTGAAGTACTACCTTCTATTATGCCTTGTAGTTTGTTTCATGTCTTAATTTTGTAGTTTGTTTTATGGTATGTTTTATGTACTAAGTTGTAATTTGTTATCATTAAATACTTGTTGACTATTAGGATATACTTAATTGAACATGACTTCATCCTTCATTATATGTGTACTACTTTTCCCTTTATTCATGTGTATATTCTTGCATATGTATGTTTCTATATTTTTCCTTCTTTTTGATCATGTCAAAAGGGGGAGAAAATTTGGTATTGTTATTGCCTTAAACATCTTGTAGGTCCTCAAACAATTTTTCAGTTAATCACATACAACGGGGAAGTACACATATATTACGGGGGAGCAATGATTCGATTTTTACAATCTCTCCACAACAACAACATTTTTTCATAATCAAAAAGGGGGAGAATGTAAACTACAAGTTTTTGTTGAAGACAAAGATCAACCATTATGGTCAAAGCAACAACCTCAAAAAGAAGTTCAAATATCTTCATTAATAAAGCTTCAAATCCAAATATTAAATGTTAAAATGTAAAGGTATATGATACAAACCAATACTTCAATTACATGAGAACAAGTCATATTTACATATGCATATAAAGTATTTTCAAAAGTCAAAATAGCATTAACAAAGTCTTAAAACTAATATTTTTGACAAAATACATAAGTGTATTCGAATACAGCATCCTGTATTCAAATACAAAGCAAGTTAGAAGCAAAAGTCTCAAAGTTGTATTCGACTACGACTATGTGTAGTCGAATACACTTCAAGTCAGTGGCCAAAATCCTTATATCTGTATTCGACTACAACCTTCTGTAGTCGAATACAAAGTAAGTCAGTGGCAAATTTTCAATAATTTGTATTCGACTACACACATGTGTATACGAATACAAGGTGTAATTTTTGAATATTTTTGAACATTAGAAAGAGGTGTATTCAAATACACACATCCTGTATTCGACTACAACTGGAAGCAATACAATTTTTTAGATCTAGAATGGCTCTAGATCATTGTATTTTTTCATCAAACCTCTTGGATCAATGGCCACGAATCTGAAGTTTATGGAGTATAAATACCCCATAACTTCAGATCAAACAAAACACAATTCTTGAATCAATACCTTGAACAACTTTGAACAAAATTCTGATTTTTTACAAAGTACTTGCATTTCATTTTCATATCATTCAGAAAGGTTCTCAAGTACTTGAATTTTTTATCAATATACCTCTCCTTATTCTTATTCAAATCATGTTGTATCACTTGTAAAAGAAAGTAGTACTTTCTTAAAAGTAGCTTAATCTAAAATTTGTGATGTGCTATCTTAGAAGTGTTGTTAGAGGTTTGTAGCAAGAATCCCAGGGTGGGAGTTGTACATTTTCTGACAGCTAGTGGATCAATCTCTTGTGGTGTGCAAGAGGACTGGACGTACCCTTGGTTATAAGGGGAACCAGGATAAATCTATTGTGTTCATTTATTTACTGCACCTTACTATTAGTAGACATTATATTAACTTAGAAAATTCAACTACCATATCATTGAAAACAAGAAAATTTACTAACACCTAATTCACCCCCCCCCCCCCTCTTAGGCGTACTTCTATACTTACATACCAAAATACAATAATTTGGCTAAAAAGCCTCAGAGTTCAACACAAAATTCTCCAAAATACATAAATTAGAATTTAAAATTAAGGGTCTTACAGATACTCTTCAAACATTAAAAATTTGGTTTGTATGAAAGACCTCAAGTTAAAAGGTTTGAAGACCCATGATTGTCATATTCTAATGGAGCATTTTCTACCAATAGGTATACGTTCCATTTTACCTGAAAAGCTTCGACGAGCCTTAACTAGATTATATTACTTTTTCACGAAAATTTGTAGTAAAGTGATTGATCCTCAGAAATTACCGACATTACAGAGGGAAATTGTTGTTACTTTGTGTGAGCTTGAAATGTATTTCCCACCCTCGTTTTTTGATATAATGGTTCACCTTACTGTTCATCTGGTTAAGGAGACACAACTTTGAGGGCCAACTTAAATGAGATGGATGTATCCGATAGAACTATATATGAAAATATTAAAAGGGTACGTAAAAAGTAGAAGTCGACCAGAAGGTTGTATTGGTGAACGGTACATTGTTGAAGAAGCTGCTGAATTTTGTACTGAATATCTTTCCAATGTTGAATCCATAGGGCTTCCCATGTCTCGTCATTCGGGAAGAATATCAGGAGAAGGGATAATTGGAAGGAGAGTAATGACTATATCAAGGACAGAATGGGAGCAGGCACAATTGTATGTTCTGCACAATGATGATGAGGTTCAACCGTATGTTACAATACACATGGATCAGTTATCTCGTTTGAACATGAATAGGAATCAAAATTGGATAACTCAAGAGCACAATCGAAGTTATATAACATGGTTAAAAAATCACATAAAGTCAAAGTTTGATATAGACCCCATATCAATTTCACAAAGATTGAGGTGGCTAGCAAATGGTCTGAGTTTACATGTCTTTTCTTACACTGGTTATGTTATTAACGGCTACACATTTTATACCAAAGAACAAGATGATCAGACCACTATGCAAAATAGCAAAGTCACTCTCGTAGCTGAAGCGATGCATGTCTCCAGTGCAAAAGACAAAAACCCAATATATGCAAATCTATCATATTTTGGGGTTATCGAGCGCATTTGGGAGTTAGACTACACAATATTTCGTGTTCCCATATTTGGTTGCAAGTGGGTCGATAATAATAATGGCATTTGGATTGATGAGTCAGGGTTCTTGCTTGTCGATTTTAATAGAGTGGGATACAAAGACGAGCCTTTTATTTAAGCGTCGCAAGCTCAACAAGTGTTTTATGTCACCGATCCTGCTGATGATAAATGGTATGTTGTCCTATCGACCAATAAAATAAGTAATGATAACAATAATTATGAAGATGTTGGTAATGATCTTTTATTTGCAACATCACAACAACCACATGAAATTGATTCAAATGATGATGGTTTACATCTTAGAGATGATCATGATGAGGGAATTTGGATTAATCCATCGTTTCGTATTGTAAATGGACAAACAAATGTGAATCCCACCAGGAAAAGAAGAAGCTCATCTTAATGTAAATGTTTAATTGTTTTATATAAGCCATGTAATCTAAACTGAGTTAATGTAATTTAATTGTTTGAACATCTTTAATTGTTTTATATAAGCAGCCATATATTTGATTTTCTGATTAATTTATTTTCTGCTTATATTTAGCTTGATTTGAGTGTTTTGTACTAAGTTCATGTAATTTAATATAAACTAGTAATTTACATGAACTGAACTGAATTGAACTGAAATGAAAAAGAGCCTTATAAAGATAAAATAAGGAGACATTTTAGAGCGCTTATTTGAAAAAGCGTTGTAAAAGGCTTTTAAAAAAACATTCATATAACATAAGAAAACAAGGAGGTCTTTTACAACGCTTATTTGAAAAAGTGTTGTAAAACAACCTTTTTAAAAATAAAATAAGGAGGCCTTTTAGAGCGCTTATTTGAAAAAGCATTGTAAAAGACTTTTAAAAAAAACATTCATATAACATAAGAAAACAAGGAGGTCTTTTACAGCGCTTATTTGAAAAAGCGCTATAAAACAGCCTTTTTAAAAATAAAATAAGGAGGCCTTTTAGAGCGCTTATTTGAAAAAGCGCTGTAAAAGGCTTTTAAAAAAACATTCATATAACATAAGAAAACAATGAGGTCTTTTACAGCGCTTATTTGAAAAAGCGCTGTAAAAGAGCCTTTTTAAAAATACAATAAGGAGGCTTTTTATAGCGTTTTTCCAACAAGCTCTATAAAAGGCTATTAACAAAAGTAGTCATATAACATAAGAAAACAAGGAGTTCTTTTACAGCGCTTGTAGAATAAGCGTTGTAAAAGAGCCTTTTTAAAAATAAAATAAGGAGGCCTTTTAGAGCGCTTTTCCAGCAAGCGCTGTAAAAGGCTTAGGTCTTTTAGAGCGCTTTTCCAACAAGCACTGTAAAAGGCTTCTAAAAAAGCGATGTAATAGGGTTTTATATATAACAGTAAACTGCTTCAGTTTCCTCTTCATTACGTAAACTTCACTATCATCTCCTCTTCATCGTTCTTCTCTTCCTTTGCGAACCCTATCATCTATTCCATTACGAACCTTATTTCCACGATAATCTCTACCTGTTTCAACCATATTTCCATCCACGATCATCTCTCCCATTACACACTATATCTTTTCATTGAAATACGTAACCCTCATTACGTATTTCTTCGAACCATATTTCTGCGAATCGTATTTCTGCGAACCCTCATTTCTACGCATTACGTATTTCTTCGAACCCTCACTATTCAGGTATTGATGTTATTAATTTTTGTTATCACTAAAATGCATGTTGAGCTTGTTTAAGTTATACTGATACTGATACGTACTTAGAATACTGCATGTTGAGCTTGTTGAAGTTATACTGAACTGCATGTTGAACTTGTTGTAGATAAATGGATACCACCAAAGATTTAGATTGTCAAAATGAGGAAGTTGTCAACACTAATACTTACGAAAATGAAGTCAAACGTGGTGCAACCATAATGCAAAAGGTCATAAAAGCAAGGAGCAGTGGCATTAAATTTGAGGTATACTATACTCTGTTTGCTGTTTATTTTTTATCTTTTTTGAAAGCATGTACTTACTATATGAGTTTATTAGGTTGGATGGAATGAGAGTGGTCAGCCAATTGACCCCAACAGCTCCATGTTTGTAAGTTACATTGGGGCTGTTGTTCGTCAGAATATCCCCATTACCATTGATGATTGGAGAGATAAGGCGTTGAAGGATGCGAAAGATATAATGTGGAATGATATACAGGTAACTTTTTTGATCCACTCTTTTGTCATTTATAATTTTTTCCATTGTAATACTTTACTCTTTACTCAAACTATATCTTTATTTCGCTTCCAAACTGCTTTTGTTCTTGATGAGGTGAGAAAGAATTACGTATTGAGAGTTGCCGGGAAAATACACCGGGGTTTTAGATCTCACCTCTCAAATTTCTATCTAAAAGATAGTGAAGGAAATACAAATGTTGAAGCTCCAAGAATATATAAACATTATATATCAAAAGAAGAATGGAGTGCATTTGTATCAAAATGTTCGGACCCCGCGTTTGTGGTAAGTGATTAATTTATTATCATTTGTGTTTGATTATTCATATTCATAGTGTATTATAAATGTTTACACGATTGTTATTTTTTTTTTCGTATAGAATATAAGTAAGGCAAATTGGGAGAGGACAAGAAATTCGACGCACCCATACAAAAAATCATGTATGGGATATGCACGTCTAGGGCAAAAACTTGTAAGTAATTAAACATCACTTTTATATAATGAGGGAATTTGTATTATAAACTATAGTTTCTAACTAATATTTTGTTTATGATCTTAACAAATAGCAACAAGACACCCAATCCGATCAACCGTTGGGTCGTCATATCTTGTGGAAGGAAGCTCGTGTAAATAAGGATGGAGTGGTTGATAACGAAAATGTTCAAAAAGTAATGGAATTTTGTGTAAGTATATTATCAATTTAATATTTTTTAATATTGTATTTTAAAAATGATATTGAACTTATCTTTTTAATATATTTTAGGAGAATATCAAACAAAGTTCGGAAAATCAAGAGGACAACAAAGCTAGTTGCAGGGACTTTTTTGGTAAAGTGTTTAATGTTCTTGAGTATTCTGGTCGCGTGAGGGGGAAAGGATTTGGCGTAACTTCTAAAAGCTATTTTTCACAAGAGAAGCGCCAAAATCCATCCAATGAGGCAGTATTAGAGAAGCTCAAACTCCTATCAGAGCAAGTGGCACTGTTGGTGAAGACGAATAAAGACAAGCAACTCCCGGATCAGCTCCAACGTGAAATACCAATGGAGAGTGAAAACGCGAGTTGCAACATTGGTCTCAAAAGTCTTCCCGAGGCAATTAATTACTTACTTATGTAATTACTTATGTATTCACTATACTTATGTATTAACCATACTTACGTTTTAACCATTGATTTAGGGTGTCACTCCTTGCGTGTTGTACTTATCCTCCCCTACTCATCGGAAGGTTGGAAAAGGAACATTGTACAATACTTCAGGAGAAGTATTGCACAACACACCGATCCCTGCAGGCCATGTCAAAGTCTCACCAATTGTTGCTTTTGAACCAAATGCACCGTTGCCTATACCGGACAACGATGCATATATGAAGTTTTTGAGCGAAGCAATTGGTAGTTACGTGGCATGGCTCACACATCTTGTTGCCCTTGATAAGGTATATTTAATTAATTGAAATGTATGTTTAATTGATAAGTATATTTAATTACTGATTTTTTTCCGCTCCTAACTTTAATTTCACATTTATATTTAGATTCTGAAAAAGCCTAAAGGGAATGATAAAAAGATTCCCAGAAATGAGTCAATTACATCGCCCGAAAAGGTTTGTCACATTTATTCCGTAAGGTTTGTCATTTTTTCAGATTCAATAAACTAACATTTAATCTCATTTTTTTCAGATTCAATCAAATAAACCACCCATACAGCAAAATAAAGCCAGAAAACCTCAAAAATTGGAGGGTTATAAAGCTGGCAAACTTCAAAAGTTGGAGGGTAATAAAGCTGCCAAAGTTGCAGCTAAAAAACTGGATCGGGGAAAATCAGTCGCTGCTACTCCTAAAATAAGTCAGCCATGTCTTGCTAAATACGGGGCGTGTCTTGACATCCAAGTAAAAAGGAATATGGGCAGCAACGACGATTCATGCATCATAACCATGAATAAAGCTATATTCCGAGATGAGTATGAAGAATTTCTCAAAAAGGAGCACATATACGAACTTCTCAACCATAAGGAGGTGAGTGCTACTGTCATTAGCTTGTACATAAGGTAAAAAATACTTTTAATTGCATTTATTGGTAATTAATTAAATTTATTGGTAATTAATCTAGTTTGAAATTTTCATTGAAGGTTTTTGTATGAGAAGGTTGTGTGCACGCGCACATTGTCAAATAGATATTCATTCTTGTCTCCGCATAAGCTTTCGATGTGTAAACTCGATCCAGTTAATGTAAAGAATTACATTGTCGATATGTTATTAGGAAATATAGAGAAAGATAAATTGTTTTTTGCACCATATAATTCAGGGTACGTAATTATATATTATTTATTTATATCTTTTTTAATATATGAGATCTTAATTTATTAGTTGTGTAAACAAAATTGCCAACCAAATTTTTGTTGTTGTAGGGCACATTGGGTGTTATTTGCAATCAATGTGACCTCTGAAGTTATATACTATTTGGATCCCTTGCATGACAATTACAACAATCACTCCGATATAAAGACTATGTTCGACACGTAAGTAATATTCATTTATTTCTTACACACACATATATATATATAAAATGTGTTTGTTAATGCTATAATAATCAAATTTATTTATTTGATAGTGCTTTACAAGTTTTTCGAGCTCAAAGAGGTGCTACAGTGTCGAAGCAAAAGTCTAATAACATCACATGGATTCCAATAAAGGTTTGAAATATATGCCTTTAAATTTTCATGTGAAATATATTTTATTGACTTATATGTTTTATTTTATAGTGCCCTCGTCAAATTAACAACATCGATTATGGGTACTATGTATTGCGGTTCATGAAGGAGATTGTTGACAGGAATCAAACTATTATCCCAGAAACGGTACGATATTTTTATTATTTGATTTTCATATATAAATTATGTATATATTTGATTCTAAGTTATTGATGTTCAATTTTTATATTGCATAGTACTTTGACAATTCTAGTCCAACATACTCTGAGAAAGATCTAGTTGAATTAAAGGAAGACTGGTGTGAGTATGTGCTTGAAATGAAAATTATTTGATTTTTTGGGAAATAGCATGTTGCAAGGGATCTGAATATATGGTAGCTAGTTCTGTTTTGTGTAGGATAAGTTAGTTATATGTATATGAATATGGCACAGTATCTAAATATGTATATGAATATGTGTTGTTGTACAAATATTTAAATATGTATATGTAGTTAAGTTATATATGTATCTGAATATGTTATGTTGTTGTGTAAATTAATATATAAAGTTCAGTTGTATAGTTCTGTTTTTGTATATGCATTATATTGCACTAAGTATAGCATTGAGTATATGCATTATATTGTATTTTGTTGTTGTGTGAACTGATTCTGCATCAAAATAATTTTGGAAAAAAAATTAAAAGACAGCGCTTTCTAAAAAAATGTCATAAAAAACCAAAAAGCGATTTTCACAAATTTAATTTACAACGTTTTTAAATAAAAAAAAAATAAAAAAATTGCACCTTTTACAGCGCGTTTTTGTAAAAAGTGTTGTAAATGGTCACATTTTACAGCGCTTATTGAAAAGAGCGCTGTAAAAGGTGGAAACATAATGCATATAATGGATGCACATTTTACAGCGCTTATATGAAAAGTGCTGTAAAATGTGCACTATAATGCATATATTGGGTGCATATTTTACATCGCTTTTTCAAATAAGCGCTGCAAAAGGTGGCAATATAATACATATATTGGGTGCACATTTTACAGCGCTTTTTAAATAAGCGCTGTAAAAGGTGCATCCATTATATGCATTATATTGCCACCTTTTACAACGCTCTTTTCAATAAGCGCTGTAAAAGGTGCATAATAATGCAAATATTGGGTGCACTGTTTACAGCGCTTTGTAAATAAGCGCTGTAAAATGTGCATAACAAGTGCGCAATATATCTACATGTTTTATAACGTTTTTTTATTTTAAAAAAGCGCTGTTGTATCTTTTTACAGCGCTCGATTCTACAACGCTTTATTTTTTTTGAAAAAGCGGTGTAAATTATATTGCTTAAAAAAAGCGCTATAAAATCCTATTTTTCGCGTAGTGGTACTTCCTTTGATTTATGATTTATTGAATAGCTTATTTTTATGTATATAAATTAAATTCAATTATAACACCTTTATTTTATTTAAATGGGTTATTTACTATATGATTATTATTTTTGTATGATTATTTTGTTGTATAATTTATTGTCTATCTTATTTATTTAAATTTAGAAAAAAAATCATAAAATTGATGATTAAGATGTTGTTTGTTTTACTTATTTATTTTTTTGCATGTCCTATATTGAAAATAATAATTTGTCTTTCTTTATTGATTTTAATTAATAAAAGTATTGGCTTAAATTATTTAACTAATTTTATAATTCATAGATATTACTGGTTGTTTTATTATAGACGAAAGAAGTAATGAGCTGGCTAGGAGATAGTAGAGTTAGTGGTGTCGCACCTTTATGCATGAGTGTTCTTGAATGAACATGTTTTTAGTCCATCCATCTAGAAAAAAAATATTGTCTTGACCCATTCTTCTTACTATTTCATACTAAAATACTTTTCATAACAATATTTTATGAAAATTGATGGTGTTATCTTGACATTGACTCTTGGCATTGACATAACGAAAATCTTGGTGTCATTGCCTCAATCCATTCTTCTTACTCGATCTATTTCATACTAAAATACCTTTCATGACAAGATTTCATGAAAATTTATGGTGTTATCTTGACATTGACATAACGATAATCTTGGTGTCATTGCTTCAATCCATTTAAAAGAAGAAGAAAAAGGAATCATCCCCTCTTCTTCATACATATTCATTCGTCTCTCTCTTCCTTACTATCTTAAATTTATTTTTAAAATAGAGGTTACAAATTGAATTATGGTGTTAATGATTTTTGTATATTCCTAAGAGAGAGAAGAAAATAAATTCTTCTTCCTTCTGGATGCCTCACGCCTTCTCTCTCTTTGGCCAATGAAGCAATTTATTTTAGTGCTACCAAAACTAGACAATAATATCATTGATTTTATTCCCCTTTGACTACAATTAAAATGAAAATCAGTTTGTCTCCTCCTTATCATCTTTAATTTATTTTTCAAACGGAGGTTAAATTATAGGATGGGTGGGAGAACAAAAGTACCCTCTTATCTGTGTAAATTTCTGCTATCTCTATTACTTGACCAAAACCATGATTTTATTATAATACAAAAAGAATCCTAGTAGCTTTTGGTTAATCAAAATTAATAAAAATAAAATATAAAGGATGGTCTACATATTAAATTCTTCTAATTCTTTTTCCACACCTATTTTTATTTTCTCCGAAGTCTACAATCTTTCTATCACAAACAATAGAAAAAAAGAAAGAAAAAAAAAAGAGAGAAAAACCTAGTGTCTTATTTTAAATAAAATGCTAAATTTGTTATGACATCTCATATATTATTTTAAAGATATATACATTGGTCTCTTATATATAGTGATTTGATATTCCTTGATTCATATTACCGTGGACTGCACTTACATAATTTATTGTGCCTCTTGTTTTTGTGATATTGCGAGGAAATAGTATATTGAGATTGTTGTTACTCTGAGTACTCTATTAAGTCTTACTATCTTTTAATTATTTTATTTTGATTTATAATTATATTTTTATTTTGAACAGATGTGGATTTTCTGCAAAATAAATTTAATCATCACAAAATTCACTATTTTATTTCTTTAAAATTTTTATTGAATTTTTTTTTAACTTGATACATTGTTAAATATTTCCTAAAGTAACTAAAAATTTAAGGTTATAATTTAATAATTTATTTTTCAGCCATTATAAAAGAAATGATTATTTTTCTAGTGTAACTATTTTGCCACATAATATTTCTCTTATAAATTATATATCTGTATTTTGTTAAAATAATTTACGATGTTTAGCTAACGCATTGGATCAAAATTTGGGACATTATACATCAAACATGAGTGCCCAACAATCGTCAACTGGCAAATCATTTTGTATTTGTATACACATAGATTCTAGATTAAATTCAACATCACGACTAAATGCTAATTTGTATGGTGACATGCTTGGAGAACTACTTTAAGCCCATATGATCTAATTAAGAGTATTATATCCATTTCTAGGTTTTTTATTGATGTCGTCTTTCTTAATCAAACATAATCATGAGTATACAACTCCAACATCAACTTCAAACATAATCTGGTTTACAACTTCAACTTGACTATTATATTAGGCTTAATAATGAGTATATATTAATATTTTTATTTTCGATGATTCAACATACTCACTGTTTTCTTACCTACAAAGAATGATCCTTGGTTAGTTGTGATGGGTTGGCGAGTGTCTACACAATTTGATTCTCTATAAATTTTGTCACTTGTTCATGAGCTACATCTTTCAAATGAACAATTTCCACCCATTTACTAAAGTAATCCACTCCTACTAAGATGTACTTATGCCCGCTCAAAGAAATATGGTGTATTTGGCCTATTAGATCCAAGTTCCATCCTCTAAATGGCTAAGGTTTTATAATTGCATGCAATTCACTTGCTGGTACATTCTGTATAATATAGTGTTTCTGACATTTTTCACAACACCTAACAAATGTGATACAATCTTTTATTATAGTTTCCCGTTACATCCTCTATCAAAGTAAAACCCAATTCATCATATTACCTGCTCGATGAGCACCACATATCCCTTCATGTACTTCCACTAAATATAACTAAGTCTTTTTAGCACTTACACATATATTTATATCACCATCGACAATACGTCTATACAACATTTCACCCAAGAACATGTACTTGGTAGCATGTTGGTTCAACTTCTTATACAAATTAGGATCAAGATTATGCAAACACTACACAATAAAAATCCTCCATAATCATTTTGAATTACCTAATTTATCATGAAATTTAGACGCACTATGCCAAAAATGACATTTTATAGTGCGTCTTTTATAGCGATTATTAAATACAAGCGCTGTTGTATAATATTTTAAAAATAACGGAGGATACAACAGCGTTTTTTTGACAAGCGCTGCGGAAAAAGCACTGTTGTAGGGTCATATAGGGTCACATAGCGCTTGTACATAATGTTTACTTCTCTTTTTCAAAAGCCCTGTAAACTGAAGCGCCCTCACATAATGTTTTACAGCGCTTTTGGAGCGCTTTAAACACAAGCACTGTAAAATATAGCGCTCCCACCTTATGTTACATAGCTTTTAAAGCGCTTTTTTGACAAACGCTATAACAGACTTGCGCTTTCACAATATTAAAGAGCGTTTTTTAGAAAAGCGTTGTAAAAGACTTTTAAAAAATAAAATAAGGAGGTCTTTTATAGCGCTTTAAAAGGCTTCTGAAAAAGCGTTATAAAAGACTTTTAAAAAATAAAATAAGGAGGTCTTTTACAACGCTTTAAAAGGCTTCTAAAAAAGCGTTGTAATAAGCTTTTAAAAAATAAAATAAGGATGTCTTTTACAACGCTTTTGGACAAGCGCTGTAAAAGGCCTGTAAAAAAGCGCTGTTATAGGCTTTTAAAAATAAAATAAGGAGGTCTTTTACAACTCTCTTTCAAAAAAGCGTTGTAATAAGGTTTTATATATAATAGTAAACCTGCCAAAGACTTGCGCTTTCAAATAATTAAAGAATCTATTAGAGCGCTTTTTGGAAAAGTGCTGTAAAAGGCTTTTAAAAAATAAAACAAGGAAGTCTTTTACAGCGCTTTTGAACAAACACTACAAACATTATTACGTACTATTCTCATTGCGAACCCTACTTTGTCTTACGAATCGTTCGTATTTCTGTACATTCTCGTTGTTCCTTCTTAAACGAAGCCATAACCCTACGAAACCTACGTATTTCTTCGCACTCTTTAGGTATTATATTCATTTATTCATTAATTTCTTACATATATATAATGTGTTTGTTAATGCTAATAATCACCATTTATTTGATAGTACTTTACTAGTTTTCCGAGTACACTGTCGAAGCAAAAGTCAAATAAATAACATAGATTCCAATAAAAGTTTGAAATCTATGCCTTTAAAATTTCATTAACAATCAATGTACAAATATTTATTGACTTATATGTTTTATTTTTTAGTTTCCTCGTCAAACTAACAACATAGACTGCAGATACTATATATTGCGGTTCATGAAGGAGATTGTTGATATAATCCCAGAAAGAGATCTAACTGAAATAAAGGAATGCACCTATCACAACGCTTTTTCAAAAAAGCGTTGTAAAACTACTACAACAAGCAGCGCGTTTTTAGAAGGGATTTATAGCGTTTTTTATTTTAAAGAGCGTTGTTGTATCTTTTTACAGCGCTTAATTTTTTGAAAAAGCGCTGTAAAATACTATTTTTCGCGTAGTGAATATTTTCTTTATGTCAAAAATGTTATCTAAAACCTCTTTAACAATCCTATATCCAGAGGCAGATGGCAGTTTGTGTCAAATCGTTTGTCTCTTGATTTGACTCTCAAGGTACATGTGCCAATATCACACTCACAAAATTGTTAATCTATTTACTTGCTATAAAACAATATCTTGCTATAAAGAATTATTTAGGCATTTATACTTTGAAGACTATTTTCAAATAACAATTTGAGAATCACCTAATACTTGGCATGTTTTGCCCCCATGTCAAGGAGAATGTGTAAACCAATTATCAAATCATCATATTCTGCTTCATTGTTGGAGTATTTTTATTTTTAGTTGAACATGCATGTAGTAGGAAATCCACTTGGTGAAATAATCAATATTCTAACTACTATGCCACATTGATATTTTGAACTATCAAATTAATTACACCATAGCTCCAAATCGATGTATTCAACTTGCTCTATTTGTTGGCATGGATGATTAACCAACAAATTTGCAGTAGCTTGTTCTTTGACAGCTTTCATTGGCACATATTGCAATGAAAATTTAGACAAGGCCAAAGTCCATTTATCAATCCTACCATTAAAAATAGGCTTAGACAACATATATGTAATAATGTCTGCTTTCAATTGCACTATTTTCTCTCTCAGAATCATGAAGAATCCTACTGAGGTAATAAATTGCTTACTCGACATTATTGACATCTTCATGAGAAAGCAAACTCCGAATTGTGTCATGTGACTCTGAGATGGACACTTTCCATAGCGTATGCGCTATTGCGGGCATCATTACTGGTGGATTTATCAAATATTTCTTTACCTCCTCAAAACCCTCATAATATTGAACTTCATATTTGAATTCCTCTTCATTTTTTAGTTTGATTAATGTTGTGAAGACCCTTGTTTTCGTTGAAAAATCGCAAAGTAAAATGTCTTAGAAAATTCACCTTTCCTAAAAATAATTGTAATTCTTTAAATTATGGTTTCGGATACATTCAAATGATTCTTTTAAATTTATGAAATGGTTCTCTTTACTTATAGATTTTAGTTTAAAAACCATCTATGTACACTTCGACAAACTTTCTATTAACATCGTGAAAAATAGTGTTCACGTCTCTTTGATAAGAAGTACTCACATTTTTAAACCAAATTGCATTACCACACATTCATATGTTCCAATATCATCTGAACGTCTAAATGCTGTTTGGGTCACATCGTTTTGTGCAATAAAAATTTGATTGTAGCCAGCATGTCCACCCATGCAGCTTAAGAGTTCGTAAAACAGAAGCAACACCTACTAATGTATCAACAATTTTCATTATATAATCATCATTTAGAGTGGCAACGTTTATATTTATAAAATCTATGCAAAGACATAATTTTCCATTTTTCTTCACTGTAGGTACTATATTTGACACGTAATCTACATACCTAGTTATTATAATAAAACTAGCTACGTTTGAAAACTTCAGGTTCAAACCTCCTATTGGGTTGTTTAACAAGCTTGTAATCTTCCTTCAAAGAAAACCTATGTTCAACAATAGGCTTGTATTTCAACATAATCTCAAGAAAAGTAGTTTTTGTACTCTTTGATTAAATTGATCAACTTCTCTTTGTACTCCTTCGGCAACAAGTTACTTATAAAAATAGACTATTTTCTATTACATGTCCCTAGGTCAACTTCTTCTAAAGGAACTTTAAATTTAACTTCACTTTTATCCTTAGACCCTTTCAAAGCCTAAAGGTTCAGCATCAAATATACAATTAGCCAACACATACTCTCCGTTGGAACTTTCAAGGGAAACTTGTTTGATCAACACATTCCGCTTCTTGATGTTTAGACATCACGAGAATTTCTCCGTTCTATTTTGGCCAAACTAGATCATCAGAAACCAAAATGATCCATTATGCAATCATCTAATGCATCTTGATCTAAAATATGTTCCTCTATTTCTATTGGTCTTGGATTTGGGCTATAGACTTTAAAGTCTACGTGCATTTTCTGCAAATAATAGGGACTATATTCTGCTTCGAAAATCACCAAATGGTCAGCATCATTATGAAACCTTACCTTTTGGTGCAACATCTAAGGAATGACCCCAATAAGATGTATAAAGTCTCTCCCCAAGAGGACATTGAAACTAGACTTCTATGGTATCACCATGAAAAATGTTATTCTACACTTGTAAATTATGGTATCACCATGAAAAATGTTATTCTACTTGTAAATTAATCACGACGTCACTATCTTAAGGGGATGCTTTTCCATTAAAATATGTTGTTAGAACCAAGTTGGTTTGAAGAACTATGATCCTTACTTATTTTGATGATAACAAATTATTTGTGGGAACAATTCAAAGAACTAATGTTGTGTTTAAGTGTGTAGTTCCTAGATCAAATTATTTTCTATGACTTAACATTTCACCCCTGATGTTTTGATATAAGTTAAAGGAACACCAAGACTTCACTCTGAAATTCGTATTTGGATTCTGCTAAACACGCTTTGATACACACCTTTAATGATTATGCTAATGCAAGAAATGTTTTGATTGGTTTGACTCTGATGACTACAACAAGCGTCTGATTATTCTACTTTTCACAAGCAAGTGATTATCTACCTCTAATAAGTGTGACAAGCAAGTAATTTCTGCCTCTGATAATCACGTCAAGAATTTGATCGGTTGACTTTGTTAAAAGTCAACACTCTAGAATTTGATCGGTTGACTCTGCAAACAAACGCAAATGAAAAAGGTTTTTCTATTGCAACTATTCGTAGTGATCACGAGGGTAAATTTAAAAATAGGCTCTTTTAAAACTTCTTTGAAGAGAATAAACATAACTTTTCCTCTCTTAACCCCCTTCACAAAAAAATGTTGTACAATTAAAAAATGGTTATCTTCATGAAATGGCACATACCTTGATTCATGAATTGGTAGTGGTAATGAAAGGACTATGGTACTTATTCCCTAGT
Source organism: Cicer pinnatifidum (assembly GCA_037974775.1). NCBI lineage: Eukaryota > Viridiplantae > Streptophyta > Magnoliopsida > Fabales > Fabaceae > Cicer > Cicer pinnatifidum. Next base: position 35,204,631 of record JBBPBR010000003.1, read on the forward strand.
TATCGAATTTGATTTCCACGGAAGATAAAAACTAAATTATTTCCACATGGTGGAAGGGGGCGGAAATGATATGATTAATAGTACTGATAACAATATAGGTTTGGTTGTTACACTACTCACGATCACTCACGCATTCCCACACTTTTGCTTTCTCTTTCAAACCTTTGAAACTCTCTTAAAAAAATGTCTAAATCTCTTCTTCTTCAATAGCTTCAAGTTCATCCTCAAACCTTACACTCGATAATGTTTCTTATGTTTCTACCATGACTTGCAACCTTGATCAACTAGAAATTCTCCATGAACTCTAAGTAAACTTTGCAAACATCAATGAAAATGAATTTAATTTTATTGAGAATTTTGTTGGTTTTGGTTAGTCCAAATACTTTAACCTACAACAAGATGTGGTTTTGTACATTCTAGTCAAGGAATTACAGAGATTTGTTGCGTAAACAAAGACAGAGAAGTGCCAAGTACTCTATTAGGACTTCCAATCAAGATCACTCAACAATCCTTAGCTGCTATTACAAGATGTCTAGATGAAGGAATGTTGATTGAAAATGGTTATGAATCAAGGGTTAGCTCTTTCAAGATCAATATTTAAAGGTGCAAACACGAGAAGGGGGTTGAATTGTGTTTGCCAAAGTTGATAACTTTTTGCTAATTTGATTAAGGTTGGTTGGTTTTTATGAATTACTTAGATAACAAGCAATTGGATTCAGAAGCCGCAAACAATGAAAACATTAATAATTTGACACATATATTTATCTTAGTTCACCACTAACTTGGCTACATTCAGTCCCCCTCATTCAGAAGGCTTTAATCCACTAATTCAAATACCTTGAATTATAAAGCACCTGACCCCTCCAAGTCAGTCTTCCCAGACAGCCTTACAACCCCAGACTTTTGAGGAACTAACCACCTTGACCCTAAAAGCCAAGTCTTCTCCTAACAACCTGACAGCCCCATATTGAAGAAGAAACTAAACCATTATCGGGTTGGATACAAAAGATTTGAACTTTAAGTGTTTGCTTCTAACAAAGCTAATAATAATAATAATAACTCTCACACTTTAAGAAAAGAAAATCCATAAAATATTTCTAACCTTAACACGTGTTTTTCTCTTTGAACTCTAAGATAAATTTGGAATTTTGAGCTTGATTTCTTCTACTCTTTTCTAACTTTTGATGATTTTCTTCTTCAACCTTGAGTATCTATTTATAGTTAAATATTTTGCATCAATTTAGTCATTGTTTAATTATGAATTGTATCTTGTTCATATTGAGTTTGTAAATTCTTCAAATTGATTATGTTCCTATTTTGTGTTGATTGAGTTCGTAAAATCTTCAGATTGATTATGTTCATATTTTGTTGTAGATAAATCTTGATCAAATCTTGATCAAGTATTCTACAAATTTTGATCAAATTTTCTTCAAATTTTAATTAAGTATTCATTAAATTTTAATCAAATCTTCTACAAATATTGACCGTATCTCATTTTCAACTTGGTCAAAGATTTTCTTCAATTGTAAATTTGAATCAAATCCTATTTTATATTTTCATCAATTATAAATTTGAATCAAATCTTATTTTAGATTTTATTCAAAAACATGCATCTTCTTTCATACTCTTTGAAGTCAAATATATTGTTCTCATAAAATACTTGTGTTAACATCATAAATCTAAATGTAAAACCTACTTGGTTCCAACAATATTGAATTGTTTGAATATCATAAGGTAAATTACAAATCAATCGACGTGAAACCTAAATACATAGTGCTCTTTTAGATTTTGATGGGTGTGTAGTACCCAAAGATGGGTCTGTGGACCATGTCAACAAAGACAACAAGGGTTTGATGTAGAATATCTCCTAGAGGATCAAGACCAATATTTTAAACTTGATTTTAGAACACATGAGGTCATGTGTTATCAACTCTAGGTCAGAAAAAATCAGAACAATCCCTATCCTAGACTAATCACTACAAATTTAATGAGAACTCCCATTATTCAAGCCCTAAAAGAAGTGGGAGAAACTAGTCAAGAGAAACACTTGGTTTCCTTATATGCACCAGTGTTTAACATTTCCAATGTCATCAGGAGGAGTGTTTAACATTTCCAATGTCATCAGGAGGAGACTGATATCTCCTAAAGGGTTGATGTTTCATCTACACTAGTGATTAACATTATAAGAGATGATGTCAAAAGGATATTCGATCAAATAAGTGGATCTCAGGCCATCCCGTTTTTAGTTGATGATTCTTATGTTCCTATCATTGAGGAAGACAATATAGAAGTGGTTTTTGAATATCTAAGGATGTGTTAATCTGGCGAAGAGATGGATCCAATTTTTCTTCATCTGCTTAAAGGTGCACAAGTTTTTTAGAAGAAGAGGAAAATAGTTGTCAATATGTTTAGTGTAGAAAAGAATGAGGAAGAAGAAACAAACGCTAATAGGGATAAGCAAACCTCATTATGGAAAGAAATATAAGGTAATATCCAACCTTTAGAAAACTACTCCTTCTGCTATTTTTGGTAATACTAGTAGTAATGAACAGCTTGAACTAGAATCAGAACCTCTCATACCCTCTATCCAAAATACAAACTTAGTTGGACATTCCTCTGACCCAACACCTAATACCTTTGTTGACTGTGACACTAACACCTCAGATGAAATGTTTGAGGCTACCTTAGCAAAACACTTTGCATCCCATAGATATAAAATGCATCACATCCCTCTCACAACCAACACTACAAACCAAACACTCTTAGCTACTCACACTAACCCTCCAAAAACACTTATATCATGCCTTTAACCTTATCTCATCGAAATTGATGAGTCCCTTTCATCATGCCGCTGAGATAGTAATTGAAGTTGTCGTTGACTTAGTCTCTACAACTGAAAGTGGTGATGTTTACCTGCATCACCCCTTTTTGACTCTGAACCTACCACCTCCACCATTCCTCTAGATATCATTCCCTTCACTCATTTCATTCACTCTAGCTTTCTGAATCTTGACTCATTCATTACTTCTCTTATTGCCAAAATAACTCTAATACATAATAGGATTGCTTAGTGTTTGGACCCTAATAACGTTTCAAACTAGTGGAACAAAGTCTTCTCATGTGTCACCAACTAGATAAAGGACAATATGGAACATGGAATGCAATTGGCCTCCCAAAATTCTACTACTTTTTGAAAAAAAAATAGTTGAGATCCTCATGTCATAAAGCTCATAATGGAAATGCATATTTTCCTTTATTGGTGTTCATCTGAAAATCCCAATGGTTTCTCCTTAGCACTGTTGTAGTTTCAAGTGAACATTACATAGGTTGAGATGCCTTTTTGGGATGTTCATGTTGTTTTTGCTTCAAGATCTACAAAATCTGCCTATAGAAGTTAATTTGTCACACCTTTCAAAAGAAGACAAATTTGTGAATCATCTGCTCAACAATCTTAATCTGTTATATGTTTGAAGAATTATGTGACATACTCTAATGATGATATCCTCTACTCTTTTGTGTCTTTATCAAGATGCACAAAATCAATTACAGGGATTAATTTCAAACAAGCTTTAATGGTGAATCAATCTTCGAAGATTTGATAATAAAATTCAAGGTACATGCTAATTTTTTGTAATCAGGACAACAACCAAAAACCCTAAGGATCTCTATAAAAGTATTTTCATTCCCCATTGAAGAAAACACATCCTACAATAATCCATAAAACCGTTTTTGCATTCTAGCTCTTAATCTTTTGTTTTGTAAAAGTGTTAGATAAATATTTTCTAAGAGTACTACATTGTTAACACCAGCTAGTGAGAGTTATTCAAAAAATCCTTAAACCTATTATATTTGTAACCTAGCCTAGTAGTGGTTGTATCCCTCAACAGCATGATTGTACTAAGCTTGAAGGCTGAGAAGACTTGAACACAGTCAGATTGACAATAGGTGTTCAGTGGAAGAGTTATTCAGTTGTTGAATTAGTGGATTAAACTCTTCAGTTTAAAGGGATTGACTGTAGCTACCGTTTTGATTGTGAACCATGAAAAATTGGTTGTGTTGTTCTATGTTTTTTATTTATCTGCTAAGTTTTCATCATTTTATTTTAATATGGTTAGAACTGTTTTAAAATAAAACACAGTTCAATCCCACTTCCTTTTTCTTGTGTTTCTCGTTCTACATATCTCACCACCATATTTGTTTGCATTAGGTTTGTTTCATCTTTACCTAGCTTTATAAGCATAGCCTTAGGAATCAGATTCAGTGATGCACCACCATTTGTGAGCATTCTCTCAAAAATGTTATATTAATGGTTTTACTTGTAAGGGAAAAAGTGGGGGAAATGCTATTTCATTTCCATTTCTTATTTAATTATGAACAACAACTTAAATTAGGGATTATTTTGGAATTAGAGATTTTGTCACTAAGATATTAGGGCAAGAATAATAAAGAGAATTCGGTAATAATTCAATAAAGGAATTTATTAATTAGGATCAAATAGGAACCAATGTTGGATTCAAAGTGAAACTTATCCTTGACATTATTCTTATGATAAAGGATCAATTCTATTACCTTTGTAATTTTAAATATTATTTCAATCATTTTAGGAACTTTTTGTTCAATTTTAGTAATTAAATATAATTCGATAGTAAAACGCAATCTTTAAGTTCGACACTCGGTACTACTGTTTTATTATTACTTGCAACGATTCAGTACACTTGTTGAAACACTATCATAGACAGGTTCCTAAACTTTCACAAGTAGGAATATGACTAAGTCCAATTCAATATTTTTTCCTTTGTCAAAATCTAAATCGTATCATTGCAAATAATAAATGTATCTTGTTGGCAGTATGTCTTCTTGTAAACAATTCTTAATCATATCTTCTTGTAAATAAATTCATATATTTCTTGTAGATAAATCTTCACCAAATCTACTTGTAAATAATCATATCTTCTTTTGATAAATATGTTGATCATATATTCTTCAAATCATGACCATTTCTTCTTTTCAACTTGGTCAAAGATTTTCTTCAATTATAAATCTAAATCAAATCTTATTTTAGATTGTCTTCAAAAATACGAATGTTCTTTCATACTCTATGAAGGTAAATATATTGTTTTCATTAAATACTTTTGTTAACGTCAAAACTCTAAGTATAAAACCAACTTGGTTCCAATAGTAATAACACAAAATATAGAAGCTTCAAGTATTAACATGCACAAATTAATGGAAATTGTGCTTGAAAAAATGAACCTCAAGCATTAACAATAACCAACCATGAAACCAATTTCAAGAAAAAACAAGAATTAGAGGGATACATATTAAATTGAATTGTAGTCAATTTGCAATACACCAAAAAAAAACATCCAAAATAGATGTAGACAGATGTATACATATCAAAGTTCGCATTAAGGTGTGTTGATTAGAGTCATTGACAAGCGTATTGATCAAACTTTTGACTTTGTTACAAAGCGAAATATTGAAAAAAAAAAGTGTCGTATACTCACACAACCACTATTTGGGCTTGTGTTAGAGCATCTGCATATTTCAGAAAAATACATTAAAACATACATTGCTTTTCATACATGTTTTGTTATCACCAAAACAAGAATTAAAGGTCATTGTTCTTCAAACTAAGTTAGTTCTAACATATTACACCTCAAAAGGAATTCTTCACATTTTATACTCCGAGTGACTTTGGACTATTGAAGAGGTATAATGGTAGTGTATTTAAGCTGATTAGGATAGGTGATGTTTGTTTACAAACAAACATGGAAATTTAATTGTTGCATAAAGGAGTCAAACAAGCTCTAAATGTTTACTTTAATTTGATTTCTATGCGTATTCTTATCCATTAGAGTTATGATAATCACATTAGTTATCGAAAGTGCAAACTCAACAAAAGTAACTTGTTTGTGGCTAGATGGGAGATACTTTTCCAAACTATATTAGACAAAAGCTTTGATAGCAAAAAACAGTGTGAAGCCTTTGATTTCTATTGCAAGAAGCAAGGTATTACACATGGAAAATTCCTTTAAAAGCTATCGTACTAACAAAGATGGTGAGTATTATAAAGATTTTGATATCTATTGTAAGTAGCAAGTTATAATTAATGAAAAAACACCTTCCAAAACAACGCAATTGAATGTTTAAGAGAGTAATATGAATGTCTAAGGCCACCATTATACATGGTGGTGCATATTATTAGTCTCAATCCTATTACTGCTTTGAAAAATGAGGTTCCAGACAAAATTTTGGTTCGACAAGAATGTGAAGTATATTTTGTTAAGAGTATTTGGTTGTAAAACTTTTGTGCATTTTCCAAAGGCTGAAAGATCCAAGTTGGATGCAAAGTACCCGCATTGTATCTTCATCAGTTATGATCAAGATGAATTTGGCTTGGCTATAAGTTGTATGACCATGAAAGGAAAATGCTTATTAGAAGTTTGGATGTCGTGTGATGATGCATGAAAATATATCTTCTTCATCAAATCCTTCCACTTATGATTTTAAAACAATTTTAGTAAAAATGATGTTGAAACATAAAGAACTTATATTAAGATAACAAAGTAGAGAAAGAGAAGGGACATAAGGATTTTTAAACTAGTTCACAATATATTGATGCTACATCTACCATCCCCCCCCCCCCAACAAAGAGATTTTTCTTCCTTATAGTTAAGGACTTAATCTACTATTTATGCAATAACATATAAGTAGTGTTTACTTTGCCTGTCTAGGCTTTTAGGTATTTTTCTTATCTATCTCCAGGTTGTTACCGTCAGTACCCTCCTCAACTTTCGCACCAGTTAGCGTTGAGGTTCATAAATATTCTTACATATCTTTAGGTACTTATGAATGAATTAGTTGTTGTCACTATTAGGCTAATTTACATGAGTTCCAGTTTATGTTTAAATTGACCCAAAGTCTATTTCTAAGATTTTAACTCTCATTGAGAGGATATTACAATTCAAATCCTTTGTCAATTCAAGTGTATGAAACTCTTTGATTGATTTACATCAATTTGAATAACCTTCTACTAAGAGGATTTTTTATTCATTCTTTTTTATTCATGTATTTATGTTTTCTAGGCTTTTACTGAAATCTTCTTAGAACATTTCCTTTTCATTTTCTATATTGATTGATTTCTACTTAAATATTGAGGAATATATTCAATGAGGATATTACTATTGGAGATCTTGAATCACCATTTAAGACAAATTAGCCTTTAAGGCATATTTATATATATTCTAGAGTGACACTTTTAGAGGATGTCGTGCGCTTCTTCAGTCAGAGGATAAATTCATTTTTTATGAGCAAAGGAAATTGTCTTCTCCGTGATTATGGGTTCATATGATTGGCTTAAGAAAGTTTATTTTTTATCAGAGTGTTGACTTGAAGCATTGACCAGATGGTCAATTAGTTTATCAGAATTATAAGATAGAGAATCATCATAGTGAATTTCATAGTGCGTTTAACAAAGTTTGACACAAATTTAAAAGATTTTTTATAGTGTTTCCTTGATTTCTTTATTTATCTTTTCTAGTCATAAAAGGATATAGAGATATTGACTTCTTCAAAATTTTGGGCTCAATTGTTTGACTTAACGAGTCTCACTTTAAATAACAGTGTTGACTCTAACAAAGGCTTATTTCAAAGCTTTCGTCTTTGGTTTGGAGTTAGAGAATCAATGAAGATCTTCAGTCTTAGTTAACTTTAGCCATAGGCAAATAATAATTGTAGCGTTCTTTTCCTTTGTGACTAGAAAATCAATTATTGATTTATATTACCTTTATCTTTAACGATTTAATTCGGATTGTAGATTATCATACGCTTGTTACAATACTTCTTATGACTATATCATGACTTACTCTATTAGTAAACATAATTATTTATTTATTAGGTGATAATATGTGTTAAAAACACTTCATTTATTATCTCTAACTTACTCGTGGTTTATGCAACCTTAAATAGATAGTTATTAATCCAAATCTTTTTCTTCAAACCTAATATGAGCAAAGAAAATATAATTAAGGGATAATTGTTCGTATTGGTTTGTCTTGTTATCATCAAAACATCAATCAGAATGTAGGACTCATAAAACAATTTAACTAGATAATCGTTTAGACTTCTTTAAAAAAAATTAATTTAATATTCTTGGACTACCCCTAAATATGATAACATGATTTCTAATAATTTCAAACTTATTAAGTTATTTTATATTTTCTATACTCATAAGAGTAAAATTAAAAATTGAAATCAAAAGAGAGTAAAAAAACATAAAGACAAGCAAACAGATGAACAAATACAACTTTTCAATTTAATTCGCATATTTCTAGGATGTTAAGATTTTGGATTATTATGAAGTCTATTGATTAATATTCTGTGGTTCCTTAGGATGTAAAGCCTTTAGATTACTGATCTTCTTATGACGTTAAGTTTTAGGATGTTAAGCTTTTTAAAGTAAGAGTGAGAATTGGAAGTAACTATCAATATAATGACTTATGCAAATTATATCCATATGACACTCAAATATGATGCAGTGCAAATGACTCTTAGCTGCAAACGCAACAGTCAAATGCATATGCAAAGCAAACACAACAATGACGCACATACAACAATCAGATGCAAAGTAAACACACAACTATGAAATCATATTATATTACTAGATTTTCTATTTGTCTACCCCATTCGCCATTAACAAAAAAGGTGAGATTAAAAAAATTAAAAATTAAAGTAAACAATCACGCACATAAACACACATACAAACAAAGTAAATTAAAAACCGTCACACAACATGCATGCATATATTTAATACGAGTAAATTGGTCGAAAAAAACAAGTAAAAGTATAATAGAAAGAGATAAATAAAATAAAGAAAGATAATATTTCATTGATATGAGAACCAAGATTACAAATAACACCCAAAAAAAACTTTCAAGAAACACATCCTAGATAAATAATATAAATACATCTAATGACACACCTCAAGAGTTGGGCTACTTCCTCCACTTGAGACGTGAGAAGGTCCAATTTGTGGTGAATTTCTTGCAGAGCTATCAGAACTTCAAGCTGTTTGAGGAGGATGTCACTCACCATTGAGACAATTTCAAATTGTGGAGTTTCCTTCTTCTCAGGAGAGGAATATGACTTCCATTTTCTAGCAGAAGACGAACTAGCATCCATAACATAAGAGTTTGGAAAAGGTTCAAGAACAACACAAGAAGTTGAAACATTAATGAAAAAAACATATATGGAAAATGAAAAATAATTGAGGTATAAATATTCATAAATATACATATTTTTTGTGCACAGATTTTGACCGACACTTTATGACACATGAAAAATTGTAAAAGCTCAAGATGATTAGTGGAAGAAGATGAAGAGTTGTGGATGGAAAAAAAATTATTTTAAATAAAAGATTTTTATATAGAACTAAGCAAACAGAATAGAGGAAAGTAAAAAATAAAAAATAAAAATAAAAAATAAAAAATAAAAAAATAAAAAATAAAAAAGAGATGAAAACAGAGGAGAACAAGAAAGACAAAAGCATGGAATAATTAAAACAGAAAAACATATATTCAATTCATAATTTACATTATATCTATATCAAATATAAATTACATTACAACGTCAAAAAAGGTTACAAATAAAATAAAATCTTAAAGTTTTTTAAGATTTTCTAATCTAGGACCTATCTTTTTAATCATTTCATTTTTTATTTTTAATATAGGACGTGTATCTTTTCAATCATTGCATGCTGGAAATTAATTAGAAAAAAAATTTAATAGAGTTGTTCTCTATTTTTTTTTTTTTATCAACATTACGTCTCTTTGAGAAGTCTATGTACATCTAGATATTAGCATTACCAACCAAAATATGATATAAAACTCGTCTCCAATTTAAATTAAGCAACGGTGCCATTTTTTCTATTTCTAATTTGACTTTTATATATTCATAGTAACCTTATATTTCAAAACCTTCTCAAGTTGAATTCAGGACCAATTTCGATATAGATAGGTAGAAAGGAGAGCTAAACTTGTTTTACAAGTCAAGCAAACTACCCGTGAGTCATGGGCTTCATCTCAATTTAGCCATGTGAATGGTTAGGCAACTGCCAAACTTTTAGAACTATTGCTGATGTGTTAAATTGCTAATCTTATAATTACATGACTCAAATTTTGAGTAACTAGAAGATAAATGATGCACTTAATGAAAATATATGTTTTTTTCATCTAGAATATCTCAAGGCATGATCACTAAAGTACATAGATTTATTTAAGGCACGCTAAATTTTTTCTATAAATATTTTTATTTTATACATATTAGTCTGAGATGGAATATCTGATTATATGTTTAATAAATTTGATTATGTATCAAATGCTTCACATCATATCAATAACAGTAAATAAAGTTTGATTATAAGTTCAAGGTCTCTAGTCTCTTTCAAATGTAGTAAACTCTACTTCACTTTTAGCCATTGACAATCGGTATAATAGATTTAGAAAGTCAAACACAAATTATGGCCATATTATTCCTCCATATTTCTTTATAATGTTGGTTACAACCTAACAACCGCTTTTTTTATGATAAAATTTGTATTAAAGATGAAAACTTATTGCTTTTGCTAGCATATTTATTTTACCTTTTTTATAATAACATATTTGTATTACCTAACCTAGAGCAACTCTACCACACAAAATACAATTTCGAAATAAATATTGAGCAACCCATGTGGGAAAAATAGTGATATTCACTAATAAAGCAAGAATAGGATGCTGAATTAGTTGTCAATAATTTATTAAAGGGAACCTTTAAGTGTTTATCTTCTTTCATTGTATTTTCTGACCGAGTGTAACATACCATTAGTGTGTGTTGTACCAACTTGCTATCCTTAACTTGTGACTCACCATAAAAAAAAAAAAGAGTATCTTCAATATGCCAAGACAAATTTGTCCTAATAATTGGACTTGAAATTGAATCCTTCCACACAATATTTGGTCCTTACCTTTCATCCTTTTCTACTCTTTCTTTGTTAAACGACTTTATTATTTATGTTGTGCCACTCTGGTTATAAACAAAATAGTAAAGGGTTGCCTTAGGTTGACATATGACTCTATGATTTTAAATTGTGTGATTGCGATTATGCTACAAATCTTTACATTAAGTGAAAATACAGGAAAATATGGCAAATGCGACAGCAACTGTGGTTGCGATGCCATTCAAGATATTTTAAAATTTGTAATATTGTGGCTACCATTTCAGTTACTGACCGCAATTAAAAACCATGCATGACTCAATGAGTAACATTGTAAATCAAAGACTAGAAATAATTAGAATTTCAAATTTTAATATATTATAATATATAGATTATTATTATTATTATTATTATTATTATTATTATTATTATTATTATTATTATTATTATTATTATTATTATTATTATTATTATTATTATTATTATTATTATTATTATTAGTGTTTTGTATAAAAGATTGAATATCAACAATATTTAAAAAAAAAATCTATATAAATTATGAATTTTAGCATGATGTTAAATGAATGTGCAAGATAGGTGTATAAACATATAAGTGGCATTAGTTCTCAACACAAACGATCCGATTTTACCTCAAGAGAAAGAAGAAGAAAAAATCTGAATGATAGAGAAAGTTACGCATTCTCAAATAACACTGAAATACTCTATGAACCACACATAAAAAAAAATAAAAAAAAAAAATAGAACACATAAAAGAATTGTACTTTTGGACATCAACAATAAATTAATCAAATAAATATTGATTAATTTTAATTCAACTTCAATTCAATAGATGAGTAATCATACTCTTTAACTCTTTTGTGATACATTTATTTTGGTAATTTGTTACGAGAAAAGAGTTAGATATTTTAAATAGTATTTTATAGAAACATGTTTTTACCGAAAACCTAACTCTATTATAAATTGAGGTTTTATGAAATCTTAGATTATGAATTGAGTTATTTACTATTTTGTTTGTTGATTTGTCAACCTTTTTATTCATGTTTTATAATTGTTTGAATAATTTTGTGTTTAAAGAATTTTCCGCTGTAAGAGTTTAATTAAAGACTTTACAACATTATTTGTTTCAAAAAATTAATTATTTATTATTAGTATTTTACTCTCTTATAAAAATATGAAATTTTAGTCATCATTTCAATTATCAATCTCACATAACTAGACGTTATATTTTGGAATCGGAGCCACATGGAACCTAGATCAGATTGTGGTGTTGCTTTATTTTTCAAGTGATAGACATGTTAAAAAGCAAGCTGGAATGTACAAAGTGGAGGCTAATACCACTTTGAAGATTAAGGTAGATAGAATCACTAAGCATCTTGAGACTCAGATGTCTACACAAGCGCCGGAAACTTCTATGAGAACTCCTCCTTATGATGTTGGTGAACATTTTGGACTTGATGATGAAAGTAATTTGCAATATTTGTGGACTAAGCAAATTGAGGAAGCCAATTATGGCAGCCAAAAAGATGGTGAGGCCAAGAAGAGTATGCAAGATGCATTGGTGAAGTATATGCAAAAAGTTTGACATCCTTGCATGGGTGTTCTAACAAGTTATTGGGGATAGACAAATGAGAGGTTGAAGGTCATTGAAAGTAAAACACAAGATCAAGCAATTCCAGCAACTCATACTGAGCAAGCTAACTATGTCACAAAAACCAATTGCAATCAGAATCACCCTTATTCTTCTACCTACAATCCAGGTTGGAAGAATAACCTTAATTTCTCTTGGGGAGGACAACAGCTAAGAAAAAACTCTAATTTCTACAAGCCACCACATGTGCAAAGGCAAGGAGAGGAAACCAGATCTTCAAGATGTACTAGCTAAATTCATAGAGAAGACAATTCTTTAAAAAAATCTCATCTTCATTTGTTTCTTGTAGCTTCATTGAGGCTAATGATATTAATGATAATATTACTTATGACAATTTTGAGAATAATAGGATGCAAAACCCCTTGAAAAAAAACTCTTATTTTGCATGATCCTAATTTGCTAGAGGGTGGTGAAAAAGAAGAAAATCTAATGTTTTTACAAAATCACTACTCACAAAGAAGTTAGAGTAACCATTGATTTGAAGAGTTGGAAAGAGACGATACACTAAGGCTTAAACCATCAATCAAAGAGGCTCCTAATCTTGAACCAAAGCCTCTCTCGTCTAACCTAAAATATGTTTTTTTATGTCCTCCTTCTTCTTTGCTTGTTATTATTTCTACATATTTGACAAATGCCATGAAGGAGCAATTGTTGAGGATTCTGAGGAAAAACAAGGAAGCTTTTGTGTGGACCATTCATGACATTAAGGGAATCAGTCCTTCGATTTGAATCCATAGGATTTATATGGAAAATGACTTTGAACCTCGAGCATTACCTCAACGCCACCTTAGTCCTAACATGAAAAGAGGTCATAAAAATGAAGTCGTAAAGCTTCTTGATATAGGTATTGTATATCCCAACTATGATATTAAATGGGTGAGTCGTGTGCAATGTGCTCCTAAGAAAGAGGGTACTACTGTCATGGAAAATAAGAAAAATGAACACATAGTTGTGAGAAACATCGTCGAGTGGAGAATGTGTGTTGATTACAGAAAACTAAATGTACCACACAAAAAGAACATTTTCTCTTCCCTTTAATTGATCAAATGCTTGAGAGATTGGAAGGGAATGGATATTATTGTTTTCTAGATGGTTACTCCGATTATTGCAAATATCAGTTGATTTAATAAACAAGAGAAAACCACTTTTACTTGTTCATATGGTACTTTTCCTTATAAAAGGATGACATTTGGCTTATGGATTGAGATTTTTATGGATGATTTTATTTTATTTGTCATCCTCGTATAATAATTGCTTGTGTAATTTCAGTTCAGTGTTGTAGAGACACTAATTTAGTGTTGAATTAGGATAAGTGCCAATTTATGGTGCAAGAGTGCATCATTATGGGACATAAAGTCTCCACTAAAGGGATTGAGGTAAACCCCTTCAAAATAAAGGTGATTTTAAAATGACCACCACCAAACTCTGTTAAGGGGGTGCATAGTTTCTGGGGTCATGTTGGATTTTACAAGAGATTTGTTAAGGAGATTATTTTTAAGTTCTCCAACTTGTGCATGAAAGCATTTAATTTAATAATTGAAAAGTTAATTAGTGCTCTTTTTGTTGTTGCCCCTCATCGAACTATTCCTTTTGAGTTAATGTGTGATACTAGTGACATTTACGTGAGGGCAGTTTTGGGGCAGAGAGAGAATAAGATATTCTATACTATTTACTATACTAGTCGTGTTTTGGATGCTGCTCAGAAAAATTATACCACCACTGAAAAAAGAGTTGTTAGCAATAGTGTTCGCATTTGACAAGTTTTGGCATTACCTTGTTCTTTCAAGAGTTGTTGTTTATACTAACCACACATTTATTAGGTA
>JBBPBR010000003.1:35227858-35269260 GCA_037974775.1 Cicer pinnatifidum
TAATGCTAAGAAAACATACTAAACATAGAGATTTCATATTTGAAAACAACTAAATACACAATAAAATAACACCGTTAAACCAAATATTTAAGGCATATATATTTAATAACAAGAATTCATGGAGGTTACACAACACATAATAATTTAAGTAATAAAATTAAATAATTAGAAAAACAACATTTAACATAATTAATGGTGCATAATAGGAATTTAAGTAATTAATAAAGATTCAAATTCAAATAAGTTACACAATTAATGACACATAATAGAAATTTAAGTAAAATTTAATAATTAAAAAACCAAACAATTAATATAATTAATGGCACATAATAAGAATTTAAGTAATTCTTAAAAATTCAAATTCAAGGAGGTTATCCAGTTAATGACTAAAAATTCAAATTCAAAGAGGTCACACAATTAATGACATATAATTAAAATTTACGTAATTAATAAAATTCAATAATTAGAAAATCAAATAAATAACACAAGCAACATCAATACATGCAACATACACGGCGCATCCACCACACCAAGGTCACACGACTCTTACCACAATGTAACGCCCCAACTTTTTAATCCAAAGATTACTTAAAAATATTTATTTTCTTTTAAAAACAACTAAATTTTATTTTTCTTAGGAGTAGTTCATCATGTAATAAATTGAAGATACGTCAGAAAATAACTTCATATATTTGTTTTTTAAAAGAACATAATGTAATTTACAAAAATATTATTTATTTATTCATTTGTATAATTAATATTCTAGTTGTTAGATCAATATTTATTTATGCTCCAAAATAAAATAAATTATCTTCAAGTGAAATTCAAAACAAACAAGGTTGACTGAAATTAATGACATTCAATTATTTACTAGCGAATGAAATCTTACTTCTATATTTCTATTAAAAGTTAATGATAACGAGTAAATAACTTTACAATGTACCACAAAAATTTAAGTAATACAAAACATTATTTTTAAGTAAAAATTCCATTTTCCCACGCGAGTGCACCAGTCAAAGATCATGCAAATCTTTGAGATCATTAGTACCTAAATGTTGGTGTAAGGGGTCAGTTCGTCCCACAACAAAAATTAAACCAAATAATAAATTAACAGCAATAAAATATAATATAAAATCTTTTCGTAATAAAAGATTTAAAGAAATTGATTTTTTAATAGTTCTCAAAGGGGTATCAAAAATCATAAAATATATCTAAATAAATCAAGTAACAACCATAGAACAAATAATTATATCAAAACAAAAATAACAATAAAATATATGCAAATTACGTATGCTCCTAAATATATATGATTCAGATATAACTAGCCACACAGGCGTCCACACATAAGTCACCCATACCAATGGGAAAAATTAAACCAGCCACACAAGAGTCTACAAAGATGCATATGATATGTCATGAAATGATAATGATAATGATACTCAAAAGGTACATGTCACCACTCAGTTAAATAATCACACAAATTATCATCCATTTAGGCAACCACAAAGATAACAATATTTAAAATACAAATCACCAACCACTTAGGCAACCACAAAGATAATCATATTTAAAACACAAATCACCAACCACTTAGGCAACCACAAAGATAATAATATTTAAGACACAAATCACAAATCACTTAGACAACCACAAAGATAACAATATTTAAAACACAAATCACCCGCCACTTAGGCAACCACAAAGATAACAATATTTAAAACACAAATCACCAGCCACTTAGGCAATCACAAAGATAACAATATTTAAAACACAAATCACCAGCCACTTAAGAAACCACAAAGATAAAAATATTTAAAACACAAATCATTATCCACTTAGGCAACCACAAATATAATAATATTTAAAACGCAAATCACCAGCCACTCAGGCAACCACAAAGATAACAATATTTAAAACACAAATCATCAGCCACTTAGGCAACCACAAAGACAAAATATTTCAGATTAAATTTTTTAATCACATAAGACATCAAATTTATGTAATATATATGAAAATTTTGGGGTATTACAAGTTTGGTCATTCTGTCAGGTTTGAACTTAAACCGTTAAATCAATCATGTTTGTCAAATAGGTCTCTTGCTAGGATTTATGATTCGCCCAAGTCAAAATTAGAATTTTCAAGGTTTCCCTTCTTCTTGTTCTTCATTTTAGGGTTTTTCATATTTTAAACTTTTTATTCAAAACTAAGGAAATCAACACATCTTCATCATCATCAATCTTCATCATATTCCTCTTAAAATCCAGAAGAAGAAAAAAACTAGAAAATTTGAATTTCCAAATTTTAGAATAAACTCTAGAAGTCCCAAACTCATCAAAAACCAAAAACGGATAATGCAAAAGAAGAATTTAAGTGGTGTTATTGGAATAAGTGTTGTTGGATAAACAAAACCCTTTCAATCCCAAAATCAAACCCATAGCTGATGCAAAAGTCATTTTCTCCCATTATCCCTCTTCTCTCTCTATCGATCTTTTAGGGTTTCTCCACTCTTCAATTTGGAGACAAAAACCCTATTTATTAATATTTGATTTGGGGGGTTTATGTTTCATGAATTTTTGAAGAAAGAACGAGATATTATGAGTGATTCGTTGTTCTTTATTTCTTGACTCATTCTCTCTATTTAATTTTTTTTGGCATGCTCTTCATTTCTTGACCTGTTTGTGTTTTTTGTTGTGTCATTTTAGAATTTGTTGTGGTATTTGGTGAAGAATGTGAAGAACCCTAAAGTGTGAAGACTTGAAACTGTAAAAACTCTAATTTTAACTTTTATATGGGTGAGTCAGACATCCTAGTCAGAAGACCTATTTGACAGGTAAGATTAATTTAATAGTTTGAGCTCAAAACTGAAGAAAATGACTAAAGTAATTAATGAAACTATAGTTCAAGGATCAAAATGGAACGAAAAATAATTAGGGGACCAAATTAAAACTAGAAAATAAGATATGGGACCAAAAGAGTAGTGAAAAAGAACACGCAAATAATCATAAGAGAACTGTATCATAACACATCATGGTATATCAAAATATTCAAGGAAATAAATGCACATCATAACATCAAAATCACTGAAGTAAAATCAACATCTCATTATAATGTCAAATCATCTAAGATAATTTGTAATCACTTTTGAAACACTATAAGCACATCAGAACAATCACAAGGCAATGTTATGCATGAACTTAGACTCTACTTCTACACCATTTGATACCATTATAACTCTTAAATACTTGATTGGGAGACATGATATTATGTCACCACACAAGTGGATGGACAATTCAAAGTGGTCATGTTCTCATAGATCTCCTAAACTCAATCTGAAACACATATATGCGATGGTCGAGGTAAACATGTAATGTATGGTAGCTCCCGACATTTAGATGACTACCTTTAAGTCACTTAGGAATTCTCCACCAGAATGATCCCAAGGTCTAACAGTCTTTTCGTAAAGCTCAATAGCAAACCTCCATGATCAAACTCATTTAGTTGTACTTCCCCAATATCACTAGGCTTGTCAGACCTTACCTAAATGACGATGATATATTATTCACATCAAATATCCCTAACATCTAGTCCCCCGCCCATCATTGGCCAAGGCTAACCACTCCATTAAGAGCAACGCATTTAACACAAATTGAAACCACCACTATTTCATCAATTATAGGGCGACTTCAATAAACTCATCCCAAATTCATAACATCAACATCACATAAACTGATATCAAACAATACATCTAAGTTTTATCGTCACATTACATAAATTGATATCACATAATGCATTTAAGTTTTATCGTCGCATTACATAAACTCATCAAGTCATGTGCATTGGTCCCTTTATTTATTTTATGTTTTACTATCACTATTTTTATTATGCTAAAACAAAATTAATAATGATTTGATCTCATTTTTAATACTCCTCCGAACACAATTCAATTTTTAAAATATTATTAATATTTTAAAACTATTATTTGATAAAATTAAGTAATTCAAGTAATTAACTCTTAAAAAATATATGATCTTACTTGTCATATGCTCATGCAAACGATCTTTGTAATGACAAGGCGTATGGCCGGTGAAAGGGTGAGGTGCTTGAAGAGAGAATTCTAGCGGATATTGACGAAACATTAACATCAACTAGTTGACATTCACAAGGACGATAACCACTGGTCGTCACTCATAAGTGAAAGAAGGAGTAAATTCTACTTAATTGAAAAAGAAACTCTTGTAGCGTTTTTGTGTTCGAGTCATTGATTGATATGATTGAAGATAAACTATGACTAGTTGTGCAATGTAGTACTCAAACTAATCGCAATCGGTTCGCCCAGTACAAAACACAAACAAACCCAACGACTTCATCCAATTTGGATTAATCTAGTTCAAGACCAACTCAGATATGTGGCTCGCGGTATATGCGGTGCGGTTTGAATGAATTTACGAGCAAAAAAAAAAAAAGAAATCTAATCTTAAGATTAAATAAAATATATGCTGGTTGATTTGTTTTGGATGATAACTTTAAAAAGAATATCATTTAATAAAATTTAAATTAGATAGGTCTTTGGTTAATTTAAATTACAATTATAAAAAAATTATTCTAATATCAATATTATAAATTTACGTTAAAGTAACAAATTTTATGTTTAATATATCATATAATATTACAGAAAAAATATTGACATATTATGTTTGAAATATATAAAATAGTGATTAAAATATATTAAATTAAACAAATAAGTGTATTATTTAAAAAACAAAAAGAAATAAAAATATCAATTAATATAGTTTAATGAGTCTGGTCTACGATTAACTTTTTATACCTAAATCTGACTTACGATCTATCATAAGTTTTTTTTCTTCTTTTAATCTACTCTAACCTTTTTAAAATTCTGACCTGACTTGAAAGCCTATTTAAATGCCTTATTCACGTTAAAACATTTAAATATTAAACAAAAAATGATTTTTCTAACAAAATAATTCTTTTAAAATTTGAAACAAACACCCTTTAAACTCTGAAAAATGATTTTTGATTTCAAAAAATAGATATTTTCCTAAAACAAACGCATCCATTATTACCTCTCAAACAAACTTGAACATATTCAGTAATAATATAATTAATATTATTATCAACTTTGAAACTCTTCTAAAGGGATTGCACCTATTTTATGCATTTTTTGTACTATTTTTCTTACAAATTCGTATATACTGTTTTGATTTAAAATTTATTTTTATTTATATAACCTAAAATTAGAACAACTTCAATGGAGTTTCTAAAAGATTTTTAAGAGATTTTGCAAAGTCTAACTTTATTTAAAGAATACAAAGATAAAAAAAATGATTTTGAAGTAGTAAATATTGAAATCTTACATAGTATAATAATTATATAATAATATGAACGACTCAACTTGAAAAGAACGAGAGGAAAAAAAAACGGAGAGAATGTGAAACGCTTACTAAATATGGAAGACCACTAAGTGATTGCCTTGATAGACTTTAAAATAAATAACATTAATAAATAATAAAATATATATAGGCCGACATGTTAGACCTACTAGGTTTTTTTTATAAGTATGAGTATGATCTATTTAAATAAATAGGCTTTAAAAATAGGTTGAGTCTAACCTTTTTATTAAACATGTCAGAGCATAAGTAGACCATACCATATGTCTCTAACGGACGGCGTAACATATTCTCATCCCTACGAACAGTGAATAAGAACCTTTGATTTTATCATCTCACTGCATAATTATAAAGGTCATCATTAAATAATCACTCAATCAATGGTGTGAGGTTGATTATTAGTGTAAAACTTTTTACACTTGCATAATCATTAAATTCTATTTTAATTTAGGGTTTAATTATCATGTACTATCAGTGTAATCAATTTTACACCGATAGATTACATCAACCAATAATTATATATTTATTGATTGATAGAAGTTACTATCATAACATGAGATAAGAAGAACAATAAGTTATATGAACTGATAGTTTATAATTGATTTGCCTTGAATGTACAATCATTTTTCTCTTTAATTTAATATATTTAAAAAATCATTCAGTTTTCACATAACACAATATTTTGGGCTTCTTTAGACCTAGCCGCCCTATTGTATTCTCTTCTCCTCCCTTTTGACTCGTTCCTCATTTTTTCACCTAAGAGTGGTAGTTTAGGGTCAAATTTTGGTCTAAAATAACTTATTTGAATCATTTTTATTATCATTTATCTAAGTAAGTGATTGTCACACATATTTAGTTTTTATTTTGTGGTTTCATCATCTTAGTACGACAATTTATTTATCAACTTGGTGCTACATTTTTAATTTCCCATCTTACTGCGATATTCTTTGATTCAGATTGACCTATCAACTTCGATTAAGTACAAAATTTTCGATCAATAATGTAATCGATCTATGTGATTTTTTTCATAATTTGAATAAATGAATATTATTTTATAGTAACAAAATATTTTGGGCTTTGAGTTTTAACGCACACATTGACAAACCTCCCATCTCTTTTCACATGATCTCAACCCATTTTTTATTAACCCGTCTTTAGCCTCGTTTAAAAACGACAACCATATTTGCGTTCAATCAACTGGATCCTACAGCAACATCCCCTTTCCATCCCTTGATTTTCCCTCTTTCTTCAGTCCATTTTTCATCTTCTCCTTTTCGTAACATCAAATTTCATTCCTCGTTCACACTTACCAGCCATGAATTATTCAGGCTACAACCCTAACCAACAACAACCACAGCAACAACAACAACATTCTTATTACGAATACGACCCATCTCAGATTCAAGTTCAACCCTACGATCATTCTTATGCTGCAGCATATCAATCTTCGTATTACGCTTATAATCCTCAATACGCTTATTATCCAGCCGATACTACACAGGTTCAACCACCTCATCTTCATTATCAACCTGAACCCGCTCCGGTTCATCCTCCTGGTGTTAACCCTGAACCTCTTCAACCCACACTCAACCATCTTCCGGTAAATTCAATTGCCTTTGTTATTATTTTGTTATTTTATTTCTGGAATTTTTTCACGAGATATTTTTGTAACCTAGAGGGAATTTTTTTGACCTAGTTTAATTATGAATTCAATTGTGCGTGTTTGCGTTTGATTTTATTAGAGTCGTCATTTAAATTAGTTTTCTGTGATTTTGATTACACTGTAATGATTTTCTTGAAATTGGGTTCTTTAATCAATTTTATTGTTTGTAAGGAGTTTTTTTTTGTTTATTCATCAATGTAGTGTTATTGTTGATCTTGTTGTTTTGTTTAAAGATGATATATGTTAGTGGGTGTAAGGTTGTGTGCATGGAAATGGGTTTGAGGCGTTAGTAGTCACTGTAGTTGATAATCTTGGACGATGATGGCGGATGATTGAGATTTTGAGTTCCTGATTTGAAGAAGTGACTAAATGAGTCATCCAATCTCTAATCAATGGCTTAGATCAGCTGACTGCAATGACCGCCAGCATTATTGACTATGGTGAACCTGGGTGTGATGTGGCAATGGGAAACAAGGAATCGGAATTTATTTCTATTTAATTATTCTGTTTCTGTTGGGGACATTGGGGTTGTGTTTTTTTCAGTCTATGATATACATTGAAAATAAAATAGTATACATGTGATACCCTTTTATTGATCGTTGATTTATTATTTAAAAATAAATGAACGGTAGTGATTAACTTTATAATTCTTTATCAAAACTGTGATTTTGTATTATAATCTGACAATCATCTGGAAGGGGAACACTGGTGATCAATTTTTTGCTAGAATCATGGTAGAAGTAGCCTTGTATTTTCACTAATACTAATGTTATTGGATTCTTGTCGGTCCTTTGAAAGTTTATGCTCAAACTTTGTTGTTGTTGGACACAAGTGCCTTTGTTTATGTGTTACACAGGATAAACTTTATTTCAACGCTTATTCTCAATAAATACTACTGTGCTTTTCTCTATCTCTCCTTTATAGTCTTTCTTACTAATATTCTGTTTGTTTTGGGTGGGGGTGTTATTCTTTATCCATCTCATCTCATTGTAGCTTGTAGCATAGAATAGAACCAACCAAATAGTGGTTCTATTGTAATTAAAGCTTTGCTTATCTATGTTTGTCTAATTATGATAACCGTAGAGAATTATATGACTGAAAGAATTGTGCGATTCTGTTTGTTATTTGTAATTACTTGTAAAACTAGCACTAGGATTTACAATACTTTATTTCCTCTAAGTCATAGCATTCTTGAGGTACTATTCCTCCTGATTCTTATGCATAGCATTTATGTATAGGATCAGCAGAACCTCTACTTATTTCCTCATTTATATCATTCAAAATCATCAAGTGAAATAAATAATTCACTTTTCTGCAGTAACTTACCCAAAGCAGAACAAAACATGTGATTTGTGATGGCCTGCATCATACAACTTTGTTATAGAAATTTGACCATCAACAACAACAACCATTCCGAGCCTTATCTCATTGGGTGGGTTGGCTACATGGATGAATTGATACAATTAAAACCAATCAAAACCAATATTTTATGTTGAGGTACTTTTAAATGAATTCCCGTGAATTTTTCTTTTCCTTCCTCCCATTCTTATCAGACCATCTTCAATATGAATTTGATCTTAAGGTTTGGTTGTTGTTGTTGTTAAGTGTTTACGTATGTGCATTTGTGCACTTCTTATTCTACTATTTTTTTCTCAAAAATCAAGGTGGGGAAAAAAAATCCCCAGCAGCTTTTACTCGTACCTCTGACACGAAACAAGATTAGTAGAATCATCTTATGGATTTACCCCATCTTGTTTGAAATAAAGGAAATGTCACGAGGTAATTTACGTCCAATGAAGGTTCTTTGCATGATATTTCTACAGTGAGATCATTAAAGAGGTGTATTCATCAGTGTTGTTAAATGGCAGCCATGGCGTGGTGGATTTTTTGACAACTACCATAGGCAATTTGTGAAGGGATGCCCGCCATGGCGGCACCATAGCCACAATGGCGTTTTTATATGGATGATATTTTGCCTTCCATCATCCGCCATGAACAACACTGGTATTCATTCTTTGCCAATCAGCATTGGCTTTTAATTAGCTTTGGCAAGTTCCTACCTTTTGACCTTTAATGTTAAGCCATTATTTGATATGGTTTATTCCTCCTCGACTTAGGTCAGCAAATTTGCTGCTACTCTAACATGCTAGTTTCTTGATTTATTATCAAAATTTGAAGGAGTAAACAGAAAAGGCTGATTGAAGATTTCGCAGCACTTTGACTTTTCATACATTTTTTTTATGCTTTTAGAGAGAATATCTTGCTGTGCTTCCTCAGGATCTTTTGGAACATTCTGTGGACAAAAGGCTGATACTGGAATAGGTATTTTATCCCCAGCTTTTCCTCTAAAACTCAGCAGATGTTGAGAATTGTGCAACCTTGGCCACAACACCCTAGAGTGACCAGATAAAGACAGTAGTTGCATAATCTAAGCTAATAAGCATTTGTGGCTCTTATCTTCAATGCCACAATAATGCTCGCTTGCATGGTGGTGGGTCTTTGCTGGTTGCTTTAGAGCTGATGTGGGCATATGATCATCTAGTTTCTCTTCTTAACTGTCTGGCCTTATGCAGTGCCTTACAGTTTGGGAAAAGTAACTCCATTCTTTTGGTAATTCAACGGACATAATCATTGTTTGATATGCTTTATTTCTTCTTTTGTCAGAGAGTGTTTCGATTTCAGTTTCAGATTTAGGGGAGCATTGAGCTTGTTTTCAGGACCTTAAATTGACTACTTCTGAAGGATTGCCTGATCAACAGTATCTTGAGGCTGATAAAGTTGTTGATGTGCACGAATTGGCCAACTCCCTGGTCAATTGATTGGTACATTGGTTGATAACAATATTATGATGAAATGGTCTGTGAGCCATAGATAACCTCAATCATGATGAGGAACATCCTTGTTTGTCATATCGCTTATAGTGAAGAAATATAATTTTCAAAAAGGGGAAAATATTTAAGAACATCCATGCATACTTCAACATATTAGTGGTGTCTCTATATTCTCCTTATAGTGCTGTTTTGTTTGGAGATCTATTGGACATGAATAGCTGTAAGAATGCAGTACCGTTCATAAATGCTGTGTCCAATTTATTTGTTATTTCTCTGTATCTGAATTTTGTAGTAAAAATTGTGGGCAGCTCAGTGCATGAGTTACATACTTCTGATTTGAATTTTGGATGGTAAACTAAAGCAAAGGAAAGCATTTCAAAGGATAAATTTGTCAAGATTTGAGGCATAGTGTTTAATCAAACTGCCAATTTCTTTTTCTGTTTTATTATTTATTGAGTTCCAACCCTTGTTATAATGATCATAAAAGAACTATATAATGTAAATGCTAAACTTGTTTGTCAATGATCATTATAACAAGGGTTGGATCCCAAAATATTGGCGCTTCTTATTCAAAATATTGAGATAGTTAGATTGAACTGTATGTATGAATTGGAATGATTGGAAGCATGCTTTAGGGCTATCTGGTCTCTCCTATTTGTATGTTATCACATTGACAGATTTTTTTCACCACTCTCTTTCCCCAATATCGCTACCCTTGTGGTATTGTGTCATTTGTGTGCATATTTTATTACTCCAATCCTTTCCTCCCAAATTTTCAATTTAATTATGACCACGTGAATATATGCTTGACTTTGTATGTGAATTCATATTTTCAGATCGGGCCTTCTCAATACAGAGGTAGGGGTGGTAGATCATTCAGGCGGGGTGGTCGTGGTCGAGGTCAGTTAAGTCATGGTAGAGGACGTGGAGTGGGCGGTGGGAGACACTTTCCATCTGGACTTGCTATTTCTGATGCACCGGGTGCATCTGCTGCTGCCGGAGGTTCATCGTCGGTCTCAGCTCAAGCAGTGCAACCACCGCAACGTATGGTATGTTGTGAAATTTGTAAGGTTGAGTGCAATACTCAAGAAGTCATGGAGCTGCATAAGAAAGGAAAGAAGCATCTGAAGAATGTGAGAATACATGAAGCAAAACAGAGACGCAATGCTATCAATGGACCACAGAGTGGGCAGATTCCTACCTCTGAATTGAACTCAACAGATCAACCTGTGATAGCTCAGGAATCTGAGGACCCCTCCAAAAATATGAGTTCTGAAACTACTGCTGATAATGACAAGGTTGAAATAATGTCGCAGAATAATGTAGGAGAGACTTCTGAAGTTCCAGCTGAAGAGTCTGATGAGTTAAGAATGGAAAACTCTGGTGCAAGAGGCCGTGGATTGAAGCGTAAGATAAGAGGAGGAAAAGGACGTAAACAGATGAGGACTGCTGATGGTTCAAACCCAACGCAAGTTTCTAAACCTGAACAAGCTCTAGCTTATACATGTGAGTTGTGCAATGTTAAATGTGATACCCAAACTGTTTACCAGAGTCATCTTTCTGGGAAAAAGCACTTGAAGCGCGCCTATGGAAATCAAGCTTTTGCCGGAGTAGCTAACCAAGCTTCAGTTGGAATAGGTAACCAAACTTTGTCTGAAGTAGGTCCCCAAGCTTTATCTGGAGTAGTAGGGCTTCAAGCAATTTACCCACCTGACATCAATGCTCTAGCCGAAGCAATTAATGCTCAAGTCCAACAAGGTGATAATGATCCACAGGTACTTCTGGCTCAGCTCCTGATGAATGTACTATCTCAAGCCCAAGGATCAGCAACAGCACCACCAAATGGCTCCTTGGCTGGTCAGACACCGACACCGACATCTATGGCTGGTTCAAGTTCCCAGTTGGCGTTGGCGCAGACACAAGCCTCGGAAATCGCAGTGCATGTTGGGATGGAAAACCCAAATGGGGAATCAAAAAATGAGACGCTAGCTGTCCCACCGGAGTCAAATGCACATGAAGATTCAAATGTTGGCGCCCAAATTGAAGGTGAAAGTTCTGAAACGAAATAGGTGCTAATGACAGGAAGAGACAATCCAGGTTCAACAAATCGTCTACATAATGTGAAGTCTCAAATCATAGTAGGACCGAAGTAGATACAATTATTGGCTTTCTAATTTTTTACCTTTTTGGGATTAATGTTTATTCTATTTCTGGGACATTCTCTTCTACCAGGGGAGATATGAAAACTATGAATTACTCACATGGATGTTAGATTTGACACGAGTTGTTTAAAATGTTGCTTGTTTTGCACGCGCCTTCATGTCAGATGCTATTTACCATTTAAGAATCAGACGTTGAGTTAATTCATGTGTATGTTTGCCGTGTGTTGTGCATGCACACTTGAGGATTGTGCTGTTTGACATTAATGTTACGCCTAGTTGTTCAGTAACCAAGTTCAATGGTTACATGAATGAGAGTTTATTCATGCATATGCCCTGGGTTTATTTGAAACCTTGCGCATCAGAATGGTGTTTAGAAACAAGTCTGAAGAGTGAAGACTTGCAAAGAATTTGTTAGACTTATTATTATTACTATTATTATTACCATTATTATTATTATTTGTTAAAATATTAGATTAGAATGTAAATAATTAGATAGGTGATCTGGTGTCGCACACGGGTCAAATACATTTAATAAAATGTAAATAGAGGTAATAACTCGAATTGTTTTGCAAGAACTTCTGATATAATAATAATACATTTAGATTTTTGATTTGACAGATAACTAAACGATTAATCTATTTATTTGAGTTTCGGACTTATCACAGATTCTATATTTTACTATGGAATTGATCAAACAAGTGTAATCAATCCTATGTGAATTTGGTTTCTTTGATTGGATTAAACATTACAATCATCAAAATATTACAATTAACGATCAAATGTCGCAAAATTATAATTCAATTAAATTACAAACCGAAACTAAATTCTATCAAATAAATGTAATCAATCCTATTGAAATTCAATTTAAGCAATCAAAATATCAATATAATCAAATAAACAAGAATATAATCATGAATTGAAATTGTAAGTGTAACTTGAATCTCAAGATGTTGATGAAACTCGGAATAAAAACTGTTTATTTCTTGTAGCAATTTGAATCCTAATTTTTCCGTCCGTAGAAAAGAAACAAAACTGCCAATATATAGTACTTGATATTGAGCTGTAGGGTTAGAGTTTAAAACACAAGTGACCTGCTAATTAAAATTATTACAAAAGTCCAGATTACGAAATCTGCAATTTAGGCCTAATAAAGTTCAGAATTGGTCTTTTCTTCCAACACAAACGTCGTAGCTCAGATTTTTAGCTTTCCAACGCCTGCTCATATGCGCTAATCCGATATTTAGAGCTCAAGTTATGACATACAGAGCGAGAAAGAGTCAACATACAAATAATAAAATTAAAATGCAAATAATAAAATTATAATTCAAATTCGATCCAAAGTTTAGAAACAAGCTAAAAATATTAATCTAAGCTATAAAGAGCTTATAAAATACCAAACTAAAAAGCTAGAAACATGTGTCCAAATGCTATGATCAAATTCCCCCACACTTAAACTTTTGCTCTCCGAGCAAATCAATGCATGCGATTCCAAATATTCTTATGAATGCAAAGTGGTGAGAGAAAAAAAGTATTTATAGCTTAAGGCAATCATGAATAGTTTTTTTATCACAACCAAGGCAAACAAGACAACAAGTTAACTAAAGGATACATCATAAGTGATAGAGCCTTTTCAAGATATAAAATTCTCTCAAAGTGTTCGGGTTACCGTTTACTTTCAAAGCACATCATGAAAGGTAGCACTACCATAGGCTTGACAAGTCTCTATAATCTATATTTGAAACACATGCACATAATGATCAAAAGGTCTTTATTTAGGTTATAACGTGGCCAAGGTAAGGGTGAGATAATCCTAAGGAGACTAGGGTTGAAAATCAAAGAGGATAAAAGAGTAATGATTAAGAGAGAAAAACACCATTAAGAAGTAACTCAACAAAACATCATTGACTTTTATTTTCACACTCTATTTGCTCACAACACAACCATTTTTCCTCATATTTTTTTTTCTTTTTTTTTTCTTTTTCTTTTCATAACCCTCAAATTTAAACAAACAAGTTGAGCACCCCTATATATATTTAAGGAAAGGCTCCTTTATCCCCTAAAATTGAGTCAATTCATTTTTTTTTTCACTTTTAGGCTTGTAATGAGCTATATAACAAATAATGAGATAATTAGGCTCAAAGGGGCTTAAACAAATAGATAATTGTAGGTTAGACTTATTTGGCTAGTAGCTTAATCAGAAACAAATGCCTAGATCATTTCAATATATGCATGCGGACAAGAGTTAAGTCAAGTTCTGGCGTAACTAGCAATCATGAGTGAGATAACACACAAGAAAAAAAAAAGATGGAAAAATGTATTCCATTCATAATAAGGCTAAAAAATCTCACAAATGATAATGACTTATCACAAATGATACGTAGTTTAGCATTTTAATCCAATTTATTTTACCAAGAATGCAAAAATACTATCCAATCATGTCAGTCCAAACAAACTCTCAACATTTACAACCATAAAATCTGATGAAACAACATGCAATGCAATGTCCATTTTTATTTTATTTATTTTATTTTATATTTTTTTTTGAAATATAACAAATAAAATCCTAAAACAAATAAAATCCTAAATAATATCCCCACACTTAAATTACACATTATCCTCAATAAAAGTAACATGTATAAAATAAGAGTAAGGAAATGGAACTCTCTATTTAAACTTTAGTGTAGGTGGGCTTTTCCAAGGAGAGTTCTTCTATGGTAGCATCTTCAAGCACATAGCTCTCATGGAATAGCTTGAGGCGTTGTCCATTTACTTTGAACATTTTCTTGGTGTTTTCACTTTTTATTTCCACAAATATGGATCACCCCACACATAGTATTTGGAATCACTTTTAAGTTTGTGTATTTGTGTTCGGGATGCATCTGCAGGAAAGACTCCAGCAACTAGATAATTAACTAAATCAGCAAACCAAGGAGTTACCTCACACAACTGTAGCAGTTTCTCATTAGGGAATTCATCTTGAATGGAGATGGGGTCCTCATCCATTTCTATTCTTCTCAAATGATATGCCACCAAATTTTCAGCTCCACTCGTATCTTTAATCTCTAAATCAAATTCTTAGAGTAACAACATCCACGGGATCAATCTTGGTTTTGCTTCTGGTTTCTTCAGCAAAAACTTCAAAGTTGCATGGTCAGTAAAAACAACTACTTTCAAACCTAGCAAATATGATCTAAACTTATCAAGTGCAACAACAATAGCTAAAAATTCCTTTTCAGTGGTAGTATAATTAGCCTGTGCATAATATAAAGTCCTAGAAGCATAATAAATAACATGGGTAGCCTTACCAATCCTTTATGCTAGGACTGTTCCCACTGCATAGTTAGATGCATTACACATAATTTCAAAAGGGATGGTCCAATTGGGTGGCTGAATTATGGGAGTAGAGGTCAATGTTGCCTTTAAGAAAACAAATGCCTTATTGCATTTGTCATCGAAGGTGAAACTGACATATTTTTGCAGCAAATTTGACAGCGGAAGAGCTATCTTGCAGAAATCCTTGATAAAGCGCCTGTAAAAACTAACCAACCATTCAAGCATCTGATCAATGAATGGTAAAGGAAAATGACCGTTTCTAGTTGCCTAGTTTAGTCTCCTATAATCGATGCATACCCTCCAGTTGTTCTGCACTCGTGTGGGAATAAGTTCATTATTTTCCTTTTTAGCCACTGTGAGTCCTGTTTTCTTAGGGACTACCTGCATCGAACTCACCCATTGACTATCAAAGATGGGGTATATAATGCCTGCTTGCAAGAGCTTGGTCACTTCTTTTTTTACAACACCCAAAATTAATGGGTTAAGTAGCCTTTGGGGCTGCCTGACTGGTTTTACCCCTTTTCTAGTAGTATCCTATGCATACACATGGATGGGCTAATACCAGGAATATCAGCCAAGGTCCATCCGATTGCCTTCCCGTGTTTTCTCAAAATCTGTAATAGCTTATCTTCCTATTCATATTCAAGTTTGGTTGAAATAATCACATGTAACTTACCACTCTCTTCTAAATATGCATATTTCAAATTTTCAAGAAGTGGTTTACGCTCTATAGTCGGTGGTTGTTCAATGGATGGTACAACACTAGTGGCCGAAGCTAAGTCTGCAAAATCAATTATGTTAGTAGAAATATCAATATTAGCACAATGATCAACCTATAAGGCAGCTTCAATCTCAACACACACAGAGCACAATTGAGTATTTGTACAGTTCACAAGTGTAAGTATCATCAAAACCAGACAATGAAGGAAAATCAGTAGCAAACATATCAGGGTAAGTGTCATCAATCAAATCAGCAAGCAATTCAATTTGAAAAATAGAATGCTCTTCCATGGGGTGTTTCATAGCATCAAAGATGTTAAATTTTACAATGCTATCACCAAATTCCATGGATAGAGTTCCAACATGCACATCATCAACTCGAACAAGTACATCCTCCACAAGTTCAGCGGGACGAGCATTGCTCCTGTTCGCCAATTGAATGGTAACACATGTACTCTGTAAAGGTCCAAGAGCAAGAGAGTTAAAAAGAGACGTAGGCATAACGTTAATGAAAGCTCCTAAATCTAACATAGCATTTTCAAATTGACTATTACCTATGGTACATGGAATGGAAAAAGTTTATGGATCTTTGCATTTCTGAGGCATGGGCTGAATGAGGGCTGAAACATTTTGCCCCATATTTACTCTTTCATTACCTTTTAACATTCTCTTGTGTGTGCACAAATCTTTTAGAAATTTTGCATATCTTGGAATCTGTTTAATTGCTTCAAGGAGGGGAATGTTCACTTCCACCTTCCTAAATGTATCCAGGATCTCGTTGTCCCTATATGCCTCATCCATTTTCTTAGTCTTCACTTCCCTTTGAGGAAAAGGAAGTTGTATATTTTGCTCAACATCAACAGTTTCAGGTATCAAAGTATCTTCAACAACCTTGTTATTTTTCACTGCAGTTTCAGGTACCTTTGGTATTTCAACAACTTTCCCAGACGACAATGTAATTGCACTGACATTGGGAGCCTTTGGATTTACTACTGACTGTGCAGACAATTGGTTTGACCCCTGAGTCTGCAACTGATTGATTGAAGTGGGTAGCTGACCAATCTTTGTTTCCAAATTTTGAACGGTGGAATATGTTCTTTGTTGAAATTGGAGATTATGGACAACCATCTACTTAACGAGGTTCTCTAATGAAGGTGCATTGTTTTGCTGTTGAGGAATATTTTTCTGCTACTACTGCCTAGGTTGCTGTTGTGTAGATGAATTCCCCCATCTCAAGGTGGGATAGTTTCTCCAACCAGTATTGTACCTGTTAGATGATAGATCATAGTTGGCTTGAGGATTGTATATATTTGCTGCATATGCTTGAGGAGCATCAACAATTCGATCTTCTTGCAATGTAGGACATGAATCTGAAGGATGCTATAGAGAAGTGCAAATACACAGACCACTGCTTGGGTTTTACCTATTGCAAATTTTTTTTACTAAAGATATAAGCTCATCAAGTTTGCCTTCTAAATTCTTGTGGGAAGAAGCTTGAATTTCATTCGCACCCCTTGTCAACACTATTGAATTGCTTCTAGTTGTAAAATGCCGAGAATTAATGGACATGTTCTCAATCAAAGCCCTTGTCGCTTCTAGGGTCTTATCGACAAGTGCTCCCCCACTAGCATCATCCAAAATGCTTCTATCCATAGGTAGCAAGCCTTCATATAAATATTGGAAGAGCAATTGTTTAGAAATCTGGTGATGAGGACAGCTTGAGACTAATTTCTTGAATCTCTCCCAATACTCATGTAATGATTCCCTGTCAATCTGCCTGATGCCACATATTTCTTTTCTGATTGAAGCAGCTCTTGAGGCAGGGAAGAATTTTTTTAGAAACAATATCTTGAGATCATTCCAACTTGTAACATAACCTGGTTGAAGGTAGTATAACCTGTCATTGGCAGCATCTTGGAGTGAAGATGGGAAGTCTCTCAGCTTAATATGGTCTTCTGTGACTCCTTGAGGCTTCATGGTAGAACACACAACATGGAATTCCTTCAAGTGTTTGTGGGATCCTCATCTGCAAGACCATTAAACTTTTGAAGCAAGTGTATTAAACCATATTTAAGTTCAAATGGTACAATAACTTCAGGATATGTGATACATAATGGATTATAATTGACATTAGGTGCAACTAGTTGTCTTAAGGTTCTATTATTTGTATTAGCCATATTTTGTAGAAAGTTGTCAATTTCAGTATTTGACTCTGACTCGTGAACCCTAACAACTCTATTAAGTCTACAACGTAAATGAAATGTCTTATCTATTTCAGGTTCAAGAGAATGTAGATTTACAGAACTAGCCCTAGTCATGCATCATCATAACAATGCAATGCTAAATCACAATTATGAAAATTCCAACAATGTCCCTATTGCTAAAATGGATGTGAAAAATCGAAAACCCTATCAAATAAAATCCAAAAAATATAAAAATACCACAAAAAATTTCCAAAAATCAAATAAAGGCAGCGTAAATTTTTTTGAAATTTTTGGAGAATATGTGAGATTCAAAAAATTGAAAAAAGATTCTAAACGACAGAATTTTCTGATTTTCTGGGGAAATTTCGGAGCAATTTGAGATAGTCGCCTGAACACAGGGTTAATATTGTTATTAGAGAGTGCTCGACAATGACACCAATTTGATCTGTTGTCGCACACAAATCAAATACAATTAATAAAATGTAAATAGAGGTAATAACTCGAATCGTTTCGCAAGGACTTCTGATATAATAATAATAATAATAATAATAATAATCAAATTTAAAGTTGAAATTAAAAATGGGGTTTTTTAGATTTTTGATTTAACAGATGAGCAAAACTATTAATCCACTTATTCGAGTTTCAGACCTATCACAGATTATATCAATGAGTTTAATTTGTAAATTGTGATTCTATTCTTATTTGACTATAGAATTGATCAAACAAGTGTAATCAATCCTATGTGAATTTAGTTAAATTACAATTAACTATCAAGCGTCGCAAAATTATAATTCAATTAAATTAGAAACCGAAACCAAATTCTATCAAATATATTTAATCAATCCTATTGAAAATCAATTTAAGCAATCAAAATATCAATATAATCAAATAAACAAGAATATAATCATGAATCGAAATTGACAGTGTAACATGAATCTCAATGTATTGATGAAACTCTAAACTCGTGGATTAATCTTATTAAATTAGCCTTCCATGAAATTAAAATAAAAACTGTTTATTTCTTGTAGCATTTTGAATTCTAATTTTTCCGTCCCTAGAAATGAAACAAAACTACTAATATAGAGTACTTAATATTGAGCTTTAGGGTTTAGAGTTTAAAAACAAGTGACATGCTAATTAAAATTGTTACAAAAGTCCAAATTACGAAATCCTCAATTTAGGCCCAGTAAAGTTCAGAATTGGTCTTTTCTTCCAACACAAAAGTTGTAGCTCGGATGTTTAGCTTTCGAACGCCTGCTCATATGCGCCAATCTGATATCCAGAGCTCATGTTATGACATACAGAGCGAGTCAAAATACAAATAATAAAATTAAAATGCAAATAATAAAATTATAATTCAAATTCGACCGGAAGTTTAGAAATAAACTAAAAATATTAATCAGAGCTATAAAGAGCTTTTAAAATACCAAACTAAAAAGCTAGAAACATGTGTCCAAATGCTATGATCAATAAGCTCTAAGTATTTATGTATGTTAGGATTCCTGTTTATTAGTATTTCTGTCATTATGTTTATTTAATACTGATAGTCTATAAAAAGAACTTATGTTGTGTAGTTGAAACACGAGTTATTCAATATATCTCTCAATATTTTGTCTTTATTTAACATGGTATCTAGAGTCTGTTGAGAGACAACCCTAATCGTCAAACTACGCAGTGGAGCCATTGTCTCCTGTTGAATATTTTTTTGGCAAACCGTGTTCTCAACTCCGGTTTCCCCCTCCCTGCCTTAGGAAGATATGTTGATTCCTCAATTTTTGTTCCAACCGTTACTGCCGTCGTTGTCTTTGATGTTTTTTTTCGAAGAATGATCACTCCAGCAACATCGCACACCCCAGATCGGACCACCCCTCCACGCACGTCATCAACAAAGCTTTCACGTGCCTGCACGCGCCACCCATCTCCACGCGCGTGAGATATAAGCGCCACCTACAACAGCCGCACATGACAATGCGTCCAGCAGCCGTTCACGGCGTTGCTTCTTTAGTGGCACTCTCATTGGTCCTTTGATTCCATATGTGCCATCAGTTTTTAGTTTCAAGTCACGCATATATGAGTTCTAGTTAAAACAAGCCTTGTTTTCCTAGTTTAGACACATTTTCTTGCACTATTTACTGACCATGATGTCTCAGTCTGAAACAAAGAGCATCTTCACCAACTTCATCACCTCTCATCTCTCTGTCGAAAAATTGAATGGATCAAATTATGATAGTTGGGCTGTCGACATCATACTATGGATGCTTGGTCAAGGTTACGAGGACTATCTCACTCAGAAACCTGAAAAGGAGATTATGACTGCAACATCAAAATGGAAACAGATAGGATATTAGTTGTGTAGTGTCATTAAGTCTACACTTCATCCAAATATTAAATTGATCTTTCATCCACATCTCACATGTGAATTGGTTTGGAGTTAGGCAAAAGCACTATATACTAACGACATTTAACGTCTCAATGGAGTTTGTTCATATCTTGGCACCGCTTATTGAATATCATTACTCCGAAGACGATAGAGGGCTCTATTTCTTCATATCTTGGCACGTTTATAGTGCACTTCATGATTTTAATGAGCTTATCCCTTTTGCTGCAAGTAATCCAGTTGAACAAAAGAAGGAGCTGGATCAACGCAATACTTTCTTCATGCTCCTTGCACTTTATGGCTTACCCCATGAGTACTCTGCAACTCGTGATCAAATTTTGAGGTTTGTTACTGTTTTGGATATGTCTACTACTTCAGGGATCCTCCTTCAGTACCAACAAAACATCCAACTGAGCACTCTATTACTTCAACTCCGGGTGACACCGCTGCCCTTGCATCTATGGGACATAATCAGAGTTTCTCTCATGGAGGACCATCCAACTCTAAGCCTCGTCCTAAATGTGAACATTGTAATCGACATGGACACACTATTGATCGCTGTTGGAAGTTGCATGGTAAACATTTGCCTTCGATAAATGTAACTAAGCTTGATCCTTCTGCCACTATTCAGACTACACCATATCCACAAGGCTACCCAATAAAGTATGAATATTTCTTCTGGTAGGTTCAGAGTCATTCAAACTCTAGTTCTCTTACTTCGGTTGCACACAATGGTAACTCATCTGTTTACCTCTCTCACTCATCTTCTCCCTTGGGTTCTTGATTCTGGTGTGTTTGATCATGTCATTGGTAATAAAAGTCTCTTTTCTTCTCTCTTTACATCTGGTTTTTTTACCTACTATAACTTCTGCCAATGGCACTCAAACCCGATCTCAAGGAGTTGGCACTGTCCAAATTCTCCCGTCCATCTCAGTTGCATATGTTCTCTATATACCTGGATGCCCTTTTAATTTAGTCTCAGTTAGTCGATTGACTCAGTCCCATGACTGTATTATTACTTTCACAATGATAATGCTACCTTGTAGGACCGGAGTTTGGGACGGACGATCGGCGTCGGATGTGAGTCTCAAGGCCTCTATTACCTTTCTTGATCTTCCAAGACGAGCTCTGCCATAGAGTCCCCTCATATTATCTATGCTCAGCTAGGACACCCGAGTCTTACCAAACTTCAAAAACTGGTGCCTAGTTTGTCTAAGTTGTCTACCTTACACTGTGAGTCGTGCCAGTTAGGGAAATACACCCGTAATAATTTTCCTAATCGAGTCAATAAAAAACTTTTGTCTCCCTTTGCTTTAGTTCACTCTGACATTTGGGGTCGTTCTCATATCGTGTCTACTTTAGAGTCTAAGTATTTTGTTACTTTTATTGATGATTACTCTCGTTGTATGTGGTTATTTTTAATGAAAAACAGAGCTGAACTGTTTTCCATTTTTGAGAAATTTTATCAAGAAGTTAAAATTCAATTTGGAGTTTATATTCATACCTTAAGAAGAGATAATGCTCGGGAATATTTGTCTCATAAATTTCAAAATTGTATGGCTTCAAATGGTATTTTACACCAAACATCATGGCCTCATACACCCCAACAAAACGGGGTAGCCAAGCGCAAAAATCGGCATCTCATTGAAACCACACAAACCTTACTTGTCCATGGAAATGTTCCATTCCCTTTTTGGGGGATGCAGTCTTAACGCATGCTACCTTATCAATTGTATGCCGTCTTCTGTCCTTGATGGAAATATCCCTCATTCGGTCATCTTTTCTCACACCCTTCTTCACCCACTGCCACCTCATGTATTTGGATCCACGTGTTATGTTCATATTTTATCTTTCTCGGTTATCATCGGTCCTAAAAAGGCTATCGTTGTTATTCTCCTATACTACACCGATACGTTACATCAGCCTATGTTACATTTTTTTGAGTCTATACCATATTTTGAATCTACCCATATATCATTGCCATGTTGCTGTTTACATCATCTTTAAATGACATTCTTGTTCTAATGCCATGAGCTGTATAGATTTTTGATCCAAAGCATTACTTAAAAATATTTGTTTTCTTTTAGAAACAACTAATTTTTTTTTTTGTAAAAGATCGTAATGCAATTTACTAAAATATTATTTATTTATTTGCGTAGTTAATCTTCAAGTTGTAAAATCGATATTCATTTACGCTCGAAAATAAAATAAATTCTCTTTAGGTAAAATTTAAAAGAAACAAGATTGATTGAAATTAATGACGATTCAATTATTTACTAGCGAATGGAAACTCACTTCCGCATTTCAATTCAAAGTTAATGATGAAGAGTAAATAACTTTATAATGTACCACAAAAATATTATTAATATAAAACATTATTTTTTTAGTAAAAGTCTCATTTTCCAACGCGCATGCCTCAAGCAAACATCATTCATGCAACTCTTTGAGATCATTAGTACCTAAATGTTAGTGTAAGAGGTCAGTTCATCCCACAACAAAAATTAAATCAAATAATAAGTTAACAGTCATAAAATATAAATATAAAATCTTTTTATAATAAAATATTTAAAGAAATTGATTCTTTAATAGTTTCCAAAGATGCATCAAAAGTCATAAAATGTATTTAAATAATCAAGTAGCAACTCACTGTAGAGCAAATAATCATCTCAAAATAAAAATAATAATAAAATATATGCAAGTTATGCATGCTCCTAAATGTATATGATCCGGATATATCCAGCCACACAGACGTCCACACAGAAGTCACCCATACCAATGAGAAAAATTAGACCAGCCACACAGGCGTCCACAAAGATGCATATGATATGACATGAAATAATAATGATACTCAAAAGATACATGTCACCATCCACTTAGATAATCATAAAGAGAACAATGTCCAACACATAAATCATCCGCCACTTAGGCAACCACAAAAGTTAATGATATTTAAAACACAAATCACCAGTCACCCATAAAGATAATAATATTGATAACATAAATCACCAGCCACTTAGGAAGCCACAAAGATAACAATATTCAAAACACGAATCACCAGCTACTTAGGTAACCACAAAGATAACAATATTCAAAACACAAAGCACCAGCCACTTAGACAACCACAAAGATAACATTATTCAAGACACAAATCACCAGCCACTTAGGCAACCACAAAGATAAGATATTCAAGATTAAATTTTAATCACATATGACATCAAAGTTTTATTCTCATGGGTGCTTAAAATCAAGAATCAGTAATTTTGCTATCCCAAGTATTTGACACACAAACGCGTGAATAAATTTCTTAGAGTCACAACTTTCCTCTTATGAACTATAAAATTTGGATTTAGCGATGTGTTAATGATAGAGACGTCAAACCCAAATAATGAAGAACACATACAAATATAAACTTTATTTCATCTAATATAAAAATGTCTCCAATTAATATTCATTTAGGCATACAAATCGAGGCTTACCACTAAACACATCACAAAAATCAACTTAAACATGTTATCAAAATTAAAAATTAAAACTTTTCACCAATTCCCCCAAGACTCATATAGATTTCATAAAAAATCAAAACTTTAAAATGAAATAGCACAAAAATCGAAACTTTAAATGAAAAACGTCATAACAAACATATTACTCATGAGATCATAATAAAAATATAATTTTATAATTAAGTACACCTAGACAACACAAAAATAACAACTTTGCATCAAATATATGACAATAGGCATATTACTCATGTTATAATAATAAAAATCGAAATATTATTATTAAGTTTATCAAAGCAAACTTATTACTCACAAAAAAAAACATTATAGTTAATTCTTTAAGGCAAACAAAAAATCAATATTTTTCTTTTAATACATCAAGACATATATCAATATCTTATAAACTATTAATTTAATATCTAGCCTAACCTTGCATGGAAAAAAATCCTTACCTTAGGCTCTTTCTTTCTTAACACCTCGAAATTTGCATGAGAAATAAATCATGAGGCAAGGATGAATTCAACACGGATAGATATTGGGATTTACGACTTAGAAAATTATTTTGGGAGTGTACAAATGATAAATAGGTTTGACAACAAGAGAGCCTAATGGAAATGTATGAACAGAAGGAGCAATTGTGAGATTGTTAAACTAAGGGGTTTCAATAGCTATTTACGTTGCAATATTACCATTGGTTACTATTTCTTTAATTTTATTAGGTTGTTACAAAGTTAATTGAAATCATGTGTACTTATGTGTTTGATTTTAATTGTCACGCCAAAATAATTAAATTAAAATAAAGGTTATAATTATTTAAGTAAAAATGAGTGTGATAAAATTTAATTTAATTTGATTACACATATAATAATTATTAATTAAATAATAAATTATGACAATTACTAAAAATACACACATATATATAATATATATGAAAATATTAGGGTGTTACAATGATCACCTAGTAGTTTCCAACTTCGAGGAGGAGTTTGAAACGGATGTTGTTTATCAATCTCGTTTTCCTAGGGAACAATCTGCTGTGACTGTCTAGATTGTTCTTCCTCCTCACCATCTTTCTTTTTTAAATCAATATTATCAAACTAATTAAATAATATGTGCATACTTATTTCAATAGTTTTGGTTTTCAAATGAAAGATGTGATATCCCTTAGATTCTATTGAATATCCTAAAAATATAGCTTTGTCCAATTTTGCATCAAATTTTCTTAAGTTATCTTTGTTGTTTAAGATATAGCAATAACAACCAAAGATGTGAAAATATAAAATGTTTGATTTCCTATTTTTCCAGATCTCATAGGGTGTTTTGTTTATGATTTTTCTAATGGAAACACCATTCAAAATGTAGCAAGAAGTGTTTATAGCTTTTGTCCATAAATACTTTTCAACATTTGATTCTTCCAAGATTGTTCCTACCATCTCTTGTAATGTTCTATTTTTTCTTTCAAAAACTCTATTTTGTTGAGGAGTTCTTGCACAAGATAAATCATGAGAGATGTCGAGTTCGTCATGAAATGTTTTAAAGGATGCATTTATGAATTCGCCTACATGATCACTTCTTACAATGATTCAATTGGATTCCTTTTCATTTTGAACCTTTTTACGTAAGTTTTTGAAGGCATCAAATGTATCATCCTTTTGTTTTAAAAATAGTACCCATGTGTATCTAGAAAAATCATCAACAATGACAAATTCATATTTCACACCTCCTAGACTAGTGGTTTTAATGGGACCAAAAAGATCAATGTGAAGTAGTTCAAGAGGTTTTTTAGTTGATATGAATTCTTTTGAGTGAAAACTACTCTTAACTTGTTTTCCCTTTGCACAAGCTTCACATATTTTATCTTTATCAAAGTTTATTTTAGGAAGTCCTCTAACAAGATCTAACTTTGATAAATTTGAAATTGTTTTCATACTCACATGTTCATTGCTCTTATGACATATCCATTTGTCTCTGTTAATGAACATGAGGCAAGATTCAACCGGTAATTCTTCAATGTATAAAATATAGAGGTTTTTCTTTCTAGATGCAGAAAATAAAATTTCACCAGAATTAGCCATTCTCACTTCACATATATTTGGTTTGAAAATAACTTTAAAGCCATTATCAAAGAGTTGACTAATGCTTAGAAGGTTATGTTTCAATCCTTAACGTATTGAACATCATTGATTTTGGCATAATTTACTTTACTTATGGTACCTTTGCCTTTAATTTTTGCTTGATCATTGCACCCGAATATTACAGACCTCCATCCTTTTTGATAAAGGACCTCCATCGTGCATGATTTGTTACATTAACTTTAGGTACCCACTTGGTCTTGGGTCCTTGACAGTTAATTTTGAATTATGATTCATTTTTAATATGGCATGTGGACTCATAGTGGCCAAACTTGGAACAGGAGGAACATCTAGTGGTTTGTTTTGAAAAAGGTTTAGAAAGTTGAGTTGTAATTGGTTTTGGTAAAATTCCAGACCATTCTCCTTTTGTTACTTTTGGTGGAGAACGTTCTCATTTTTTTTTTTTTTTTTTATATTTTGAAAAAATTTGTTTTTGCTCCATAATGTTCTTCTTTTATGAAGATATTTTTGTTAAATTTTTCATCTCTTTTCTTAAAATAGCATGAAAATTCTAGATCTCCAATGTTGCTGCAATATGAACATTTAATTTTGCATTTACCTTCTTTTCTTTCAAGAACAAAAAAGTTTTCATATATTTTCGTTTTTTGAATTTTATCAAAACCAAGACCAACCTTATCAAATATTCCTACTCGAGATCCAATGATTTTTTGAAAGGTTTCAGTAGCGCTAATGAAATTTGATAAGTCATTTTTAAGAATTTCAACTTTAGTTTTAAGGAGAACGTTCTCCTTTTGAGATGCAAAAAATTCTTGACTTTCAGTTTTAAAATCTTTGAGTTGAGATTCTTTCAGGTTTTGAATGATATCGTTAAGTTTATCATTCATAGCCTGAGTTTTATCTTTCTCTTCTTTTTCCTTGTTAAATTTTTCTTTATAGGAACTACACTTTTGACCAAGAAAGTTTGAATCATTTAGTAAGTTATCAAATTATTTTTCCATTTGTTCACACAAAAAATAAGGTTCATAATTTGTTACCTCTATATCTCCAGTGTTTGCCATCAAACATAGGTTGGCTTTTTCAGGTTCATCTATTTCTGATTCATCAAAATCATCCCAGGTCACCATCATTGATTTTGTCTTGAAAGGAAATTTCTTTGGTACTCTTTTGTTCAAGGGACATTCAATTTTATAACGTCCTTGTTTGTTGCATCTGAAACAAGTGATTTTACTTTTATCTACTTCAGTTTTGAAGTCCTTTTATCTGTAGATCCTTTTTTGATCTGATCTCTTCTCCTCATCATTCTCTGTATCTTTCTCGTGAGGAGAACAATATCTTCATCAACATCTTCTTGGCTATCTTCTGAATCACTTTTCTCATTTAATTGTTGCATGCTTGGTGAATTCTGAGACGCCTTTAACGTTATTATTTTTCCTTTCTTTACAAGTTTATCTTCTTGTAACAACACTTCATGTGTCCTTAGAGTTCCAACAAGTTCTTCCAAACCTAGTACCTCAAGATTCTTGGCTTGACTTATAGCTGTTAACATTAGTCTCCACATGATTGGAAGGCATCTCCTGATCTTTCTTACCATGTCTTGCACAGAATAGGCTTTGCCAAGAGAACGCATTTTGTTCACTATGATTGTGAATCTTGAGTACTCTTCATCGATTATCTCTCCTTCATTCGTTTCAAATAATTTAAACTTTCGTATGCCAATGTTTATTCTTGTTTCCTTAACAAGGCTTGTTCCTTCATGGTGAATTTGCAATGTGTCCGATACTTTCTTTTCCGTATCATATTCATCTACTCTTTCACTTACTTCCCTCCTTAAAGCACATGACAAAATTAGTTGAGCTTTTGAGTTTAGAAATACCTTAGATTTTTCATCTACTATCCAATTTTCTTCTTTCTTTTCAGCATATGTTGAATCGATTGGATCTACTCTTGGTATGAAATCTCCATCTGTGATGATGCGCCACATACCAATGTCTTGAGAGTTTAGAAAGAACTGCATTTTGTTTTTCCAGAAATAATAATCTAAGCCATCAAAGTATGGTGGTCTGTTTGATTACCATCCTTCAGCAATATATTTAACTTTTGATATTATCTTCCTAAATCATTTTCTCTAACACTTTTTGGGTGTTAATAATTAGAGACTAACTCTAATGCCAATTGAAGTAACAATGTCAATTATAAAGAATGGAGGTTTGAATCATAATTTCCCTTTTTTAAAAATTCCTGTTAAAAACTAAAATGTTTAACTCAAGATTGATATTGGTCAAATGAAGAACGTTATTGGCTAGTGGAAAGAAAACAAGGATATCCTGGTTCACCCAACACAGGTTACGTCCAGTCCTCACAATTGTGATATTTTCCACTAAGTGCTCAAAGCAAGAACGTTCTTGGTTTTCACATGGTTTTCACATATCAATCTTGATCTATTATAAAGTCCTACCTTTCTACCTATAAAGGATTTCCACAGGTTACCTTACATTATTTCAGAAGGTATTTTACAAGCTACCTTTTAAATCATAAAAGAATTTTTACAAACTACTCAAGCTATGTCAACAATATAGTCTTGAGTTACAAAGTAATGATCTTTGAGATTGTGATAATCTGAGTATGCTCAACTCGTGTTTGAGAATATATTCTAGATTTTAGAACTCAATGAGTACTGATTCTAATATCACACTAAGAAAACAACTGGAGCTTAGAATGTTTGAGAAGCTCAAGAGGATTCGAGTATGATTGAATAAGTGGTGTTTTGCTTGGCACTTTGAGCTCTGATCTATTCTTCATCACGAGGCTTTATTTATAGGCTTCAAGAGAGCTTATGACAACTCATTTGGACATTCGAAATAGTCTAGCTGCCATGAGTAAGTGAATGGATAAGATCAACCATAAAGCAAGAATGTTCTTGCTGAAAACAAGAATGTTCTTGTGAACTAAAAATGATCTTCGAATTTGCCTTGACATGAACTGACTTTTCTTCTGATCTTGACAATTGTTAGAAGTGATCCCATGCTTTGAATCACATGTGCAAGTATGTTTGAAAGTACAACAGTAGTGTCCTTTCTAGCCTGTTAGTTTGTACTTGCACTTGCTTAACTTGGAGAATGATCTTGCTTTTTGTATTTAGTGAAGCAAAGTATTTTGCCTTCGAATTATGGAGTGATTCTTGCTTAGAATGATCCTTGTATATTTTCTTATGAAAATATTGAATGGATTACAATTCCTGAATCTAATCATTTATATAGGAATCTAATCAATTTTGTTGATCTGTAGATGGGGAGAACATTTTTCGTTTTGCAGAAATATGTCAAGAACGTTCTTCATTTTATTGATTTAGCTTTCTTTATTTTAATAAGATCTTCTTTGTAACGTTTGGTACCTATCTTGTTTAACACACACAAATACACATGTTAAATATCAAAACACTTAGATTCATAATTAGAAGTCTTAATTAACTTTTTGTTTAATGATTATTAGAGCGCTAATTATTTAGAAAGATACTTTTTATGATTAAAGTATGGATGAAATTTTAGGAATCTTTTTTTTTATTTTAAGTATAGTTTAAAAAGAAATTGTATGACTTACCAAGAAGAAACGTAAGGAAAAGTTTTGGATTCCAAAGAAAAAAAATTATGGTGTTAAATGATTAGTGATACTTTTAAGATAACTTAAGTGTTTGAAATCAAATTTTAAAATATTGTTTAATCACTAAAATGGTTTATGCACTACATGATGTTTTTTTGGTTTGCTAATTATTATATTAACATCTAGTATAAATAGTTACTTACATTATCTGCTAATTTAAAAATCTCTGTTTCAATTTTGGTTAAATGATAAGGATTAATTCAAAAAAAAAAAAAATATTTAATTAATACTTTAATTTTGATAAGTTTGGAGCAGTTAAAGTCATGAGCTGAATGTAAATTTTTTGTGTTAATTTTTGGATTACTATGTGAATGTGTATATGATTATGTAAATATGAAATTGTTTGTGTTTCAAGTGTTTTAA
The DNA here is from genome assembly GCA_037974775.1 of Cicer pinnatifidum. Taxonomy (NCBI): domain Eukaryota; kingdom Viridiplantae; phylum Streptophyta; class Magnoliopsida; order Fabales; family Fabaceae; genus Cicer; species Cicer pinnatifidum. The sequence continues at coordinate 35,258,164 of JBBPBR010000003.1, forward strand.
TTGTTGAGAATTAGTATATAGAGTTTTGAACAATTGAGAAAATCTAAAAGTGAAATAATTATATGATTGTTGATTATATGTTGATGTAAGTATCATTGTTGCTACTTTTAAGTAATGAATAAATTGTTAAGCATATACAATTAAGAGAATGTTTAAGTTGAAGTAAAAAATAGAAGTTGTGGCGCCACCTTCATACTCTTTGTAACACCCCGATTTTCAAAACGAGAGTGTATTTTTTTTTTAAACACATTCATAAAACAAAGAAATAAAAATGGAAATACCTTTGGATAAATATTTAAGTCATAACACAATTTACAAGCAGCGGAATAGTTTTTGAAATATAAATCCAAAGTATTTACACGTCAAAAAGTGGTACATGGAACCCATCGAAAATAAAATGTCATGCTGACAATATTAGTATAGGTACCGTCTTCCAATTTAAAATAAACACAATCCAAAAGAAATACATCTAGTCCTTATACGTCAACTTAATCTGATCATTCTACAAAAACTATACACCTTGAGTGATCTTCACGCGCCCTGCAAGATGCTCCAAACATAGCTCCAGTCAGGTGTTTCCAACTACATCCCCATCCACAGGGTACAAACCGGTAGGGTTATCCTGACTCTCATCTGAGGGCAAAGCCCAGATTTCCATAATAGTTGTAAAGGGTCACCAACCAAAAATAACAATTAACACATAACATTTAAGTTTTTGAATGCACAAAATAACCTTTCAACTTAGCATGCATCTTAAAAGGGTTTCCATATGCTAAACGTTCATATGATAATTGCCAAGTAAAATGAAATGCAATAAGGTTTTTAATCAATCAAGTAATGAATCAACCGACCAATCCATTGATGAATCAATTTGGGCAATCGAATGTATGACTCAGAATAAAAATTTCTACTGAGCAAATCGATTGGGAAATCGATTTTCTTAAAGGTTTTCAGTGAAACCTGCATTCTGGGTCTAAATCAATCGATTGGGAAATGGATTGGGAAATCGATTTCTTAAATAGCTGAGCCTCGGTAACTTGCCAAATCGATTTCTTAAATAGCTGAGCCCCTGTAACCTGCCAAATTGATTGGCAAATCGATTTTATAAATAGCTAAGCCCCTGTAACTTGCCAAATCGATTGGCAAATCGATTTCTTAAATAGCTGAGCCCCTGGGACTTGCCAAATCGATTGGCAAATCGATTTTATAAATAGCTAAGCCCCTGTAACTTGCCAAATCGATTGACAAATCGATTTGGTTCAATATCTTTCAACATAATCGGATGGGAAATCGATTGTTTCTGAGGTTTTTCTAAAACTAGATAACTGAATCGATCACAGTTACACACAATTCCAAAATATAACACTTAGCACTTATAACACAATCACTACGACATCATGAGCTTCGAAATAGTTTTGCAATCAAACATACTATCACACAATTCCAAACCATCCATACTTGACAATTAAAACACAATCACTATGCCAACTTGAGTTTCGAAATAGTTTTGCAAACAATCACACTTACACACAATTTCACCACATAACACTTAGCAATTACAACGCAATTACCACGACATCTCGGGTTCAAACACTCAATCATACTCTTGAATCAAACACGACTCGTGTGCCAAGCACCCGAATGCAATGCGTATATGCCAAAATGCATGGACTCGGAATTCCAAACAAAAACCCTCCTCGAAGGGCCGTAAATCATAATCGTACCGCCTATCACAGGAAAAAGTACTAAATTACCGAGGTGCCATCTATCACGGGTCAGCACGATTTACTAAAAAGTGTAAATCGTAAACGTACCACCTATCACGGGTCAGTACTGTTTACCGAGGTGCCACCTATCACGGGTCAGCACGATTTACTAAAAGAAAAAGCGTAAATCGTAAATGTACCGCCTATCACATGCCAAAGTACTATTTACCGAGGTGCCACCTATCACGGGTCAACACAATTTACCAAAATCGTAAATCGTAAATGTACCGCCTATCACACGCCAAAGTACTATTTACCGAGGTGCCACCTATCACGGGTCAGCACGATTTACCAAAATGAAATGCATGAGCATGCTCTGACTGTATCCACGTCAATCGTTAAGTAAATGCAGATATTAAAAGATTCCCCATTTTTAATACTCATTTAACTCTAACAGTTTTCACAACAATCGTTAAGTAATCAGAGATATTAAAACATTCCCCATTTCTAATACTCGTTTAACTCTAACTATTTTCACTACAAACATTAAGTAAACAGAGATATTAAAAGATTCCTCATTTTTAATACTCGTTTAACTCTAATGATTTTCACGACAACATTAAGTGAACATAGATATTAAGAGATTCTCCATTCTTAATACTCGTTTAACTCTAATTATTTTAAAGACAACATTAAGTAAACGTAGATATTAGAGATTCTCCATTCTTAATACTCGTTTAACTCTAATGGTTTTCAAATTCCACACAGAACATACTCAAACATATTAACAAATTCAATCCATAATTCACACCAAATCACATCAATTCATTTCTCCACAAAATCCAACCAAACACATCTCAAATTTCATTTCTTCAAAATCATACATAAATGAGTTAAATTCATTTTCCACAAAACACTCATCAATATCATCAAAACCCAACTCTAAGGTTTTACCCATAAAAGCATTAGATTCATTTTCCCCAAATCAACACTTTAACCCTAACAAAATTCTTTTCCACACAACCACAGGTAAGTCCCTAAATGCAAACTAAAAGTTTGGAAGGAGCCCTTACCTTAACGTTAGCTTTAACGTGCGATTACGGTACCGCTAGTAAATCCGGTAAAATCTCCGCTCGCGACGTCGCTTATAAAGTGAATTCCCTAACACCGTTTTCGAATCCGAGAAGAAGAAAGCGGACGGAGAGAAGAAGTCGAACAACAGGGGAATGTTTTTCTTTCACTCACACTTGGTTTTCTTGAAGCCAAAGAAAGAAAACGAAGGAAATGGAAGGTAGAAGGAGGAGGAAGGAGAATGGTTCGCGAGAATGGAGGGAACATATATCTTTTCCTCTATTTCTGTTTTGTTTCCCGTCCCCTTTCCTTTCTAACATATATACATATATATTACTATAATATTACTAATAATAATAATATATAATTTATATAATATATATATATATATACAATAATTAAACCTAAACCAATAAATATCTAAATACCTAGATATTTTAGATATTTATGAAAATCATCACTTCTCAAACCATTTTGATAAAAATATCTACTCTCGTCACAACTCAAATGACAGATCAACTTTCAGCAACGAGTGATATTTTTAACTAAATTGTCCGATATTAAATTCTTCGCAACGTAAATAAATTATTTTCTGATAAATAATTTTAATTCTATTTCCAAAAATATATTTTTGGCATCTAATCCACTAAATACCAAAACCGGGATAAAAGTCTAAGAAATTCCACACAAAATACCCTAAAATTGTATAATTTTGGATTTAAAATTAGGGGTCTTACATTACTACCCCCCTAAAATTAGTTTCGTCCTCGAAACTTAAAGTATGAGTAGCAATCCACACTAGGTTTGTACTCAAATTCAACATACATGTCACAACTTGTTTCACCCGGCCTACTTGAAGAAAGTGTTGTCTATCCGTTTTCATAGGGTGCTTAATAACTCTGCACACATCCATAGTCGGTAAGGCTCGTCCATTCCATTCACATGATTTTGTCTACTATTAACAAGAGATTAAGGATGATCAATCCCTCAATTTGTCAATAAATAATCAACAACCATGATAGTGGCTTAGACTATCTTAACCGAACTGTAATAGCTCTCCTTGCAACTTACAACTGAGGTTATCCTAATGTACAAGTAGTCAACAATCTTTTCAATGTCCACTGAGTTTCCCTTATTTTCCTATAACTTTAATCTAGTTGACGAAGTACAATTTCCCATAGCTATGTCACATAGCCTCATTTGCATCCACTTGGTACAAAACATTTATTTGGTACCAAACCGAAACTCTAAGTATGACACCAACACACTGAGCACAGAACAATCACTACAGTCGAGGTCTCCTAAATTTCTCCACTGTCCACAAATCCTCAATTTTTCTTTAGTCTTACCACTACGTCAACCGTAGTGTCCTTATCAGTATGTTATTCCAATTATAACTTTAATAATTCTTTCCCCACATCTGCTTGGTGATCCAAGCTTCCTCAAATATTTTCGAAATCATGCCAAAGACTATACTACTTAGGACACACAACCTTCTTTTCAGTTTAGTACTTCATTTCAAGAGTCACATTTCCATCAAAATCCAACTTGAATTTAATTCACATATCAAGGTCTACATTTGTCTCATGCGCCCTAACCCTCAAATTCACGCTTCACTAGAAAATTTCTTACATACTTTGCAATTATGCACAAACTCGAAAATAATTCTCCTACATCTACTGCCAACATTCATTCTGATACTTCTCAATTTCGCTGCGTCCTTCATTTGCAACCTGATGGTTATCCTTTCATTATGACAGGTCAAACGCATTGTGTTCACTCCATCACTTTTCCATTTATATAAACCTTAAATTTCTACCTCGGACCTTGATACATCTTCATTATAGTGATTCCAATAAATCAAAGCTTACTAATTCCTACTAAACTTTTCCATTTCATGTTCATTTGTTTCCTATAAAACAAACATTTAACTCCTTTGATTGACGAACACAATAACAACTCCCATGACATGCGCTCAAGTAATGCCTTTATATCGTTGGCATACCTTTATAATAATAATGTCTGAATTATAGTTGAGATAATTCCTTTCTTGAATCTTTAATTGTCATAAGCTACATCTCTATGTGCTGCTCCAACAAATTTCTTGGCACATTTTCCAATATTTGGTTCACTTGCTGGATTCTTATTCCTTCTCAACCTTCACCGAGATACAAACTGAAAGAATCCTAACAATCGAACGTCCTAAAGAATTACTTCTCAAACGTTCCTCATTAGCATTTCCTAAGAAATAATTATCTATAACTTCATCCTCATAAATTTTGCAGTAAAATATCTCAAAGACCCACATACCTTTCATTGTTCATCTAGTCACTAAAACACTCAGTTTAAATCTCAACGCTTGATTTCCCAAGACCAACAACTAAATCATAAATCATTCGTTACATCTCTTCTCTTTTCACTTTCTATCATTTAATATGATTCTAAAATTTGATCCTCCAAATCTCCAAACACTTCCATCCTTAACATGAATTACTTATCACTTACCTGCCTCAACTCCTTCGATTATAAAAGTTTTAAGCATTACTTGGTCCTCCATCCAACCTTGCGAGATTTTAAATCCTCAACTAAAAAAAATCAACCACCTTAGGGTCCTAAATCAAATCTCGAATAATCCTTCCGACCTATCAAAATATTAACATCCTCCTAGTAATTTCCATCCTTTTATAGACTCTCAAAACTTATATTACCGCAATCTCAAAGTATTCTCGTACTCGATACTTCAAATTCCACTTAATGGTAACATAGAGTTAAATACATCAAGGCTTAACTCATTATGTTTTTCCGAACATCGCTCCAAATTCACACTTACGTGTCTATAGTTTCATCCAATATCACTATCCTTACTTACTATCTCTTAAACCACAAAGAGATTTGTCACTTATCAACAAAATATATAGTCCCACTCCTATACTCGTCATGAGATTCATACTTAATAATCCAAGTTGCGAATCTAGTCTAACTCGAATGCTCGACTTAATCCCTCAAGGTATCGACTATTCCTCAAAGCGTATTTTATCTAACCAAAGGATTATTTACTCCTAATGTGCAGCGCTCCCTTAACTTCAATACCAGTCTCTTTCATTGACACCTAGGCACCAAATGCTATTCCAAATGGAAGCCTCATCTTCTCAACAATTCCATGATGTTCACATCTCTTTGACAGTTGTCAAACTTCATCCAGTTTCATCCTGAAAACATCTAATACTTTTCTTAACATCTCTTTGGAAAACAACTAATACTTTTCTTAACAAAAGTCCTCCACTTAGATCTTTACTTGAAATCCCTTATTAGTCTAATGTTAATACATCCATACTCATCATCTTCGAGTTAACACCAACACATAGCTTATGTGTCCTTGGAACCATTTCATAAATTCCATGCCGTCATGATTTGCTTCAACTTTGCTTGACAATCCGTCATTTCGAAGATCTTTTCCATTTCTTGAATCCACTAATTAGCTTTTTTCCTGAGTTCTTATCACCCTTGAACTTTGGAAGATGGTAACAACGAAAATCTTTCAATCCTCTTGACTTAATAGCACAGATCTCCATTTCCCTCTCCTCCAGATCCCGTAGAGTCTTTGCAGTTGTCTATGCAATAGGGGAAACATCCATGTTATTCGTAGCTCCAACCATTTGATCATCCCTACTGACGTTCATTCTTGCAACGTTGTTCCTTCTTGGAGGTATTGTTTCCTCATAACCAACATCAAGAAGAAATCTTAATACCGCTTAGAATAATTCCAAAACTAACTTTTGACTATATCAACACATAATAACTACTCCTGGTCTGACAACTCAGACAAATTACCTCGACACATGATCAGATAACGACTCACAACCTACCAGTTGACCTACAATCTATAGCCAAAAACTCCAGAGCCCCAAAGAAATCTAAACCAAAGCTCTGATACCACAATGTAACACCCCGATTTTCAAAGTGAGAGTGTATTTTTTTTTTTAAAACACATTCATAAAACAAAGAAATAAAAAAGGAAATACCTTTGGATAAATATTTAAGTCATAACACAATTTACAAGCAGCGGAATAGTTTTTGAAATATAAATCCAAAGTATTTACACGTCAAAAAGTGGTACATGGAACCCATCGAAAATAAAATGTCATGCTGACAATATTAGTATAGGTACCGTCTTCCAATTTAAAATAAACACAATCCAAAAGAAATACATCTAGTCCCTATACATCAACCTAATCTGATTATTCTACAAAAACTATACACCCTGAGTGATCTTCACGCGCCCCGCAAGATCCTCCAAACACAGCTCCAGTCAGGTGTTTCCAACTACATCCCCATCCACAGGGTACGAACCGGTAGGGTTATCCTGACTCTCATCTGAAGGAAAAGCCGAGATTTCTACAATAGTTGTAAAGGGTCACCAGCCGAAAATAACAATTAACACATAACATTTAAGTTTTTGAATGCACAAAATAACCTTTCAACTTAGCATGCATCTTAAAAGGGTTTTCCATATGTTAAACGTTCATATGATAATTGCCAAGTAAAATGAAATCCAATAAGGTTTTTAATCAATCAAGTAATGAATCAACCAACCAATCCATTGATGAATCAATTTGGGCAATCGAATGTATGACTCTGAATAAAAATTTATACTAAGCAAATCGATTGGGAAATCGATTTTCTTAAAGGTTTTCAGTGAAAACTGCATTCTGGGTTTAAATCAATCGATTGGGAAATCGATTGGGAAATTGATTTCTTAAATAGCTGAGCCTCTGTAACTTGCCAAGTCGATTGGCAAATCGATTTCTTAAATAGCTGCGCCCTTGTAACTTGCCAAATCGATTGGCAAATCGATTTTATAAATAGCTATGCCCCTGTAACTTGCCAAATCGATTGGCAAATCGATTTCTTAAATAGTTGCACCCCTAGGACTTGCCAAATCGATTGGCAAATCGATTTTATAAACAGCTAATCCCCTGTAACTTGCCAAATCGATTGGCAAATTGATTTGGTTCAATATCTTTCAACAGAATCGAATGGGAAATCGATTGTTTCTGAGGCTTTTCTAAAACTAGATAACTAAATCGATCACCATTATACACAATTCCAAAACATAACACTTAGCACTTACAACACAATCACTACGACATCATGAGCTTCAAAATAGTTTTGCAATCAAACCTACTATCACACAATTCCAAAACATCCATACTTGACAATTAAAACACAATCACTATGCCAACTTGAGTTTCAAAATAGTTTTGCAAACAATCACACTTACACACAATTTCACCACATAACACTTAGCAATTACAACGCAATTACCACGACATCTCAAGTTCAAACACTCAATCATACTCTTGAATCAAACACGACTCGTGTGCCAAGCACCCTAATGCAATGCGTATATGCCAAAATGCATGGACTCGGAATTCCAAACCAAAACCCTCCTCGAAGGGCCGTAAATCATAATCGTACCGCCTATCACAGGCCAAAGTACTAAATTACCGAGGTGCCACCTATCACGGGTTAGCACGATTTACTAAAAAGCGTAAATCCTAAACGTACCACCTATCACGGGTCAGTACTGTTTACCGAGGTGTCACCTATCACGGGTCAGCACGATTTACTAAAAGAAAAAGCATAAATCGTAAACGTACCGCCTATCACAGGCCAAAGTACTATTTACCGAGGTGCCACCTATCACGGGCCAGGACAATTTACCAAAAACGTAAATCGTAAATGTACCGCCTATCACAGGCCAAAGTACTATTTACCGAGGTGCCACCTATCACGGGTCAGCACGATTTACCAAAATGAAATGCATGAGCATACTCTGACTCTATCCACGTCAATCGTTAAGTAAATGCAGATATTAAAAGATTCCCCATTTTTAATACTCATTTAACTCTAACAGTTTTCACTACAATCGTTAAGTAAACAGAGATATTAAAAGATTCCCCATTTCTAATACTCGTTTAACTCTAACTATTTTCACTGCAAACATTAAGTAAACAGAGATATTAAAAGATTCCCCATTTTTAATACTCGTTTAACTCTAATGATTTTCACGACAACATTAAGTAAACATAGATATTAAGAGATTCCCCATTCTTAATACTCGTTTAACTGTAATGATTTTCACGACAACATTAAGTAAACATAGATATTAAGAGATTCCCCATTCTTAATACTCGTTTAACTCTAATGATTTTCACGACAACATTAAGTAAACGTAGATATTAAGAGATTCCCCATTCTTAATACTCGTTTAACTCTAACGATTTTCACTGCAAACATTAAGTAAACAGAGATATTAAAAGATTCCACATTTTTAATACTCGTTTAACTCTAATGATTTTCACGACAACATTAAGTAAACGTAGATATTAAGAGATTCCCCATTCTTAATACTCGTTTAACTCTAATGGTTTTCAAATTCCACACAGAACATACTCAAACATATTAACAATTTCAATCCACAATTCACACCAAATCACATTAATTCATTTCTCCACAAAATCCAACCAAACACATCTCAAATTTCATTTCTTCAAAATCATACATAAATGAGTTAAATTCGTTTTCCACAACACACTCATCAATATAATCAAAACCCAACTCTAAGGTTTTACCCATAAAAGCATTAGATTCATTTTCCCCAAATCAACACTTTAACCCTAACAAAATTCTTTTCCACACAACCACAGGTAAGGCCCTAAATGCAAACTAAAAGTTTGGAAGGAGCCCTTACCTTAACGTTAGCTTTAACGTGCGATTACGGTACTGCGAGTAAATCCGGTAAAATCTCCGCTCGCGACGTCGCTTCCATAGTTAGTTCACTAGCACCGTAGAGCGGAGGTGAACAACTTTCCCTTCTATCCCTTCATGAAATGAAGCTTAGATCTAGATGAAACATGGAGGTTTGTGTTTGACAGTTTTGAAATCACTAACACCGTTTTCGAATCCGAGAAGAAGAAAGCGGACGTAGAGAAGAAGTCGAACAGCAAGGGAATGTTTTTCTTTCACTCACACTTGGTTTTCTTGAAGCCAAAGAAAGAAAACGAATGAAATGGAAGGTAGAAGGAGGAGGAAGGAGAATGGTTCGCGAGAATGGAGGGAACATATATCTTTTCCTGTGTTTCTGTTTTGTTTCCCGTCCCCTTTCCTTTCTAACATATATACATATATATTACTATAATTTTACTAATAATAATAATATATAATTTATATAATATATATATATATATATATATATATATAATAATAATTAAACCTAAACCAATAAATATCTAAATATCTAGATATTTTAGATATTTATGAAAATCATCACTTCTCAAACCATTTTGATAAAAATATCTACTCTCGTCACAACTCAAATGACAGATCAACTTTCAGCAACGAGTGATATTTTTAACTAAACTGTCCGATATTAAATTCTTCGCAACGTAAATAAATTATTTTCCGATAAATAATTTTAATCCTATTTCCAAAAATATATTTTTGGCATCTAATCCACTAAATACCAAAACCGAGCTAAAAGTCTAAGAAATTCCACACAAAATACCCTAAAATTGTGTAATTTCGGATTTAAAATTAGGGGTCTTACACTCTTGAACCATGTTAAATAGTCTTTAATCACCCGTGCTTGAGTTTGAATGAATACAATTATGGTTACCCTAAGTAATTGACTCCATCAGTAGGAGAGATTAACTACCCCGATGACTCATCGTTGATAAAAGAGGCGACAATTACTCATTATCATTGTTAGAAAAATTTGTTAATTTTAATTATGAAATAGTTGAAAAGTGTATTATTCTCTTATGCCATTAGAGTAGTTAAATTGATTAAATGTATGTGTTGTGAACTAGTGTGTCTATCAACTAGTTAATTTTTTCTTCTTTTTATTATTTATAAAATGTGTTGTCATAAAGCTACTGATTGTAAATTTTATGTAGTATCATTATGGAATATTTAAGATTATTTTGAATTATGTAACATAAGTTGTAATGTATGTATAGTAAGGTTACTATAAGTTTCTAAATAACTTGCTTAAAATGAATAAATGCATGGTGTTAGTATTTTATGTGTACTATAATGTGCCTTTTGATAAACACCTAGAACTATTATAGGAGTTATTATAAATCAATCTTGTGTATAAAATAAATAAATAAGTGTGCTTTGCAATTATGTGAAATTGTTTTTCCTCAGCTCACTATAGTTATTAACTTTAATTCTTTATCCTAAGGAGTTGCATATTCTATGAATTTTTATGAATGTCTCTATTTGAAATTCTTAAGACTACGAAATAATTTAAAAA
>JBBPBR010000003.1:35269546-35306626 GCA_037974775.1 Cicer pinnatifidum
CTTTTTAAGAGTGTAAATTAATAAAACATTATTTGAGAAGTTAGTTAAATTTTATACCGTTTTTTATTTTTTTCTTTCATTCAACTTAAGGTAGTAAGTTGTTATAGACTAAATCTATAAGCTCTACTTCCTCTATAAATTACAGTGACTAATTGTTCTTTTATGATTGAAGTTGAAGATCTTATATGTGTTAAAATGATTTATCGTCATGTTAGCCTATCATGCTAAATTAATTGATTCTTGAAATATTGTCGTCAAATAACGAAATGTCTTAAATATGTTTATTATATCTTTGGGTACTAAGTTTGAATTTTGTCAATAGTTAGTTAGATATCAGTTCGGTTATTGTTCACTAGATACAAATTTCTTTAATGAGAGAATAAATGTAACACCCCAAATTTTTAATTAATATATTTTAATAATGTTATGATAAATGATATTATATATGTAATTATTGAGGTGTGATAAATTTTTATGTATTTCCTTAACAATTTATCTAAATTATTGTTATTAAATATATTTATCTTGTTTTTGAAAAAAAAAAACATGAAATAACCCATAAACATGTATAGGTTGTTAAATTATCCTTTTGCTATACTACTAACTATAGTTATATACATATATATTGGATCCACTAAATAAATATATCTAACTATATAAATATATAATCATATTGCTATTTGCCTATGTCGAAAAAGTCTTTCTCATCAGCCGCTAAACTTATTAAACCAAACCTCTCTATAGCGCCGCACTTAAAAAATAAAAGGCAAAGTATTTTATACCTTGTTTATATTCACTTCTGATATTGTTATATGATATAAAATATGATGAATTATATTTATTTGCATTGCAATTGACATGGTGTGTGCTAATTGTAACGACCCAAATTTTTTAATTCAAAACGTTACTTAAAAAAAATACTTATTTTTTAGAAATGTTCATGAACTTTTTTTTTTAATACTTAACATTTATTCATTTTACATAATTAGTAGCAATCACATTATTTAATATCATTAAGAAAATATTTATTCAAAATTAAAATAATGTGAAGACAATTATTCTTAACGGAAGGAAACCACTTTCGTATTTCAGGAATTCTAGTACACTTTAGAAGTTTATGACAATTTCATTATTACAAAATCGTCTTGAAAGAAAAACTCATGTTTACCCCACGTTCGCCACACGTCAATACTCATTAACTACTCTTGAATCTCCTCGAACTCATTAATACCTAAAATGTTGTTGTAAGGGTCAGTTGTTTTTCCATCATCCACATCAAACCAAAGCAATACACATAAAAGAATAACACAAAACATATAAATGTAAAACTTCAAATTTAAAAGAAAAAAAATGTTCAAATCGGTAAATTGTATATTAAAACATATGCAAAATGAAAAACTACATGATCCGGATATAAACCTGCCACTAAGGCAACTTCCACACAGAAAATATCTCATACCAATAGGGAAAATAAACATGCCACTAAGACAACTTTCACACAGAAAATCATTCATACCAATGAGGAAAAACCTGCCACTAAGGCAACTTGCACATAGAAAATCACTCATACCAATGGGGAAAATAAACCTGCTACTAAGGCAACTTCCACACAGAAAATCACCCATATCAATGGGGAAAAACCTCCCACTTAGACAACTTCCACACAAAAAATCACCAATACCAATGGGAAAAAACTGCCACTAAGTCAACTTCCACGAAGATGCATATACCATGACATGAAGATATAGTATCAAATAAATATATTCACACACAACCCACTAAGAATCATGTCATATGCATTCAAAATCACTTTTTAAAATCATCACCTTATTCACATATCATTAAGAACACATACACACATCAATATCATGAGTATCACATATTCATAGACAAATAATCATAAAAATTATGACTTTCACCACATACACATAAAAATAAAAACTTGATATCATATAGAGCATAAAAATTAATGCTTTAACATATATAACAAGAAAACTCACACTCCAACTAATATACATAATAAAAGTTAAAACTTTATCGCATATAAGATAAAAATTCAAACTTTATTTCATATTCATCATAAAACTATAATGTTATCACATATAGCATAGAATTTCATACTTTACTACATAGAAGTCATATATTACAATTCAATCTCAACAAAAATTGGGGTTTTATTATTTTAATCCATTAGTCTACATTTATTTCATTTAAAATATAAGTAATCACAATTATTTATTTCATGTCATTCAACCAACGGCCTAACTATAATTTGTGTGGGGAAAAGCCCTTACCTTAGCCGCTTTTCTTCCTAGTACAAAGCTCTAAGCCCCACAAAGTCGTTCACAAGGACAAGAAGTTCTAAGCTTTTGATGTCGAAAAAGAGGAGGTGATGGTGGCTAGGATTTTGGTATTCCTTTCTGTTTACATAATTTTATTTATAAAGGGTTTGTGAAATAGGGTTTGTAGTAGTGGCTAGGGTTTCAGTATTCTTTTCTTAGTGTTGGGCCTAAATGAGGAATAGAAAGGGAGAAAATATTATTATTATTATTATTACATAAAACCAACAATTACCAAAACTAATTTTTTCTAACACAATTTCATTACTAACGTATTATCAATATTTTAAAACTAATATTTATAAAAAGTAATTTAAGTAATTACTATTTTAAAATATATTAATAACAAAAAGTTAACTACAATTAGTACTAACAAGTCATATTCAGATAGTGAAAGTGATAATTTGCCGCAAAATATGGCTGATGCGAATAATAGAACCTTAAGACAGCTTGCTGCACCTAATGTCAATTATAATGCATTGTGTATCACATTCAACTATACCACCTGCAACTAATTTGTGGAATAAGTATTGCAATGAAGAAACACAAAAATGGGAGATTACATACAATCGTCTCATGCAATATTCGGCAAATATTTTCTACATATTTAGAATAAACCTTATTAGATAATAGTTAGTATATGTTAGTAATAAGGGTATTTTAAATTTTTCTATTCTCTAGTATATATACCTACTCTAACATTTATACATTAGGATTTGTTCATTTCTTTATGAAACTCTAGCTAATGGTTCTTTGTCTTCTTCCTCTTCTATTTTATGTTAGATTATCATTGTTAACTAGTATAAAAAAGCTTTAGTTGGTTTTGGGATATAATGTAAAGTGGTCCACAATTTAGTGGGATGCCGATTTGTGGCCAGTACCGATTTACTCCCTTCGTTTTCATTTCCGACCCGATTATGCTTCTATGCTTCCAGTGCGGTTCTGCTCTTATGTTTCCTATGCAATTTTGTTTGGTTCCTGATTGTCTTTTCTATTAATAGGTTGTCCCTAATTTATTTTGTTCTCATTCTTTTTGTCTTGTTTTCTGTCATTATTTGTAATGGTTGGTGCTAAGGATGATTCTCTTCAAGCTATTAGTGTCCACCTCAATTGACAAAATTACTTTTATAGGAGTTACATGATGAAACAAATTTTTGATTGGAAAAGATACGTGGGGTTATGTTGTTGGCACTTTTGTTAAGCCTGTAGATAAAGAGATTTAAAAACATAGGGTATTTTGCATCATGTATTTTAAGGGCCTTCAAAGGGTATTTTGGATCGTACTTCTCTTCCTAGTTTTGAATCAGTAGTTAGTCAATTGTTGGCATGAGAAATTAGACTCAAGAACCACTCCACTATGTCAAATAAGAGAATTCTATCCCTTCCTCCATCTGCTTTTGCTACTCCTGTTCAAAAAGGAAAACCTCAATGGAGAGTTGGGTTTGGTAATGATGAATGTGCTTTATGCAAAGAAAAAGGCCATTGGAAATCACAATGTTCAAAATTGGGGAGACCACATAAGAAGAATTTTAGGGGTCCATCATCCAATGTGTTTATTTAAGCTTTTCCTACCATTAGCTCTAGTTCTGGTTATGCATACCCATTTGAGACTACTTCTCAAATATCTGATATTGCAAAACAACTCTAAAAATTTCTTGCCACTTAGTCACATGCCATGTTTTCCTTCTCTACTAAAGGTTTGAACTCCTCTATTATGCCAAGTATATCTCGTTCTATATGGATTCTTCATTATGGAGCATTGCACCATAAGTCATACAATGATAAATATATTTTTTTATTTTGTGAATCCTACCGCATTTGTGTCGGTTATGACTGTTGATGGCACTCATATGCCTCTAGCAGTATTGGTTCTATCTTCACACCTAACTTGGTTTTTTTATTTTTATTTATGTTTATTATATTTCTAAGCTCACTTTGAGTCTTACTTCTATTAGTCAATTGAGTTATTTCGGTTATTCAATTATATTTTTTTTCCACTGCTTGTTGTGTTGGATCCATATTTTGGGAGGCTGATTGAGGCAAGTCATAGACAAGGGTGCCTTTATGTTTTGGATGACTTGCGAGTCCCATACACTGCAACCTCAGCATCCAATATTAACTTATTATCTAGTTTTCGTTTGAATTATTTTTCTTCTAATTTTTATTTATGGCATTCTCACCTTGGACATATTTCTACTTCTAGATTAAAATACTTGACTTTTAATGGAGCTTTACAAAAGTTACAAACCAATTATATTTAATATTGTTGTGGTTGTAAAGTTGCTAAATTTTTAGCTTTACCGTTTAGTAAAAGTGTTTCCGCTTAATATTCACCTTTCAATCTAGTTCACTCTGATATTTGAGATCCATCACTGGTTCCCTATTGTTGGGTTTATATTATGAAAAATTGGTTTGAATTTTTCGATTTTTATCATAAGTTTTGTGATATGCTAAGGACTTAACATAATGTTGTTATAAAATGCTTTTGTTGTGATTTAGGTGATGAATGCACCTCTAATAAATTCTATAAATTACTTGCTTATGATGACAACCCCACCAGACATCTTGTGATGATACTCATCAACAAAATATTTTTGCTAACAAGAAACACTATCATATTATTGAGACTGATCATTCTTTTTTTCTATATGCTTCAATCCCTAATGAGTTCTAGGGTGAAGCAGTTCTTACTGTTGTCCATGATATTATTAGAATCCTATCGTCTGTCAAATAAGGTTTGTATTCTTTCAAAAAATTGAATGCTTTTATCACCGATTACTCTTCTTTGAAAGTCTTTGGTTCTACTTGTTTTGTTTTTCATCCACAAGTAGAATGTAGTAAGTTGTCTTGTTGTTATGCCATTTGGGGTTTTCTTGGTTATGAGAATTGTCAAAGGGGTTATCGTTGTTATGATCCTCATGCAAGAATAGTTTATGTTTCTCGTCATGTTGTTTTTATTGAGCACATTCCATTTTACATTGTTTCCTCAAATTCTCATATTACTAATAGTTCAGAACTAACCTATATTGATATGTTTGGTCCTAATGATACTCCTTCTAACGATTCTAATGTTGAGAATTGTAGGACAAATACTACAATTCCACACGATGATGTCCTTTGTGTCCCCTGGTTGTCCAACCCCAAACTTAATTTGTTGCTTGTCCCCAAACAACAATTAAATTCAGATTTGGTATAGGTAAAATCAAACTTAAACTCAATTTATCAAATCAAGCTTAACTCTCAAAATTTCAACTATTACAAAATATTCATCATTCTCCATGGTTGCTTAAAACAAAAAACAACACAATTTGTCACTTTAGCATTCATTCATCAAGTTCAACTCTCTCTTTACACAATCCCACCAAAATTTCTCTCAAGTGCTTAGCAATGGTTATGAATTTATCACTCAAATCCTAGAACATGCATCACGCTACCATATGCTTGAAAAAAAATCTAGTTAGCACTTACAATGCAACAAACACATACACTTTTGGAGGACTTTCAAGTTGTAATGGGACTTAGGTAAGGGTATGACGTTTTGGGATAATAGGTTTTACTACATGGAGTTAGGTACACATTTTCAAATTATTCTACCACTTTTTTTTTTCTTCACATTTTCATTGTGGAGATTCTCAAACATTGGCAAAAGAACCAAGTTCAAGTTCAACTCTCTCTTTACACAATCTCACCAAAATTTCTCTCAAGTGTTTAGCAATGGTTATGAATTTATCACTCAAATCCTAGAACATGCATCACGCTACCATATGCTTGAAAAAAATTCTAGTTAGCACTCACAATGCAACAAACACATACACTTTTGGAGGACTTTCAAGTTGTAATGAGACTTTGGTAAGAGTATGACGTTTTGGGATAATAGGTTT
The DNA here is from genome assembly GCA_037974775.1 of Cicer pinnatifidum. Taxonomy (NCBI): domain Eukaryota; kingdom Viridiplantae; phylum Streptophyta; class Magnoliopsida; order Fabales; family Fabaceae; genus Cicer; species Cicer pinnatifidum. The sequence goes on from JBBPBR010000003.1 coordinate 35,275,767, forward strand.
TACTACTTGGAGTTAGGTACACATTTTCAAATTATTCTACCACTTTTTTTTTCTTCACATTTTCATTATGGAGATTCTCAAACATTGGCCAAAGAACCAAGAAAATGTTACTTATCAAAGTACACAAACTGATTTTTTTTCTTCTTTTTTTTCTTTTTGTTTTGATTATTTATTTTATTTTTGAGAACCACCACCTCAAACTTAAAAAGTTGTTATCCCATGAGAAACCCCAAACTTAGAACTTTACCAAGATGAGACAAAAAAAATTATACCTAACTCAATCTAAGGTTGTGTAATTACAGTCAGGTCTTTGACTTGTAATTTGGCTATTAATCGAAAGAAAAGGGCAAGGCTCAAACGACCAAACAAAATTGCCTCAGTGTATGCATAAATTACAAATGATGAAAGCAAGTTATGAAGGGATAACACATGTTTAGATAATCACACAATAAAGAATTAAAGTGTTTAGGCCAAAAAGCTTAAAGCTGGGATAATAAGAGAGAGCATGAACTGTCAAAATAATGCCAAACATGCAACTACAAAATTTATTTATTTTAAAAAAATGGCAAGTGAGACTTCGATAACCAAGGAATAGTCAACAATGCATGCATTAGTGAAACTCATCTAATTGAGCAATGATGTGAGCAAAGAAATAGAGTTTAAATTTTAAAATCTGAAACAAATAGTTTAATACTAGCTTCAAGTTGTTAACAATTTGTAAGACCCTTAATTTTAAATTCTAATTTATGTATTTTGGGGAATTTTGTGCTGAATTTTTTAGGCTTTTTAGCCAATTTTATGGCATTATGTGAGTTAAATGCCAAAAATATCTTTTTAGAGACCCGATTAAAATTATTCGTCGATGAATAATTTTATTTAATTACAGTGAATCTTTTGTCGAAGAAAAAATTTCTGAGATGCAGCATTTTTCAGAAAAATTCATCTACCAATTGAATTACGGTGAGAGTAGATATTTTTCTGAAAAAGTGGTTTGTGATGTGATGTGATGTGAGAGACGTAATGATGATTTTTATAAAAATATCTAGATATTTGTTTAGATATTATATATATATATATATATATATATATATATATATATGCATATGCAAGGCAAGGCAAGAAGGAAAAGAAAACTTTTCTCTGTTTCACGTGCCTTCCATCTTTCTTCTTCTCTCTGTTTGAAGAAACAAAAACCAAAGTGTTGTTGGTTTTGAAAAATAAAACAAACATAAACCTCCATTTATCTACTAGATCTAAGCTTCCATTCGAGAAGTGACAAAAGGGAAAGTTGTTCATTGATACGCTGCGGTGATAGTGAACTAGTTTTTGACGCGACGTCACGAACTTAAATTTTACCGGAATTAATTACGGAACCGTAATCGCGTGTTAGAGATATCGTTAAGGTAAGGGCTCCTTCCAAACGTTTAGTTTGCATTTAGGACATTATTTGTGATTTTGTGGAAAAGAAATTTGATGTATTTGAGGTGTGATTTTGTGAAAAATTAATTTAATGTGATTATGTGTAATATAGTGGAATTTTAATTTAAGGTGTAGTTTGTGGTGATTCAAGTTTGGTGTGATTTATATGTTAATAATTATTATTATGAATTTTTGAGATGTGATCTATTTGTGGATTTTGTAGAAAATGAATTGATGAAATTTGGTAGTTTATGTGTAAAAATGTGGAATATTGAAATTGGGTTAGTTATGTTTGAATTGTTGAAATTTAATTGAGGTGCTATATGTGTGTTGTGGAATTGAATTGGTTGAATTTGGTGTGAATTGGAGGTAATTAAATTTGATGTGTTTGAGTTACGTAATGAGTTATTTTCAAATAAATGAGTTTGAACTGAAGTTGAAATTTTACGAAAAATTTAGAGTTGTTAAAATTGTGAAAAAGTTCAAATTTTAACTAAGTTAAGGAGTTTGAGCAAAAAGACAGATTGAAAATAAAAATGGTTAGAGTTTAAAATATTACTCTTTTAATTACTCTTTGATTGAGTTTAAAAAGAAAAAAAGTTTAGAGTATTTTATTAACTCAAATATTTCAGTGCTTTAATAGTCGAGTATGTGAATATCAAATTTGAACAATATTTGTTTTATTTAGTTTTAAGTAAATAATATAGATTATTTGGTTTTAAAAGTTTGGTGTGTGAGAAAGATTTAATTTTGGGAATTTTGTTGTGTTTGGATTAGTTTTATTATGAACAAATTGTTATAAATATTCATGTTTATGTAGTTAGCTCCTTGAGTCTTGAAAAGGAATTGAGACCGTTGGCACCGAGTTAGTGGTGGGGAGAACTCTGATATATTAATGTTGTTGTGGTGATTTATGGTTGAAAATTTTGGAGATTGAATATAGTGATTTATGGTTGAAATTTGTGGAGATTAAATTTGGTGATTAATGTTTGAAAATTTTGGAGATTAATATGGGTGATTTATGTTGAATTTGGGGAGAATTAAATTTAATTTGATTATGTGTTCATAATTGATATTATGAATGTTTGATGTGTGTTTGAGATGTGGGTTGTGGTGATTTACGGTTGGTGTGATTTATGTGTTCATAATGATTATTATGAATTTTTGGAGATGTGATTTATGTGTGGTTGTGGAAATTTTAATTGGTGGGAATAAATATGTTTGAGTATGCTATGTGTTGTGTTTGAAAAATCATTAGTGTTAAATGAGTATTAAAAATGGGGAATCTTTTAATAGCTACATTTACTTAATGATTGTGGTGAATGGGTCAGAGTATGCTCATGCATTTCATAGTACATGGTGACCGCGATGGGGCCTTGGTGATAGTGGTGACCGTGATGGGCCACGGGATGATGCCATGTGAATTGTTGGTTCATCTTATCCTTGCGGGGATTGTCGCGTCGTACTGATCTGTGAGAGATTGCACTCTACAATGTGCTGATCTGTGAGCGATTGCACTCTAGAAAATTGTGCTGGTCTGTAAGCGACTGCACTCTTGTATGTCGTGCTGGTTTGTGAGAGACTACACGCTAGTAAATCATGCTGATCCGTGAGAGATTGCACCTTGGTAATTAGTACTGGTCTGTGAGAGGCTGTACAATTATGATTTACGCCTCTCGAGGAGGGTTTTGGTTTGGAATTCCAGAATCATGCATTTTGGTATATACATATTCGGTTGGCACGCGAGTCATGTTTGTTATACTTTGATGATTGTATATACATATTCGGTTGTTGTTGTGATTTGTCATAATTGCTATGAGGTGTGAAGTTGGGTTGATTAAGTTTTGATGTATTTATGTATTCATAATTGATTTAATGAATATTCGATGTGTGATTGAGGTGTGAATTTGTGGAGATTAATTTGGTGTTAGTTATGTGTTCATAATTGATAATATTAATGTTTGAAGTGTTGATTGATTCAGAGCCATTTTAGAATTGAAAATCTGCATTTTCTCAATTGTATTCGGCTACGACAATGCAGTTTGCCAAAACTTCATTTTCCAACATTGTTTATGCATTTTTGGACATATGAAAACCCTTTCGAGGAATATGCTAAGACGAAAGGTTCTTTTGAGCATTTGAAATTATAAGAATTTTTCTATGTGGTATTTGTTAATTTCGGTTGGTGACCTTTACAATTATTGTAGAAATCTGGGATTTGCCCTTAGATAAGAACCAGGATCATCCTACCAGTTAGTACCCTGGAGATGGAAAAGTAGTTAGTCATACTTGACCAAAGGTGAGTCAAGAGGAGCTTGCGGGGCGCGTGGAGATCACCAGGGTGGTGTAGTTTTGTAGCATGATCAGATTAGGTGATTGTATAAGGACTAGATGTCTTTCTTTTGGGGATGTAATTATTTCAATTTGAAATACTGTACCTATTGATGGTAAAAATTGCTTCAAAATTTCTAGTAAGCGCATATGACATACAATATCAAATTACCAAACTTACAAAGCAGTTTAACAAAATGCAATTTTATTAAACAGAAATCAAACACGGTCCCAAGGAATTGATTTTAGGTGAAGGTTCACAATTACATGTAAAATCAAATAACTAGTGCAGCGGATATAGTAATTGTTTAACAGATTGATCAAGATTCAAACATGCCAATTTAACAATTCAAGCAATATCAATCAATCCAGAATTATGACTAACGCATGCAATCAAGATTAAAGTAAGAGTAAGGGATAGAAAGAAGTGCACCGAGATTTTTATACTGGTTCAACTGCCTTGTGACGGCCTACGTCCAGTCCTAAGATCAAACCGATCTTAGCCTTTTCCAATATAATCTTGTAGAGTCGTTTTACAGATGTTCCAGCACTCGCTGCCTATCAATCTTAAAACACTCTCCCTATTCTATCTTTCACAACCACTGTATCCCAGAGTTTTTCTCTAAACTCTTCCAAGATCACAATAAAGTTTCTTCTTGATGAGCCCTCTCAACAACGAAGATAACTACCAGCTTCACTATTGGATTTTTCTTGGTTCTTTGTTTATAGAATATTAGTTACAAAAAATACAAAATGAATTACAGAATTTGTCTTCAATCCCTTGCAATCAATCTCACACAAGAAGCTGTTCTTCAATATGAGTGTTTGTGAGATCTCTTTCTTTATCTCTCAAGAAGTCTTTTTCAGCCCTCAATTGATCATCAATAATCGTTGGTTCTTGGTGTGAAAAAGTGTTATCAAAAGTGTTAGAACGATTCAGTATGTTATGACTGTTATGCAAAATTATTCTCCAAAGGTTATGAGAGAAATTGATTGAAGACAGTTTATATAGTTTCTGAAAAACAACAGACAAATCGATTTGCCAATCGATTTATTAAACTAATAAAAAGGCTCAATCGATTTCCCAATCGATTATCGCAAGTCTTGTTTTTCTTGAATCTTGAAACTACATAAACTAATCGATTTCCTAATCGATTATTTTAAAGTATCTTTCAGAAAATTAAGTGCAGTTCATAATGGATTCGATTGCCTAATCGATTACATATGTTTTGTTCCGACAACGAGATCAAAACAATCGATTACTCAATCAATTCATTATGTCACACAAGCAATTCATTTAATCACATAATCGATTTGGCCATATTCTAAGTGTTCCGTGTAACTCAAAATTTTCGTCCAATCGATTTGGTTCAAATCAGGGATTTAGCTTATTTCAAATAAACCAGTGTGACAATCGATTAGGTGTTATGTTTATGAAAGAATGACTTTACCACATGGTTCATTTCAATTGATTACCTAGTTGATTGATACCAAACTTGTAACAAAAGTAATTGTCACAATGGATTGTCCAATCGATTGTGTTTGTCACAGACCAGGTTCCTTTTAAAAACTCATTTACGAAATCGATTTGCCAATCGATTAGCCTATTGAATGACTTGGCCCTGTGACTTGCATAATCGATTTGTCAATCGCTTTTTACAAACAGTTTTAGTCTTGTGATTGGAGCAATCGATTTGCCAGTCGATTAGCCTGCTAAATGGCTTGTCTCTGACTTGCACAATTTTTAACAAAGATGGTGCCAGTCGATTGCCTAATCGATTAGCCTGCCAAATGGCTTGCTTTTGACTTGCACAATTTTTAACAAGTCGATTGCCTTATCGATTAGTCTAATCACAGACTAAACATTTTCAAACAACCCTTTTACAAAATCGATTTCCTAATCGATTTTCTCAGTGAATATTCCAACTTTGTTGATTCCTTGAGTTCCAAGCTATTGTCTCAAGTGTGTAGGGTTGAGTTGTTGTTCCTGAAATCTTACTCAGTCAAAATGTTAGATTTATCATGTGATGTATAAGCATTGTATGTTTGTTAACTATGTCAAAACTATGATTAAAGGAACTTAAGTATAACAATCTCCCCATTTTTGCATAAGTGACAAACATATAATTTTAACTTGAGTAGTACATTTCAAGATGTAATATTACAATTATCATAAAAGGATAAGCTCCCCCTAAATTTAAGCAGTCATGGTACAAGTAAGTAACATAGCAACATATTATCTATTATCATAGCATGCTGTTTACAATTTGGTATCACGACAAGAGCTTAGCAACAACGAAAGAAAAAAATTTAGCACTTCATGTAGTATCAGAGTTAACAACGACACAAAGGTTAACACTACATGCAGTATCAGAGCACTTATGAGTCATCATAATAAAAAAAAATCAGAATAGTATAAGTGCCAGTGTCAGAACATAATATCAGATCAAGAGTACCAAAATTAGAGCTACCAATATCACAATTATGAGAGCTATCAAAGCAATGTGATATCAGAGCTATCAAGGCAATATATCACTATTATCAAAACACTTTTTGTCAAATACTAGAGTAGCAAAATGCACACAAAATGTAACACAAGTTATAAATTCTCTCCCCCTTTGTCAGTTAAGCAAAAAAGGATTGAAAGGAGAGAGAGCAACAACAAATGCAGATTATAGCTGATTAGCAAAAAAAATTTCTCCCCCTATGTTAGTAAACATGAACATTGGGGAATTAAGCTTTAGAAAATAGCAAATTGTAGCAGATTAGCAGAAAATAGGAATGTTAAAAAAAAGTACTCTTTATGGTATTAGAGCATACACAAATGTAGATGAAACAGATTATGGCATTGGATAAAAAAAATGCTCATTTTCATTCAGTTCATAGAATTGTACACAGAGCAAACAAAAAAAAAAAAACAACACAACAAAGAATCTAAAAACCTAAACTCCTAAACTAGGTTGTTCCTCACTATTACCTAAGGGAGAGGTAGAGACCGCTGTATTACCCTCAGCAGGTGTCTCCTCAACGTGAGGTTCAGAACTATTCAGGGGAGTGGGATTTTGGTCCTCTGTTGCTTGCCTGCCAATGTCTGCAACATCTTCAAAAGAAAACTTGATGCCCAAATGTACTTGAATCGCATCAACATCCTGAACTACAGAAGTTAAGGATGCATTGAGTGTCTTCATAGCGGCTTCGATTCGAGCATTTGAGGCTTGCATCTTCTCGTTGTGAGCTAGCTGAGCTTCCATGAATTCTAGCATCTTTGCTAAGTATTCAGGAGTGGCTGCTACTGGCTCAGCAGCTTGTTGTGTACTTGGCTGGGATGGTTCAATAGTCATCTGCGGTCGAATCCGCCGTGTACTCTCTTCAATTGCATTTGATTGACACTTGTTTCTCCAAAGAAGAAAGTAGTTTTAGAAGATTCTTCATTGACTAATGACACTTTGAAATGTCTCAGAATCTTTGTAATCAATTGTGGGTAGGGAAGTACCAGCTTTCCCTCTGCTGCCTCCAGCATGTGCCTAAGCACAATCCAAGTCCAGCTCATCTTGAGCTCCTTGGACAGCCCCCACAATAGAATCAAGTCCTGCTTCTGGACCACGGCATGGTTTCCGGATCTGGGGACGAGCATCCCGGTCAATGTATACATCAGCAGTCGATGATGGACCTTCATTTGACCAATGGGGAGTGAAATAGTTTCCACGAACCCATCAACCATCAGGTCCTTTACAGCAGTGTGACGATCAAACGAAGCTTCCCAACCTTGATCTGCAGCTTCAGCTTCAGAACTGCCATCAACTGACTTCCCATGGAAGGGCAGTCCTGACAACTTTGAAAAATCATCAAAGGACATAGAGATCCTTTTACCCTTGACTTCTGCTTTGAAGCCATTATCTGTAAGTTTGAAGGTAGAGTAGAATTCCCTAATCAACTTTGGATAAGTTTCAAGTGTGGAGGAGAGAAAATTTTCAAGACCATGAAATCTCAAATGGTTTTGAAAGGTAAAACCATCTGAATCAAAGTAGGTAAAATCCAGAGCCTTAGTCTCATGGATTTTTCGTTTTAGAAACTCAGAAGGGATTGCAGATTCTGTAGCTTTATCCTTGGTGGAAGGAGTTTTCTTTGGAGCAGGAGAAGAAACTGTTTTCTTCTTTTTCTTGGTAAATTCCTTCATAGCATCTGACATGAGTTTTTCAGAAGGAGGCTCCTTTCTCTTCTTAGATTTCCCTTGATCAATTGCGACGACTTTGCCTTTATCTTGAGCAAGAATTTTATGGGTTGGTACAGACACCCTCTTTGAAATAGTTGGAGGTGGGGAAGGAGTACGCCCACTAGATGAAGAAGATACTGAAAGTGGTGGTGTTCTGGGTTGGGTTTGCTTAACTCGAGCCATTTCAATGTGTAATTGAATGAAGAATAATATTGAGGATAGTTTGGTAGATGAAGAAGATGAGTAACAGCAGAGAATAGTTGAGAAGAACTGGAAATTTTGGGACACAATCGATTTCGGGCTTGGAAAAAAAATGACAGAAGTCGATTGGTAATTGTTTCTTTTATAGTTTCAGAACACATCAATCGATTGGTCAATCAATTATGTTACCGTTGATTGGGAACATAAATCGATTGGGGTCATAATTACCTCCCAACGGCTAGTAAAAACTGGCAATGGTCAAAAATTGTGAATCGATTTCCAAATCGATTTCTAATATTTACTCAATCGCAGTCCAAATCGATTGTACATACCAGGTCTGAAATTTTCATATCAGTTCAGGAATTTCTCAATCGATTTATTAAAAGTGAAAAACTGAACAAATCAATTTCCAAATCGATGCTCGGGCTGGAGTCTGAAATAATGTCTCACTATTGAAGTCTGGGACTAAAATAATCGATTTCCCAATCGATTATTTAAACTAAAGTAATCGCTTTCCAAGTCGATTGGGTTGGGGAATAATCTATCATATGCAGAAACCTAGGTTTAGTAAATCGATTCATCAATCGATTATCGTGTTGTCTAATCCAAAAAATTAGACAATGTGCATCATCAATCAATTAAGCAACCGATTTCATAAAGCACATTTCCTATTTATCCACAGGATAATCGATTTTTCAATCGATTTTGCATATGTATCAAATTTCATTCTGATCAATTATTCCCAGTTTCATCCTAATGTACTGGAAGCTTTCCTTGGGTAAAGCTTTGGTGAATATGTCAGCCAACTGATCAGTTGTATTGACATACTCAAGCTATATTGTCCCATTTTGAAATTGGTCCCTTATGAAGTGATGCCTTATCTCAATGTGCTTGGTTCTAGAATGCATCACTGGATTCTTAGTGATACTGATTGCACTTGCGTTGTCACACATGATAGGCACAATCCCTAAGTCAACACCAATATCAGATAGATGTTGTTTCATCCAAAGGATTTGAGCATAGCAACTTCCAGCTGCAATGTATTCAGCTTCAGCTGTAGACAATGCAATGCTGGTTTGTTTCTTGCTAAACCAAGACACAAGAGAATTTCCTAGTAGGTGACAAGTACCTGAGGTACTTTTCCTATCTAGTTTGCATCCAGCAAAGTCTGAATCCGAATACCCGACTAATGAGCACGTAGATCCCTTAGGATACCACAAGCCTAGACTCTTAGTTCCTACTAGATATCAGAATATCCTCTTTACTGCACTAAGGTGAGACTCTTTGGGATTGGATTGGTATCTTGCACACATGCAAACACTGAACATGATGTTAGGCCTGCTTGCTGTAAGATAGAGCAATGATCCTATCATACCCCTAAACCTTGTAACATCTACTGGTTTACCCTTCTCATCCCTATCCAAGTGGTTTCCTTGACTCATGGGAGTATCAATGGACTTAAGGTTATCAAAACTGAATTTCTTTATCAAATCATTGCAGTATTTAGTTTGACTAATGAAAATGCCTTGCTTGCTTTGGTTAATTTGAAATCCCAAGAAATACGATAATTCACCCATCATTGACATTTCAAATTTACCTTTCATTAAGTTTTCAAAATCTTTGCACAACTTATTGTTTGTAGATCCAAAGATTATGTCATCAACATAAACTTGGACCAGCAAGATGTCATTTCCATTTGTCTTTATAAAAAGTGTCTTGTCAACATTTCCTCTTAAAAAGTTTTGTTCAATGAGGAAATTGCTAAGCTTCTCATACCAAGCTCTAGGAGCTTGTTTCAACCCATAGAGGGCTTTTGTTAGCTTGTACACATGATTAGGCAAATTAGGATTTTCAAAACCAGGTGTTTGGCTAACAAAAACTTCCTCTTGGATATCACCATTGAGAAAGGCACTTTTCACATCCATTTGATAAAGCTTAAAGTCCATTATACAAGCATAAGCAAGTAGGATTCTAATGGCTTCTAACCTAGCTACAGGGGCATAGGTTTCATCAAAATCTATTCCCTCTTCCTGACTATAGCCCTTAGCTACTAGCCTATCTTTGTTCCTTGTGATCTCTCCATTCTCATCTAGTTTGTTCCTAAACACCCATCTGGTTCCTATGATGTGCTTATGGTATGGTTTAGGAACTAGGGTCCACACCTTGTTTCACTCAAACTAGTTCAACTCTTCTTGCATAGCAAGTATCCACTCACTATCTAATAGAGATTCCTTAATGTTCTTGGGTTCAATCTGAGATACAAAGGCTGTAAAATTGCAGAAGTGTCTAAGGTTCCTCCTAGTTGCAACTCCTTTAGAGATATCCCCTATAATGTTGTCTATGGGGTGGTTCTTATTGAACTTCCATTCCTTAGGTAGATCATCAGTCCTTAATGGCTCTACACAGTCATCACTAGTTGGAGGTACAGGTTCAATAGGTTCTAATGGTTCAGATTCTACAACTTCATCTAAAGAAGCATCAACCATAGGTGGAGTATTGTTCAAGTTTTCAGCAAATAATTCATCAAATTTCACATGAACTGACTCTACTATGGTTTTTGTTCATTTTTTGTAGATTCTATAGGCTTTGCTGGTTTGGGAGTAGCCTAAAAAGATACCTTCATCTGCCTTGGGGTCAAACTTACCTAGGTGTTCTTTGCCATTGTTTAAAACAAAGCATTTACAACCAAAAACCCTAAAGTAAGAAATGTTTGGCTTTCTACCCTTGTACAACTCATAGGGAATTTTTCTAAGCAGGGGCCTAATAAGAACTCTATTGACAACATGTGTGGCAGTGTTAATTGCATCAGCCCAGAAAAACTTAGGAACATTTGAGTCTTTAAGCATAGTCCTAGCTAACTCCTCTAAAGACCTATTTTTCCTTTCAACTACTCCATTTTGCTGTGGAGTCCTAGGGGCTGAGTACATATGATGAATACCATTCTGCTCACAGTAAGTATCAAAGGAACCATTTTGGAATTCACTTCCATGATCACTTTTGATAGACATTATTTTATGACTAGTTTCATTTTGAACCAAGTTTGCAAACTTTTTGAAAACAGAAAAAGCTTCACTTTTATGAGTCAGAAAGTAAGTCCAAGTGAATCTAGAATAGTCATCAATTAACACAAAACCATACAGATTACCACCAAAACTCCTCACTTGAGAAGGACCAAAAAGGTCCATGTGAACTAACTGCAAAACCCTATTGGTTTTGACCATATCTATTGAGGGAAAGGAAGATCTAACTAGCTTACTTTTCTCACAGGAATCACAAAGTCTATCCTTAGCAAACTTCCTGTTGGGGAGTCCTATAACTAGCTGCTTACTAACAAGTCTATTGAGATGATCTATATGAATATGAGCTATAAGTTTATGCCATAACCAAGTTTCATCTGTATTAGATAACAAACAACAGAAATTACCAGGCACAGAATCAAAGTCAAGCATATAGATGTTATTGATTCTTTCACCTACTAATTTCATGTCTTTGTTATCATTATGCTCAATTATACAAGACTTGGGTGTAAAGCGTACCTGGAATCCTTTATCACATAATTGACTTATACTTAGAAGATTGTGTTTTAAACCTTCTACGAACAAGACATTGTTGATCACAACAGTTGATTCATTACCAATGTCACCAATACCACTAATTTTACCCTTATTGTTGTCACCGTACTTGACAAATCCACCATCCTTTAACGTTAGAGACAAGAATTTAGACTTGTCCCCTGTCATGGGCTTTGAGCACCCATTATCTAGGTACCATTGGTGCCTATTGGATGTCAAGCACACCTGCAATGCAAAATCAAAAATTGGTTTTAGGTACCCAACTTAAATTGGGTCCTGGGGGGTTAGTTTCAACTAATTGAGTCTTTGCTACCCAAATTTGTCTCCATCCTCTGTTGGCTAATCTTTTCAATTTACAATTAGACACAAAATGTGCTTTTCTACAACAGAAATTACATGAGCCAGCAAAGGATGAACGCAATTTTTGTTTAGTAAAGATGTCATATATATTCATTGATCTAACATATTTCTGATTATGTTTGACAGTCCTATTATGCATTTACCAATTCCACGTCTAGTTATATTCTGATTAGCATGCATATTTTGGTTAAATCCAAGTCCAGATTTTACATTAACATGTCTCTGGTTGCTAAGAATGACATTCAGTTTATCCTTACTACTTGAAAACTTCAATAAATCAGACTTCAATGATGCAACAGTATTCTCAAGTTCAATGCATCTTGCAGATTTATCATGTGAGTCCTTTTTTAATTGTTCATACAAGTCCTTAATCTTCCTATGATCATTTTTCATTTGATCATGCAACATAAATTGTTGTTCAAGCATTTTCTTAGTGTTCAATAATTGCTTAATAGAACTGACATACTCATCATGCAGTTCATTGAATGCTTCATGCAATTCATCATAGGAAGGGTTATATTGAGAACTTACCTCACTTTCTGATTCAGAATCTGTGTTAGCCATAAGGCACAAATTTGCTTCTTCTTCTTCTTCTGAAGAGGAAGAGGATTCTTCGTTGTCATTCCATGCAATATATGCTTTTCTGGTCTTGGGAGCTGGTTCCTTGCCTTTTGCTTTTGAAGTCCTATTTTTGTTTTGCAATTTGTAGCACTCAGACTTTATGTGACCTGTTTTTCCACACTCATAACAGGTTATGGTCTTGCTATCATTTGCTTTAGAACTTGAAGGCTTTCTGAATTTGATGTCTTTCTTATTCAGAAATTTTTTAAACTTCTTGACAAGTAAACCAATTTCAGGCTCTTCATCAGTTTCACTGCTTGACTCATTCGAGCAGCTTTCTTGTTCAAGTTTTGATTGGCGAGCTTAGGCTTTCAACAACAGTCCTTTTTGTTTTCTGTCAGTTTTCTCAGCTTCATTGAGTTTATGCAACTCAATTTCATGCTCTCTGAGTTTACCAAATAGCGTAGCTATTGCCATACTGCTTAGATCTTTGGATTCTGCTATGGCAGTTACTTTTGGTTGCCACTCTCTAGTCAAACACCTCATCACCTTGCTGATTTGCTAATCATTATCAATCTCCTTGCCTAAGGCATTTAGGTTGTTGACTATGTGCGTGAACCGGGTCTACATGTCATTTACTGATTCTTCTTTCTTCATGCTAAACAATTTGTACTCGTGCATGAGATTATTTACTCGTGCTCTCTTTACGTCTGTGGTACCTTCATGAGTCTGCTGAAGAGTGTCCCATATTTCTTTTGCTGACTTGCAATTAAAGACTTTGAAGAATTCATCATGACTTAAGGCGGATGTTATTATGTTCTTAGCTTTGGCGTTGTACCTAACTTTCTTTTTGTCATCCTCAGACCAGTCACTTTTAGGTTTCAGAATTGTTGATTCACCAGTACCTGCTATGGTTGGCACAAAAGGTCCATTTTCTACAGCATCTAAAATATCAATACCACTAGCTTCAAGAAAAATTAACATACGTTGTTTCCAATACATGTATGCGGCCCCGTTAAAAGCAGGAGGCCTAGCTAAAGAAGCACCTTCTACTAAAAATTCTGAAGTCATATTCTTTTTATGAGTGTTACTCTAAAAAAAAGACAGGCTCTTGATGCCAATTGATGGTAAAAATTGCTTCAGAATTTCTAGTAAGCGCATATGACATACAATATCAAATTACCAAACTTACAAAGCAGTTTAACAAAATGCAATTTTATTAAACAGAAATCAAACACGGTCCCAAGGAATTGATTTTAGGCAAAGGTTCACAATTACATGTAAAATCAAATAACTAGTGCATCGGATATTGTAATTGTTTAACAGATTGATCAAGATTCAAACATGCCAATTTAACAATTCAAGCAATATCAATCAATCCAGAATTATGACTAACGCATGCAATCAAGATTAAAGTAAGAGTAAGGGATAGAAAGAAGTGCACCGAGATTTTTATACTGGTTCAGCCGCCTTGTGACGGCCTACGTCCAGTCCTAAGATCAAACCGATCTTAGCCTTTTCCAATAGAATCTTGTAGAGTCGCTTTACAAATGTTCCAGCACTCCCTGCCTATCAATCTCAAAACATTCTCCCTATTCTATCTTTCACAACCACTGTATCCCAGAGTTTTTCTCTAAACTCTTCCAAGATCACAGTAAAGTTTCTTCTTGATGAGCCCTCTCAACAACGAAGATAACTACCAGCTTCACTGCTGGATTTTTCTCGGTTCTTTGTTTATAGAATATTTGTTACAAAAAATACAAAATGAATTACAGAATTTGTCTTCAATCCCTTGCAATCAATCTCACACAAGAAATTGTTCTTCAATATGAGTGTTTGTGAGATCTTTCTTTTTCTCTCAAGAAGTCTTTTTCAGCCCTCAATTGATCATCAATAATCGTTGGTTCTTGGTCTGAAAAAGTGTTATCAAAAGTGTTAGAACGATTCAATATGTTATGACTGTTATGCAAAATTATTCTCCAAAGGTTATGAGAGAAATTGATTGAAGACAGTTTATATAGTTTCTGAAAAACAACAGACACATCGATTTGCCAATCGATTTATTAAAGTAATAAAAAGGCTCAATTGATTTCCCAATCGATTATCGCGAGTCTGGTTTTTCTTGAATCTTGAAACTACATAAACTAATCGATTTCCTAATCGATTATTCTAAAGTATCTTTCAGAAAATTAAGTGCAGTTCATAATGGATTCGGTTGACTAATCAATTACATATGTTTTGTTCCAACAACGAGATCAAAACAATCGATTACTCAATCGATTCATTATGTCACACAAGCAATTCATTTAATCACATAATCGATTTGGCCATATTCTCAGTGTTCCCTGTAAATCAAAATTTTCGTCCAATCAATTTGCCAATCGATTTGGTTCAAATCAGGGATTTAGCTTATTTCAAATAAATCAGTGTGCCAATCAATTAGGTGTTATGTTTCTGAAAGAATGACTTTACCACATGGTTCATTTCAATCGATTACCTAGTCGATTGATACCAAACTTGTAACAAAAGTAATTGTCACAATGGATTGTCCAATCGATTGTGTTTGTCACAGACCAAGTTCCTTTTAAAAACTCATTTACGAAATCGATTAGCTTATTGAATGACTTGGCCCTGTGACTTGCATAATCGATTTGTCAATCGCTTTTTACAAACAGTTTTAGTCTTGTGATTGGAGCAATCGATTTGCCAGTCGATTAGCCTGCTAGATGGCTTGTCTCTGACTTGCACAATTTGTAACAAAGATGGTGCCAGTCGATTGCCTAATCGATTAGCCTGCCAAATGGCTTGCCTTTGACTTGCACAATTTTTAACAAGTCGATTGCCTAATCGATTAGTCTAATCACAGACTAAACATTTTCAAACAACCTTTTTACAAAATCGATTTTCTCAGTGAATATTCCAACTTTGTTGATTCCTTGAGTTCCAAGCTATTGTCTCAAGTGTGTAGGGTTGAGTTGTTGTTCCTAAAATCTTACTCAGTCAAAATGTTAGATTTATCATGTGATGTATAAGCATTGTATGTTTGTTAACTATGTCAAAACTATGATTAAGGGAACTTAAGTCCAACACCTATATCTCATATTGTCAGCTTGACATTTATTTTGATGGGTCCTTGTACCATTTTTTTGATGCGACGTGGGGAAGTTAAAATTCTTGAGGCAATGCTTTTGTACAGGTGTCTGTCGAGAATACTCCAGGGGTATGAGCTATGTCTGATAGGTCTCATAGCTCTGATGTATTTTGTCGTGTAAATACTTTGGGTTTGTATTTCAAAAACTATTTCCACTGCTTGTAAATATTTGTTGACTTTGTCATAATGTTACGACTTAAATATTTATCCAAAAGTATTTCTTTGTTTTATTTCTTTGTTTTAAAAAAAAAAAATACACTCGCGCTGTTTAAAATCGGGGTGTTACACAATTCTTCATCATAGTGCATGTTTACACAAAATTAAAAAGAAACAAATTCAAATAAGAAAAACAAGAATGTAAAAATAAAAGTTACCTCTACCTATGTGTTGCCTCCCACGAAGCACTTCTTTAAAGTCATTAGCTTGACTCCTCAACTATTGTCAAAGTGGCATCTATGATAAGAAGAATAATTCATCCTTGTTCTTCTTTTTGTTTGGTAGAAACTCCATGAACCTGAGAAATAAAAGATGTTGCTTCTATGTCCTTTTCAATTGGACATTGATGAACAAGGCAAATATTAATCTCGAACTCCATCAATCTCTTCTTTTTTCATTTCCTTGTTCGTGTTATTCTCTTGCTTATCTTCTTCTACCACAACAATGAAGTCATCTTCAATATTCAACTTCTACTCCATCTTCTCAAACTCAACCACTTGCTCAAATAACCTCTCACATTGACTTTTGTAACACCCCAATTTTCAAAGCGAGGGTGTATTTTTTTTTCAAAAGAAATTAAAATAAAACAGAGAAATAAATAAGGAAATACCTTTGGATAAACATTTAAGTCATTACAATTTATAAGCAGCGGAAAAGTTTTTCGAAATATGAATCCAAAGTATTTACACCTCAAAAAGTGGTACATGGAACCCATCGAAAATAAACTGTCATGCTGACAATATTAGTATAGGTACAGTCTTCCAATTTAATATAAACACAATCCAAAATAGACACATATGTTCCCTCTATGTCAACTTAATCTGATCATTCTACCAAAAAGCTATACACCCTGAGTGATCTCCACGCGCCCCGTAAGATCATCCTAACATAGCTCCAGTCATGCATTCTCATCTACATTCCCATCCATAGGGTACGAACCGGTAGGATTGTCATGGCTCTCATCTAAGGGCAAAGCCCAGATTTCCACAATAGTTGTAAAGGGTCACCAACCGAAATTAACAATTAACACATAACAATTAAGTTTTTAAATGCACAAAATAACCCTTCAACTTAGCATGCACCTTAAATGGATTTTCCATATGCTAAAAGTTCATGTAACACTTGCCAAATAACCATGAAATCCAAATAAAGTTTTTAATCAATCAAGTAATAAATAACTGGCCAATCCATTGATGAACCAATTCAGCAATCGATTATCTAACTCAGAATGAGAATTTCCACTATGCAATTCGATTGGGAAATCGATTGCTTGAAGGTGTTTTTGTACAATCTGTACTCTGGGCTTAAATCAATCGATTGGGAAATCGATTGAATGAATAGCTGAGCCCCTATAACATATCCAATCGATTGCCAAATCAATTTTGTCCAAATGGTTTTGAAAAACAGATTACAAAATCGATTAGCGAAGTCCCTGTAACTCATCAAATCAATTGGGAAATCGATTTCCCTGCATATTCTTCCAAAAGTACATAAACTAACTCAATCACATTCATACACAACTCCAAATCCTAACACTTAGCAATTCCCACACAATCACCACGACAAATTGCGTTTCGAAATAGTTTTACAATCCATCACACTTACACACGATAATCAATACATAACACTTAGAAATTTCAACACAATTACCACGACAACTTGAGTTTCGAAATAGTTTTGCAATCAAACATGCTATCACATAATTCCAAAACATAACACTTAGCACTTATAACACAATCACTACAACATCATGAGCTTCGAAATAGTTTTGCAATCAAACATGCTATCACACAATTCCAAACAAAACCCTCCGCGAGAGGCGTAAATCCTAAACGTACAGTTTCTCACGAACGAACACGAGTGCAGTCTGTCATAAACAAACACAATTTACCAGGGTGTAGTCTCTCACGGACAAACACCTGTGCAGTCTCTCACGGACAAACACCTGTGCAGTCTTTCACGGACAAACACAATTTACCAGGGTGTAGTCTCTCACGGACAAACACCTGTGCAGTCTCTCATGGACAAACACAATTTACCAGGGTGTAGTCTCTCACGGACAAACACCTGTGCAGTCTCTCACGGACAAACACAATTTACCAGGGTGTAGTCTCTCACGGACAAACACCTGTGCAGTCTCTCACGGACAAACACAATTTACAAGGGTGTAGTCTCTCACCGACAAACACCTGTGCAGTCTCTCACGGATAAACACAATTTACCAGGGTGTAGTCTCTCATGGAAAAACACCTGTGCAGTCTCTCGCGGATAAACACAATTTACCAAGGTGTAGTCTCTCATGGACAAACACTATTAAGTAAAAGCAGATATTAAAAGATTCCTCGTTTTTAATACCCATCTAACTCTTACAATTCGAACGACATTCATTAAGTAAACATAAATATTAAGAGATTCCCCATTCTTAATACTCATTTAACTCTAACGATTTTCACTACAAACATTAAGTAAACCGAGATATTAAAAGATTCCCCATTTTTAATTCTCGTTTAACTCTAATGATTTTCACAACAACATTAAGTAAACGTAGACATTAAGAGATTCCCCATTCTTAATACTCGTTTAACTCTAATTGTAGGACCCATAATTTTAAAGTACACTTTATGTATTTTAGTGTATTTTGGTATTGAACTCGGAGGCTTTTTAGCCAAAGTTATTAATATTTAGGAGTTTATATGACCAAAAAGATATTTTGATGCCGATTAGAGTTACTCATCGATGAATAAATTAAATTAACTGCGGTGAATCTTTTACGAGGAATTTAATGCGTTATGGGTGACATGGTAATTTTAATAAATATTTAGATATTTAGAGATATTTGTTAAAAGTAATTAATATATATAAATAGATATATTAATGTTTGTGTGGAGGGAAATGGAAAAAAGGGAAATAGAAAGAAAAGAAATAGAAAGGAAGGAAAGTAGAGAAAAGGAAAAACAATAGAAAGAAAAAAACAGAAGTCCCTCGTCTTCCTCTGCCTCGTGAAGCTTTCTTTTTCTCCCTTCCTCCATTTTCGTTTTCTTTGCTTCCTTTTCCTCAAGTATAGAAACCCAAGGCTTAGTGGGTAAGAAAGCAACAATTTCTCAGCTTCATATTTCCTGGTTGTTTCGAAAACAAAGAAAAACGGTGTTAGGGATTTCAAAACCATCAAACACAAACCTTCCCGTTTCATCTAGATCTAAGCTTCGTTTTGCGAAGAGATAGAAGGGACAGTTGCTCACTACCATGCTACGGTGCTAGGGAACAAACTTTGGAAGCGACGTTGCGCGCAGAGATTTTACCGAATTTACTCGCGGTACCGTAATCGAACGTAAAAGCTAAAGTGAAGGTAAGGGCTTCTTCCAAAATTTTAGTTTGCATTAGGGACTTATCTGTTGTTGTGCGGAAAAGAATTTTGTTAGGGTTGAAGTATTGATTTGGGGGAAAATGAATGTAATTCATTATTGTATGATTTTGAGGAAATGATTTTGATGTGTTTGAGTGGTATGTTGTGTTGATTTGTGTTCGTCGTATTTGACGTGTTCTTAATTAATAATGCTGAAATTTGATATGTGTATGGTTGGATTTTGTGGGGAAATGAATTGATGTGTTTTGGTGTGAATCGTGTATCGAATTTGATAATATGTTGGAGTTTGTTTTGTGAGGAATTTGAAAACCATTAGAGTTAAACGAGTATTAAGAATGGGGAATCTCTTAATGTCTTGTTTACTAAATGTTTGTTTTGAAAATCGTTTAAGTTAAGTGAGAATTAAGAATGGGGAATCTCTTAATGTCTTGTTTACTTAATGTTTAAGTTAAGTGAGAATTAAGAATGGGGAATCTCTTAATGTCTTGTTTACTTAATGTTTGTTTTGAAAATCGTTTAAGTTAAGTGAGAATTAAGAATGGGGAATCTCTTAATGTCTTGTTTACTTAATGTTTGTTTTGAAAATTGTTTAAGTTAAGTGAGAATTAAGAATGGGGAATCTCTTAATGTCTTGTTTACTTAATGTTTGTTTTGAAAATCGTTTAAGTTAAGTGAGAATTAAGAATGGGGAATCTCTTAATGTCTTGTTTACTTAATGTTTGTTTTGAAAATCGTTTAAGTTAAGTGAGAATTAAGAATGGGGAATCTCTTAATGTCTTGTTTACTTAATGTTTGTTTTTAAAATCGCTTAAGTTGAAAGAGTATTAAGAATGGGGAATCTCTTAATATTTATGTTTGCTTAATGTTTGTTATGAAAATCATTTAAGTTAAATGAGTATTAAAAATGGGGAATCTGTTAATATCTGCATTTTCTTAACGATTGTTGTGGATGGAGTCAGTATATGCTTATGCATTTTCATTCTTTTTGTAAATTGTGTAGACCCGTGATAGGTGGCACCTTGATAAATAGTACTTTGGCCTGTGATAGGCGGTACATTTATGGTTTACGTTTTTGTAAATTGTGTAGACCCGTGATAGGTGGCACCTTGGTAAATAGTACTTTGGCACGTGATAGGCGGTACATTTACGATTTACGGTTTTTTGTAAATTGTGTAGACCCGTGGCAGGTGGCACCTTGGTAAATATTACTTTGGCCTGTGATAGGCGGTGCATTTACAATTTATGTTCTTTTTAGTAAACCGTGCAGACGTGTGATAGGTGGCACCTCGGTAAACGGTACGGGCCTGTGGTAGGCAGTACGTTTATGCTTTACGCTTTTTAGTAAATCGTGCAGACCCGTGATAGGTGGCACCTCGGTAATTGGTACTCGACCTGCGATAGGCGGTACAATTATGATTTACGGCCCTTCGAGGAGGGTTTTGGTTTGGAATTCCGAGTCCATGCATTTTGGCATATACGCATTGCATTAGGATGCTTGGCACACGAGTCGTGTTTTAATCAAGTTTATGATTGAGTGTTTGAACTTGAGATGTCATTGTGATTATGTTGAAATTGCTAAGTGTTATGTATCGATATTGTGTGTATGTGTGATTGGTGACCTTTACCACTATTGTTATGTGTTAACTGTTAATTTCGGTTGGTGACCTTTACAACTATTGTGGAAATCAGTGATTTGCCCTCAGATGTGAGCCAGGATAATCCTACAGGTTCGTACCCTATGGATGGGAATGTAGATGGGAATGCATGACTGGAGCTATGTTAGGAGGATCTTACGGGGCGCATGGAGATCACTCAGGGTGCATACCTATAGTTTTTTGTAGAATGATCAGATTAGGATGACATAGTGGGAACAAATGTCTTTCTTTTGGATTACGTTGTTTTGAACTGGAAAACTGTACCTTTACTAATATTGTCAATATGACATCTTATTTGAATGGGTT
Source organism: Cicer pinnatifidum (assembly GCA_037974775.1). Lineage (NCBI taxonomy): Eukaryota > Viridiplantae > Streptophyta > Magnoliopsida > Fabales > Fabaceae > Cicer > Cicer pinnatifidum. The sequence continues at coordinate 35,297,116 of JBBPBR010000003.1, forward strand.
CCATGTATCATTTGTTGTTGTGTAAATACTTTGGATTCATATTTCGAAAAACTTTTCCGCTGCTTGTAAATTATAATGATCTTATTATTTATCCAAAGGTATTTCCTTATGTATTTTCTTTGATTAAATGATTTTGTTTTTGAAAAAAAAAATACACCCTCGCTTTGAAAATCGGGGTGTTACATTGTGGTATCAGAGCTTTGGTTTGGTTTTCTTGGGGGGCTGTGGAACCTTTGGTTATAGATTGTAGGTCAACCTATAGGTTGGGAGTTGCTATCTTATCATGCGTCGGTTTAGGTGGTTTGAGTTGTCAAGTCCAAAATAATTATTATGTGTTGATGTGGTCGGAAGTTAGTTTTGGGATTATTTGAAGTAGTGTTAAGACTCAACTTGATGATGGTTTTATAGGAAAATCATGCCGCCAAGAAGGAATGACGCTCCGAGAGCCAATGCTAATTGGGATGATCGAATGGCGGAGGCCATGAATAATATGGCTGCTTCTGTTGCTGCATAGACTGCTGCCAAGACTCAACGTGATCTCGAAAAGAGGGAAAGAGAGATCCGTGCTGCAGAGTCAAGAGGATTAGAAGACTTTCGTCGTTACAATCCTCCCAAGTTTAAGGGGGATGAAAATTCAGAGAAAGTGGATCAGTGGATCCAAGAAGTGGAGAAGATCTTCGAAATGATTAACTGTCAGGCGGGAAGTAAAGGTCAATTATGCCACTTATATGCTATTAGGGGATGCTGAGTACTGGTGGAGGAGTGCAAGATTGTTGATGAGGTCGGCTCACGAGGAGGTGAACTGGGAATCATTCAAAAAGAAGTTTTTAGACAAATACTTCACGATGAGTACCATGACTAAACTGGGTGATGATTTCCTGAAACTGCATCAGGGGAACATGACTGTGGGCGAATATGCTGCTAAGTTTGAACCGCTATCAAGACATTTCAGGTTTTTCCGTGAAGAGATTGATGAACCATTCATGTGTCATCGTTTCCAAGACGGACTAAAGTATGAGATTCAAGACTCGGTCTTGCCCTTGGGAATCCAACGTTTCCAAGTTCTTGTGGAAAAATGTAGGGAAGTTGAGGATATGAAGAATAAGAGGGCTAGCCGAGGAGGGAATTTTAGTGCAGGAGGGCCTAGTCGGGTGAATTATCAGAACAACAAGGGGAAACAGGTTGCTAAACCTTATGATCGACCACGAACTAACAACGGTGGGCAGAATCGCCCAGGGAACCAGAATTTCGGGAGACAATTGGGACGAGTGGTTCGATGTTTCCGATGTGGGGAAGAGGGACATTATGCTAACGCTTGTACCCCTAATATTCTCACTTGCTACAATTGTCATAAGCCAGGACACATGGAGAAGGATTGCACGGCTCCGAAGGTAGAACCAGTGGTGAATGTTACTAGCGCTACTCGTCCTACTGCTAGAGGACGCATTTATTGTGTGAGTGATGAAGAGGGGAATCCATCTGGTAATCTGATTCAACGTGACTGTGAGATTGCAGGTAACACTCTAACTGTACTTTTGATTCAGGGGCAACCCATTGCTTCATTGTTATGGATTGTGTGAATCGTTTGAAGTTATCTGTGTTTGCCTTACCTTTTGATTTGGTTGTCTCCACACCTGCTAAGACTTTGACAGTAAATTCTGCATGTTTACATTGTCAAATAACTATTCATAATAGGGATTTCTTGGTTAATTTGATTTGTTTACCTCTACAATCACTTGAGGTCATTCTCGGTATGGATTGGATGTCTTACCATTATGTGATCTTAGACTGCGCTCGCAAATTGGTTCTTTTCCCCGAACCAGGAGTTGTTAAGTATTTAGCCGCTAACAAACTTCGAGTGTCGCTAAGTGAAGGGACTCATGAGTTTTTGTCTCTTGCTAATGTGGAGGCAAAGATAAATGTGAACATAGAAGATGTGATGCTTGTCAATGAGTACCGGGACGTATTTCCAACGAAAATTCCAGGATTACCCCCGATAAGAGAAGTGGAATTTTTCATTGATTTGCACCCAGGAACGGGACCAATTTCAATTGCACCGTATCGAATGTCGCCATTGGAATTGAATGAGCTCAAAAGCCAAATTGAAGATTTGTTGAAGAAGAAATTTATTAGACCAAGTGTATCGCCATGGGGAGCTCCAGTTTTACTAGTTAAGAAGAAGGACGGAAGCTCGCAGTTATGTGTGGATTATAGACAGCTTAATAAGGCAACTATTAAGAATCATTATCCTTTGCCACGGATTGATGATTTAATGGATCAATTGAGAGGGGCCGCGATATTCTCGAAGATTGATTTGAAGTCGAGTTACCATCAGATTCGAGTAAGGGAAGGAGATATTCAGAAAACCGCTTTCAGAACCCGTTCTGGACATTATGAATATCTGGTTATGCCGTTTGGAGTTACCAATGCACCAGCAATTTTCATGGACTACATGAACAGAATCTTTAATTCATTCCTTGATAAATTTGTTATGGTGTTTATTGATGATATATTGATTTATTCAAGAACTGAAGAAGAGCATGGAGAACACTTACGTCAAGTTCTTGAGATTTTGCGCGAGAAGCAATTGTATGCCAATTTGTCAAAGTGTGAATTTTGGCTAGAGAAAGTGAATTTCTTAGGACATGTGATAACCAAGGAAGGAATCGCTGTAGATCCGACTAATATTGAGGCGGTCCTTTCGTGGAAACAGCCTCAGACTGTCACTGACAAACAAAGTTTTGTAGGACTGGCAGGGTACTACAGGAGGTTTATTGAAGGTTTTGCTAAGATTGTGACTCCATTGACACAACTTACCAGATAAGATCAACCGTTCGCGTGGACGGAGAAATGTGAGGAAAATTTTCAGTTACTAAAGAGAAAATTGACGACCTCACTAGTATTGGTATTACCGCAAACAGATGAACCCTATGAAGTTTATTGTGATGCATCTCACCAAGGTTTGGGATGCGTTCTGATGCAACACAAGAAAGCTGTGGCTTAAGCCTCAAGGCAATTGAAGATTCATGAGAGAAACTATCCTACTCATGATTTGGAGCTTGCTGTTGTTGTTTTTGCATTGAAGATATGGAGGCACTATTTATATGGGTGCACGTTCATAGTGTTCAGTGACCATAAAAGTTTGAAATGTTTGTTTGATTAGAAGGAATTGAACATGCGACAGAGACGATGGATGGAGACTCTCAAGGATTTTGATTTCACACTGCAGTACCACCCTGGGAAGGCCAATGTAGTGGCTGATGCGTTGAGTAGAAGAAGTGTATCGGTGTCTTCAACAATTATGGCCAGACAACAGAATTTGTGGGAAGCTTTTAGAGACCTGCACTTGAACGTAGAGTTTGCACCGGGAATTTTGAAATTCGGAATGATTAAGATTTCGAGTGGACTACTTGAAGACATTGCAAATTCTCAAAATGACGTCTTAATACAATAGAAGAGGAACCTAATAGTGCAAGGGAAGACAACAGAGTTCAAAATTGGAGCAGATAATATTTTGCGATGTAATGGTAGGATTTGTGTACCAGGAATTACAGATATGAGGAAAACAATTTTAGAAGAGGCTCATAAGAGTAAGTTGAGTATTCATCCTGGGGCAACAAAGATGTATCATGATTTGAGATAGAATTATTGGTGGCCAGGAATAAAGAAACATGTAGCGGAGTATGTATCCACTTGTCTAACTTGTCAGAAAGCAAAGGTGGAACATCAACGACCTACTAGAATGTTGCAACCTTTAGATATACCTGAATGGAAGTGGGACGGCATTTCCATGGGTTTTATAACTGGATTGCCTAAAACAAGGAGAAAGAATGATTCTATATGGGTGATAGTGGATCGACTGACTAGATCCGCCCACTTTTTGCCAGTAAAGACCACCTATAAGGTAGATCAGCTAACGGAGATCTACATTGCTGAAATTGTGAGATTACACGGGGTACCATCGAGTATTATATCAGACCGTGATCCGAAGTTCACATCACATTTTTGTGGAGCATTGCACGAAGTGCTGGGAACGAAACTGTGATTGAGTTCAGCTTACCATCCACAAACGGACGGACAGACTGAAAGGACGAATTAGTCCCTTGAAGATCTCTTGAGAGCATGCGTATTAGATGATAGGGGAAGTTGGGATGATGTACTTCCGTTGATTGAGTTCACCTACAATAATAGTTTCCACGCAAGTATTGGAATGGCACCATATGAGGCTTTATATGGGCCCAAGTGTCAAACGCCCTTGTGTTGGTATAAGGACGGTGAAAATATGATTGTCGGACCAGAGATGGTGCAACAGACTACCGCTAAGGTAAGGAAGATCAAGGAGAAAATGAAGACTTCACAAGATCGTCAGAAGAGTTACGCGGACAAGCGTCGCAGACTTTTGGAATTCAAACAGGGTGATCATGTATTTCTAAGAGTCACACCTACTACCGGAGTTGGTAGAGCATTGAAATCGAAGAAGTTGACTCTGAAATTCATTCGACCATAACGGATTTCTGCACGAATTGGGCCTGTTGCTTATCAGATTGCATTGCCTCCGATACTGTCCAATATTCATGATGTGTTTCACGTGTCACAATTGAGGAAATATCTTGCAGATCCATCTCATGTGATCAAACCAGACACAATCCAGCTAAAGGATAACTTGTCATTCGAAGTACCACCTGTGAGAATTGATGACAGGAAGATTAAGCGATTGAAGACCAAGGATGTTTCGTTGGTCAAGGTGATTTGGAACCCAATTACTGGATATGCAACTTGGGAACTGGAGAGCAAGATAGAGAACAACACCCAGAGTTATTTATCGACGCATAGTTTCGAGGACGAAACTAATTTTAGGGGGCTAGTAATGTAAGACCCATAATTTTAAAGTATACTTTATGTATTTTAGTGTATTTTGGTATTGAACTCGGAGGCTTTTTAGCCAAAGTTATTAATATTTTGGAGTTTATATGACCAAAAAGATATTTTGATGCCGATTAGAATTACTCGTCGATGAATAAATTAAATTAACTGCGGTGAATCTTTTACGAAGAATTTAATGCGTTATGGGTGAGATGGTAATTTTAATAAATATTTAGATATTTAGAGATATTTGTTAAAAGTAATTCATATATATAAATAGATATATTAATGTTTGTGTGGAGGGAAAAGGAAAAAAGGGAAATAGAAAGAAAATAAATAGAAAGGAAGGAAAGTAGAGAAAAGGAAAAACAAGAGAAAGAAAAAAACAGAAGTCCCTCGTCTTCCTCTTCCTCGCGAAGCTTTCTTTTTCTCCCTCCCTCCATTTTCGTTTTCTTTGCTTCCTTTTCCTCAAGAATAGAAACCCAAGGCTTAGTGGGTAAGAAAGCAAGAATTTCTCAGCTTCATACTTCCTAGTTGTTTCAAAAATGAAGAAAAACAGTGTTAGGGATTTCAAAACCGTCAAACATAAACCTCCCCGTGTCATCTAGATCTAAGCTTCGTTTCGCGATGAGATAGAAGGGAAAGTTGCTCACTACCACGCTACGGTGCTAGGGCACCAACTTTGGAAGTGACGTTGCGAGCGGAGATTTTACCGGATTTACTCGTGGTACCGTAATCGAACGTAAAAGCTAAAGTGAAGGTAAGGGCTCCTTCCAAACTTTTAGTTTGCATTAGGGACTTATCTGTTGTTGTGAGGAAAAGAATTTTGTTAGGGTTGAAGTATTGATTTGGGGGAAAATGAATGTAATTCATTATTGTATGATTTTGAGGAAATGATTTCGATGTGTTTGAGTGGTATGTTGTGTTGATTTGTGTTCGTCGTATTTGACGTGTTCTTAATTAATACTTATGAAATTTGATATGTGTATGGTTGGATTTTGTGGGGAAATGAATTGATATGTTTTGGTGTGAATCGTGTATCGAATTTGATAATATGTTGGAGTTTGTTTTGTGTGGAATTTGAAAACCATTAGAGTTAAACGAGTATTAAGAATGGGGAATCTCTTAATGTCTTGTTTACTTAATGTTTGCTTTGAAAATTGTTTAAGTTAAGTGAGAATTAAGAATGGGGAATCTCTTAATGTCTTGTTTACTTAATGTTTGTTTTGAAAATCGTTTAAGTTAAGTAAGAATTAAGAATGGGGAATCTCTTAATGTCTTGTTTACTTAATGTTTGTTTTGAAAATCGTTTAAGTTAAGTGAGAATTAAGAATGGGGAATCTCTTAATGTCTTGTTTACTTAATGTTTGTTTTGAAAATCGTTTAAGTTAAGTGAGAATTAAGAATGGGGAATCTCTTAATGTCTTGTTTACTTAATGTTTGTTTTGAAAATTGTAACACCCCGTTTTTCAAAGCGAGGGTGTATTTTTTTTCTAAAGAGAAATTAAAATAAAACAGAGAAATAAATAAGGTAACACCTTTGGATAAATAATTAAGTCATTATAATTTACAAACAGCGGAAAAATTTCTCAAAATATGAATTTAAAATATTTTCATAACAAAAGTGGTACAGTCTTCCAGTTTAAAAATAAATTCAACCCAAAAGAAAGACATTTGTAACCTCTGTGTCAACCTAGTCTGATCATTTTACAAAACAACTAAACACCCTGAGTGATCTCCACGCGCCCCGTGAGATCCTCCTAACGTAACTCCAATCAAGCATTCCCATCTACATTCCCATCCGTAGGGTACGAACCGGTAGGATCATCCTGGCTCTCATCTGAGGGCAAAGCCCAGATTTCAACAATAGTTGTAAAGGGTCACCAACCGAAATTAACAGTTAACACATAACATTTAAGTTTCTAAATGCACAAAATATCCTCTCAACTAAGCATGCACCTTAAAAGGATTTTCCATATGCTAAAAGTTCATATAATGTTTGCCAAATGTAAATGAAATCAAAAACAGTTCGCAATCCATCAAGTAATATATAACTGACCAAAACATTGATAAATCAATTGAGAAATCAATTATCTAACTCAAAATAAGATTTTCCACTGAGCCAATCGATTGGGCAAATCGATTTCGTGAATGTTTTTAGTGAAAATTGAACTCTGAACTTACATCAATCGATTGCGGAAATCGATTTCGTGGAAGACTGAGCCCCTGTATTGGCCAATCGATTGGGCAAATCGATTTCGGGAAAGACAGAGCCCCTGTATTGAAGCCAATCGATTGGGCAAATCGATTTCGCGAAAGACAGAGCCCCTGTAATGAATCCAATCGATTTGCTAAATCGATTTCTTAAATGGTTTTGAAAAAACACATTACCAAATCGATTGGGTAAATCGATTCCCCTGTAAATTCTTCCAAAAATACATAAACTAACTCAATCATATTCAAACACAACTCCAAATCTTAACACTTAGCAATTTCCACACAAACACCACGACAATTGGGTTTCGAAATAGGTTTACACTCCATCCCCTCCACACACAATTCAAAACATAACTCTTAGTAAAATCATATAATCACAATGAAATCTCAAGTTCAAACACTCAATCATAAACTTGAATCAACACACTTACGCACAATTTCAAAACATACCGCTTACATTACTACCCCCCTAAAATTAGTTTCGCCCTCGAAACTTAACGTACGAGTAACAATCCACACTAGGTTTGTACCCGAATTCAACATGCCAGTCACAACTTGTTTCACCCGACCTTCTCGAAAAAAGTGTTGCCTACCCCTTTTCATAGGGTGCTTAATAACTCTGCACCCATTCATAGTCGGTAAGGCTCGTGCGTTCCATTCAACATGGTTTTGTTTATCATCGACAAGAGATTAAGGATGATCAGTCCCTCAATTTGTCAATAAATAACCAACAACCATGATAGTGGGTTAGACTATCTTAACCGAATTGTAATAGCGTTCCTTGCAACTTACATCTGAGGTTATCTTAATGTACAAGTAGTCAACGATCTTCTCAAGGTCCATTGAGTTTCCCTTATTTTCCTATAACTTTGATCCTATCGACGAAGTAAAATATCCCATACCTATGTCACGTCGTCTCATTTGCATCCACTTGGTACGAAACATCCATTTGGTATCGAACTGAAACACTTAGAATGACCCCAACACACTGAGCACAGAACAATCACCACATCCGAGAACTCCTAAATTTCTCCCTTGTCCACAAATCCTCGATTTTTCTTAAGTCGTACAACTACGTCAAATTGTAGTGTTCTTATCAGTATGTTATTCCAGTTATAAATTTAATAATTCCATCCCCACATATGCTTGGTGATCAAAGCTTCCTTAAATATTTTCGAAATCATGTCCAAGACTATACCACTTGGGACACACAAACTTCCTTTCAGTTTAGTACTTCATTTCTAGGGTCACATTTTCCATTAAAATCTAACTTGAATTTAATTCACCGATCAAGGTCTACATTCGTCTCATGCCTAACACCTCAGTTCACGCTTCACTAGAAAATCTCTTACATACTTCGCAATTATGCACCAACTCGAAAATAATTCTCCTACCTCTACGGCCAACATTCATTCTGATACTTCTTATTTTCGTTGTGTCCTTCATTTGCAACTTGATGATTATCCTTTCATTATGACAGGTCAACCGCATTGTATTCACTCCATCACTTTTCCATTTATACCTACCTTAAGTTTCTACCTCGAACCTTGATACATCTTCTTTATAGTGATTCCAATAAATCAAGGCTTACTAATTCCCACTACACTCTTCCATTTCATGTTCAATTGTTTCCTATCAAACAAACATTTAACTCATTTGATTGACGAACACAATAACAATCCCCATGACATGCACTCCAGTAATGTCTTTATATCATTGGCATATCTTTATAATAATAATGTCTGAGTTATAGGTGAAATAATTCTTTTCATCAATCTTTAACTGTCATAAGCTAGATCTCTATGTGTTGCTCCAACAAATTTTCTTGGCACATTTTCCCAAAATTTGGTTCACTCGCTGGATTCTTATTCCTTCTCAACCTTCACCGAGATATAAACTGAAAGAATCCTAACATTCGAATGTTCTAATGAATTATTTCTCAAACGTTCCCCGTAAGCAATTCCTTAAGAAATAATTATCTATAACTTCATCCTCATAAATTTTTCAGTACAATATCTCAAAAACCGACATACCTTTCTTCGTCCAACTAGTTACTGAAATGATCATTTCAAATCTTCACGCTTGACTTCCCAAGACCAACAACTAAACCATGAATGAGTTGTTACATTTCTGCTTTTTTTTTCACTTCCTATCATTTAATAGGATTCTAAAATTTGATCCTCAAAATCTCCAAACACTTCCATCCTTAACATGAATTATTTATCACTTGTCGGCCTCAACTTCTTCAATTATGAAAGTTTTAAGCATTACTTGGTCCTCCATCCAACCTTGCGAGATTTTAAATCATCAGCTAAAAATCAACCATCTTAGGGTCCCAAATCAAATCTCGAATATTCCTTCAGTCCTATCAAAATATTAACATCCTCTTAGTAATTTCCATCCTTTAATAGACTCTCAAACTTATATTACC
>JBBPBR010000003.1:35306857-35410411 GCA_037974775.1 Cicer pinnatifidum
GATTCTAAAATTTGATCCTCAAAATCTCCAAACACTTCCATCCTTAACATGAATTATTTATCACTTGTCGGCCTCAACTTCTTCAATTATGAAAGTTTTAAGCATTACTTGGTCCTCCATCCAACCTTGCGAGATTTTAAATCATCAGCTAAAAATCAACCATCTTAGGGTCCCAAATCAAATCTCGAATATTCCTTCAGTCCTATCAAAATATTAACATCCTCTTAGTAATTTCCATCCTTTAATAGACTCTCAAACTTATATTACCACAATCTCAAGTATTCTCGTACTCGATTACTTCAAATTCCACTTAATGGTAAAATAGAGTTCAATACATCAAGGCTTAACTCATTAGGTTTCTCTGAACATCGCTCAAAATTCACACTTACGTGTCTATAGATTCATCCAATATTACTATCCATACTTAATAATCCAAGTTGCGAATCCAGTCTAACTCAAATGCTCGACTTTATCCCTCAAGGTATTGACTAATCCTCAAAGCGTATGTTATCTAACCAAAGGAGTATTTACTCCTAATGTGCAACGCTCCCTTAACTTCAATATCAGTCTCTTTCATTGACACCTAAGCACCAAATGTTATTCCAAATGGAAGCCTTATCTTCTCAACAGTTCCATGATGTTCACATCTCTTTGACAGTTGTCAAACTCATCCAGTTTCATCCTGAAATCTACCCGGAAAACATCTAATACTTTTTCTTAACAAAAGTCCTCAACGTAGGTCTTTACTGAAAATCCCTTATCAGTCTAATGTTAATTCATCCACACTCATCATCTTCGAGTTAACACCAACACATAGCTTTTGTGTCCTTGGAACCTTTTCATAAATTCCATACTCATCCGTCATACTTTGCTTCAACACTGCCTGACAATCCTTCATCTCGAAGATCTTTTCCTTTCCTTGAATCAACTACTCAACTTTTTCTTGAGTTCTCATCACCCTTGAACTTTGGAGGATGGTGACGACGAAAATATTCAAACCCTCTTAATCTTAAGAGCACAAATCTCTCTTTTCATCTTCTCCAGATCCCGCAGAGTCTTTACAGCAATTCGTGCAACAACAAAACATCTATGTTATTTGTAGCTTCAACCATTTGATCGTCCCTACTTACGTTCATCCTTGCAACGTCGTTCCCTCTTGGAGGTAGTGTTTCCTAAAAACCAACATCAAGAAGAAGTGTTAACACCACTTCGAATAATTCCAAAACTAAGTTTCGAATATATCAACACATAATAACTACCCCTGATATGACAACTTAGACCAATTACCCCGACGCATGATCAGATAACGACTCACAACCTACAGGTTGACCTACAATCTATAACCAAAGGTTCCAAAGCCCCCAAAGAAAACCAAACCAAAGCTCTGATACCACAATGTAAGACCCCATTTTTCAAAGCGAGGGTGTATTTTTTTACAAAAGAGAAATTAAAATAAAACAGAGAAATAAATAAGGTAACACCTTTGGATAAATAATTAGTCATTATAATTTACAAGCAGCGGAAAAAGTTCTCAAAATATGAATTCAAAAATATTTTCATAACAAAAGTGGTACAGTCTTCTAGTTTAAAAATAAAAGCAACCCAAAAGAAAGACATTTGTTCCCTCTGTGTCAACCTAGTCTGATCATTCTACAAAACAACTAAACACCTTGAGTGATCTCCACGCGCCCCGTGAGATCCTCCTAATGTAGCTCCAATCAAGCATTCCAATCTACATTCCCATCCGTAGGGTACGAACCGGTAGGATCATCCTGGCTCTCATCTGAGGGCAAAGCCCAGATTTCAACAATAGTTGTAAAGGGTCACCAACCGAAATTAACAGTTAACACATAACATTTAAGTTTCTAAATGCACAAAATATCCTCTCAACTAAGCATGCACCTTAAAAGGATTTTCCATATGCTAAAAGTTCATATAATGCTTGCCAAATGTAAATGTAATCAAATAAAGTTCTCAATCCATCAAGTAATATATAACTGACCAAAACATTGATAAATCAATTGAGAAATCAATTATCTAACTCAAAATAAGATTTTCCATTGAGCCAATCGATTGGGCAAATCGATTTCGTGAAAGTTTTTAGTGAAAATTGAACTCTGAACTTACATCAATCGATTGGGGAAATCGATTTCGTGGAAGACTGAGCCCCTGTATTTGCCAATCGATTGGGAAAATCGATTTCGTGAAAGACAGAGCCCCTGTATTGAAGCCAATCGATTGGGCAAATCGATTTCGCGAAAGACAGAGCCCCTGTAATGAATCCAATCGATTTGCTAAATCGATTTCTTAAGTGGTTTTAAAAAAACACATTACCAAATCGATTGGGTAAATCGATTCCCCTGTAAATTCTTCCAAAAATACATAAACTAACTCAATCATATTCAAACACAACTCCAAATCTTAACACTTAGCAATTTCCACACAAACACCACGACAATTGGGTTTCGAAATAGTTTTACACTTCATCCCCTTCACACACAATTCAAAACATAACTATTAGTAAAGTCATACAATCACAATGACATCTCAAGTTCAAACACTCAATCATAAACTTAAATCAACACACTTACGCACAATTTCAAAACATACCGCGTAACAGTTACAACGCAATACCCACACAGACAAGATGAACCAACAAATCACATGGCATCACCTTGACTCGACAATCCCAACACGGACTAGATGAACCAACAAATCACATGGCATCACCTTGACTCGACAATCCCAACACAGACAAGATGAACCAACAAATCACATGGCATCACCTTGGCGCGATAATCCCAACACGGACAAGATGAACCAACAAATCACATGGCATCACCTTGACTCGACAATCCCAACACGGACAAGATGAACCAACAAATCACATGGCATCACCTTGACTCGACAATCCCAACGCAGACAAGATTAACCAACAAATCACATGGCATCACCTTGGCTCGACAATCCCAACACAGAGAAGATGAACCAACAAATCACATGGCATCACCTTGACTCGACAATCCCGACGCAGACAAGATGAACCAACAAATCACATGGCATCGCCTTGACTCGACAATCCCAATGCAGACAAGATGAACCAACAAATCATATGGCATCACCTTGACTCGACAATCCCAACGCAGACAAGATGAACCAACAAATCACATGGCATCACCTTGACTCGACAATCCCAACGCAGACAAGATGAACCAACAAATCACATGGCATCACCTTGGCGCGACAATCCCAACACAGACAAAACTCAAACATATTCACAAATTTATTCCACAATTCACGCCAAAACACAACAATTCATTTCTCCACAAAATCATTTTCACGAAGACATTAAGTAAACGCAGATATTAAGAGATTCCTCATTCTTAATACTCATTTAACTTAACGATTTTCACAACAGACATTAAGCAAACAGAAATATTAAGAGATTCCCCGTTCTTAATACTCTTTTAACTTAAACGATTTTCCAAAACAAACATTAAGTAAACAAGACATTAAGAGATTCCCCATTCTTAATTATCATTTAACTTAAATGATTTTCACAAACTCACATTAAGTAAACAAGACATTAAGAGATTCCCCATTCTTAATACTCGTTTAACCTAATGGTTTTCAAATTCCACACAAAACAAACTCAAACATACTTTCACATTCAATCCATAATTCACACCAAATCATTTTTCAACACAAACCACACAAAATACATCTCAAATTCTATAATTATCAATTATGAACACATCGAATACGACGACACAAATCAACACAATCCATCACTCAAACACAACAAATTTCATTTACTCAAAATCATACATAAATGAGGTAAATTCATTTTCCATGAAACATTCATCAATATCCCGAAAATCCCACATTAGAATTTCACCCATAAAGCATTAATTCGTTTTTCCCCAAATCAACGCTTCAACCCTAACAAACTCTTTTCCACACAACCACAGATAAGGCCCTAAATGCAAACTAAAAGTTTGGAAGAAGCCCTTACCTTCACGTTAGCTTTAACGTGCGATTACAGTACCGCGAGTAAGTCCGATAAAATCTCCGCTCGCAACGTCGCTTCCAAAGTTAGTCCACTAGAACCGTAGCACGGAGTTGAGCAACCTTCCCTTCTATCACTTCTTGAAAGGAGGCTTAGATCAAGATGAAACGGGGAGGTTTGTGTTTGAATCCCTAATACCGTTTTTCTTCGTTTTCGAAACAGTGAGGAAGTATGAAGATGAGAAAACCTTGCTTTTCCTTCCTTCTATTTTCTTTTCTTTCTATTTTCTTTTCTCCTATTTCCCTCCAACCATATATATATATATATATATATATATATATATATTACTTTCAATATATAAATATATAGATTTATATATTAATATATTATAATTAAAACAAACCAACAATTATCTAACAACTCTTACCCCCATCATTTCATTCCCCTCTTAATCAAATTTAATAAAAATATCTACTCACGTCGCAACTCAATTGACCGGTACAATTTTCAGCAACCCGGGATATTTTTAACAAAATTGCCCGATATTAAATCCTTCGTAACGTAAATGAATTATTTTCCGACAAATAAATTTTAATCCAATTTTCAAAAATATATTTTCGGCCTTTAACTCACTAAATACCGAAAACTAGGTTAAAAGCCTAAGCAATTTAACACAAAATATCCTAAAATTGTATAACTTAGGATTTAAACTTACGGGTCTTACAAAAATCGTTTAAGTTAAGCGAGAATTAAGAATGAGGAATCTCTTAATGTCTTGTTTACTTAATGTTTGTTTTGAAAATCGTTTAAGTTAAGTAAGAATTAAGAATGGGGAATCTCTTAATGTCTTGTTTACTTAATGTTCGTTTTGAAAATCGCTTAAGTTGAAAGAGTATTAAGAAAGGGGAATCTCTTAATTTTTCTGTTTGCTTAATGTTTGTTGTGAAAATCGTTTAAGTTAAATGAGTATTAAAAATGGGGAATCTTTTAATATCTGCATTTGCTTAACGATTGTTGTGGATGGAGTCAGTATATGCTCATGCATTTTCATTCTTTTTGTAAATCGTGCAGACCCGTGATAGGTGGCACCTTGATAAATAGTACTTTGGCCTGTGATAGGCGGTACATTTATGGTTTACGTTTTTGTAAATTGTGCAGACCCGTGATAGGTGGCACCTTGGTAAATAGTACTTTGGCCCATGATAGGCGGTACATTTACGATTTACGGTTTTTTGTAAATTGTGCAGACCCGTGATAGGTGGCACCTTGGTAAATAGTACTTTGGCCTGTGATAGGCTGTACATTTACAATTTACGTTCTTTTTAGTTAACCGTGCAGACCTGTGATAGGTGGCACCTCGGCAAACGGTACGGGCCCGTGATAGGCAATACGTTTATGATTTACGCTTTTTAGTAAATCGTGCAGACCTGTGATAGGTGGCACCTCGGTAATTGGAACTAGGCCCGCGATAGGCGGTACAATTATGATTTACGGCCCTTCGAGGAGGGTTTTGGTTTGGAATTCCAAGTCCATGCATTTTGGCATATACGCATTGCATTAGGATGCTTGGCACACGAGTCGTGTTTGAGTCAAGTTTATGATTGAGTGTTTGAACTTGAGATGTTATTGTGATTGTGTTGAAATTGCTAAGTGTTGTGTATCGATATTGTGTGTATGTGTGATTGATTGTAATACTATTTCGAAACCCAATTTGTTGTGGTAATTGTGTTGAAATTGCTAAGTGTTATGTATTGATTACTGTGTGTAACTTTGATGGATTGTAAACTATTTCAAAACCCAATTTGTCGTGGTGATTGTGTGGGAATTGTTAAGTGTTAAGATTTGGAGTTGTATATGAATGTGATTGAGTTAGTTTATGTATTTTTGGAAGAATATGCAGGGAAATCGATTTCCCAATCGATTTGATGAGTTGCAAGGACTTCGCTAACTTGACAAAATCAATTTTCCAATCGATTTTATAATATGTTTTTCAAAACCATTTAAGAAATCGATTTGGAAATCGATTTGGCCATACAGGAAGTCAGCAAAACTGACAAAATCGATTTGGAAATCGATTTGGCCATACAGGAAATCAGCAAAACTGACAAAATCGATTTGGAAATCGATTTGGCCATACAGGAACTCAACAAAACTGACAAAATCGATTTGGAAATCGATTTGGCCATACAGGAACTCAACAAAACTGACAAAATCGATTTGGAAATCGATTGGCTCAGTAGAAATCCTTATTTTGAGTTAGATAATCGATTGCTCAATTGATTTATCAATGTTTGGGTCAGTTATGTATTACTTGATGGATTGAGAACTTTATTTTGATTTCATTTTCATTTGGTAAGCATTGTGTAAACTTTTAGCATATGAAAAACTCCTTTTAAGGTGCATGCTAAGTTGAAAAGGTATTTGGTGCATTTAAAAACCTAAATGTTATGTGTTAACTGTTAATTTCGGTTGGTGACCTTTACAACTATTGTGGAAATCGGGGCTTTGCCCTCAGATGAGAGCCAGCACAATCCTACCGGTTCGTACCCAATGGATGGGAATGTAGATGGGAATGCATGACTGGAGCTATGTTAGGAGGATCTTACAGGGCGCGTGGAGATCACTCAGGGTGCATAGCTATAGTTTTTGGTAGAATGATCAGATTAGGATGACATAGAGGGAACATATGTCTTTCTTTTGGATTACGTTATTTTGAACTGGAAAACTGTACCTTTACTAATATTGTCAGTATGACATCTTATTTGAATGGGTTCCATGTATCATTTGTTGTTGTGTAAATACTTTGGATTCATATTTCGAAAAACTTTTCCGCTGCTTGTAAATTATAATGATCTTATTATTTATCCAAAGGTATTTCCTTATGTATTTTCTGTGATTAAATGATTTTGTTTTTGAAAAAAAAAATACACCCTCGCTTTGAAAATCGGGGTGTTACACTAATGGTTTTCAAATTTCACACAAAACAAACTCAAACTTATTATCAGATCTAATCCACAACTCACACCAAAACACATCAATTCATTTCTCCGCAAAATCCAACATACACATATCAAATTTCATAAGCATTAATTATGAACACGTGAAATACGATGAACATAAATCATCACAACATACCACTCAAACACACCAAATTCCATTTACTCAAAATCATACACAAATGAGTTAAATTCATTTTCCATGAAACATCCATCAATATCGCCAAAACCTAACTCTAAGATTTTACCCATAAAGCCTTAGATTCATTTTCCCCAAATCAATACTCCAACCCTAACAAAATTATTTTCCACACAACCACAGATAAGTCCCTAAATGCAAACTAAAAGTTTGGAAGGAGCCCTTACCTTCACGTTAGCTTTAACGTACGATTACAGTACCGCGAGTAAATCCGGTAAAATCTCCGCTCGCAACGTCGCTTCCAAAGTTGGCTCCCTAGCACCGTAGCATGGTAGTGAGCAACTTTCCCTTCTATCTCTTCGCGAAACGAAGCTTAGATCTAGATGAAACGGGGAGGTTTGTGTTTGACGGTTTTGAAATCCATAACTCCGTTTTCGAATCCGGGAAGAAGGAAGAAGCTAAGAAATCCTTGTCTTCTCACCCACCAAGCCTTGGGTTCTGTAAGACCCATAGTTTTAAATCCTAAGTTATACAATTTTAGGGTATTTTGTGTTAAATTGCTTAGGCTTTTAACCTAGTTTTCGGTATTTAGGTCGAAAATATACTTTTGGAAATTATACTAAAATTATTTTTCGAAGAATAATTTTTTGGGTTTCGAAGAATTTAATTCTTGGCGGTTTTGTTCAAAATATCTTGGGTTGCTGAATATTGTATTTGACAATTGAGTTGCGACGAGAGTAGATATTTTTATCAAAATAGTTGGAGATGTGAGTGAAGTGATGGATGTGAGAGTTGTTAGATACTTATTGGTTTAGGTTTAATTATTATATATATATATATATATATATGAGAAGAAAGAAAAGAAAAGGAAAGAAAATGGAAGAAAAGGAAAGAAAATGGAAGAAAAGAAAAAGAGTGGAAAAGAAAAAAAGAAAGAAAAGGAAACGTAATAGAGGAAGAAAACAACTATTCTCGCGAAGCTTTCTTTTTCTCCCTCCCTCCATTTTCGTTTTCTTTGCTTCCTTTTCCTCAAGAATAGAAACCCAAGGCTTAGTGGGTAAGAAAGCAAGGATTTCTCAACTTCATACTTCCTTGTTATTTCGAAAACGAAGAAAAACGGTGTTAGGGATTTCAAAACCGTCAAACACAAACCTCCCAGTTTCTTCTAGATCTAAGCTTCGTTTCGCGAAGAGATAGAAGGGAAAGTTGTTCACCGCTACGCTACGGTGCTAGAGGACCAACTTTGGAAGCTACGTAGCGAGCGGAGATTTTACCGGATTTACTCGCGGTACCATAATCGCACATTAAAGCTAACGTGAAGGTAAGGGCTCCTTCCAAACTTTTAGTTTGCATTTAGGGCCTTATATGTGGTTGTGTGGAAAGAATTTTGTTAGGGTTGGAGTATTGATTTGGGGAAAAATGTATCTAAGGCTTTATGGGTAAAATCTTAGAGTTAGGTTTTGGTTATATTGATGAATGTTTCGTGGAAAATGAATCATTTATGTATGATTTTGTGTAAATGAAACTTGTGTGTTTGAGTGATGGATTGTGCTGATTTGTGTCGTCGTATTCGACGTGTTCATAATTGATAATTATAGAATTTGAGATGTGTATTGTGTGGTTTGTGAGGAAGAATGATTTGGTGTGAATTATAGATGGAATGTGAAATTATGTTTCAGTTAGTTTTGTGTGGAATTTGAAAACCATTAAGTTAAATGAGTATTAAGAATGGGGAATATCTTAATGTCTTGGTTACTTAATGTTTGTTTTGGAAAATCGATTAAGTTAAAAGAATATTAAGAATGGGGAATCTCTTAATGTTTCTGTTTGCTTAATATTTTGTTTAGAAAATCATTAAGTTAAATGAGTATTAAGAATGGGGAATCTCTTAATATCTGCTTTTACTTAATGTCTTCGTGAAAATGATTTTGTGGAGAAATGAATTGTTGTGTTTTGGCGTGAATTGTGTTATAAATTTGTGAATACGTTTGAGTTCGTTCTGTGTGGAATTTGAAAACCATTGTTTACTTAATGTGTGTTGTTTGTGAAAATCCTTTAAGTTAAGTAAGTATTAAGAATGGGGAACCTCTTAATGTCTCGTTTACTTAATGTTTGTTTTGAAAATCGTTAAGTTAAATGAGTATTAAGAATGGGGAATCTCTTAATGTCTCGTTTACTTAATGTTTGTTTTGGAAAAATCGTTTAAGTTAACTGGGCATTAAGAATGGGGAATCTCTTAATGTCTTGGTTACTTAATGTTTTGTTGTGGAAAATCGTTTAAGTCAAAAGTATATTAAGAATGGGGAATCTCTTAATATGTCTGTTTGCTTAATGTTTTGGTGTGAAAATCGGTTAAGTAAATGAGTATTAAAAATGGGGAATCTTTTAATATCTGCATTTGCTTAATGATCGTTGTGGATGGAGTCAGTGTATGCTCATGCATTTCATTTTGGTAAATAGTACTTTGGCCTGTGATAGGCGGTACTTTTACGATTTATGCTTTTTCTTTTAGTAAATCGTGCTGACCCGTGATAGGTGGCACCTCGGTAAACAGTACTGACCCGTGATAGGTGGTACGTTTATGATTTACGCTTTTTAGTAAATCGTGCTGACCCGTGATAGGTGGCACCTCGGTAATTGATACTTTGGCCTGCAATAGGCGGTACAATTATGATTTACGGCCCTTCGAGGAGGGTTTTGGTTTGGAATTCCGAGTCCATGCATTTTAGCATAAACGCATTACATTAGGGTGCTTGACACACGAGTCGTGTTTGATTCAAGTTTATGATTGAGTGTTTGAACTTAAGTTGTCGTGGTAATTGGGATAGTGTGTTTGGTTGCAAAACTATTTCGAAACTCAAGTTTATGATTGAGTGTTTGAACCTAAGTGTTATGTTTTGGAATTGTGTGATAGTGTGTTTGGTTGCAAAACTATTTCGAAACTCATGATGTCGTAGTGATTGTGTTATAAGTGTTAAGTGTTATGTTTTGGAATTGTGTGAAAGTGTGTTTGATTGCAAAACGGTTTCGAAACTTAAGATGTCGTGGTAATTGTGTTATAATCGCTAAGTGTGTTGTTTTGGAGTTGTGTGTAAGTGTGATTGATTGCAAAACTGTTTCGAAACTCAAGATGTCGTGGTGATTGCGCTATAATTGCTAAGTTTGATTGTTTGGATTTGCGGGTAAGTGTTGATTGATTTCGAAACCCTTTGAAAAGCTGAAAAATGCTGAATTTTGCTATTTTTCTGCTGCTGTCTGATGTGTATTCGAATACAGCAAGCTGTATTCGAATACAGACATGCTGTTTTGCCACTGACTTACTGTGTAGTCGAATACAGACATGCTATTTTGCCACTGACTTACAGTGTAGTCGAATACAGACTGTTGTAGTCGAATACAGACATGTTGTTTTGCTGCTGTATGCTGAAATAGCCTTGTATTCGAATACAAAGATGTTGTATTCGAATACAGCAGTGCTGTTTTGTTAAAAACTTCATTTTTCAACTTTGTTTATGCATGTTTGGCATATAGAAACCCTTTTAAGGTGTATGCTAAGTTGAAATGTTATTATGTGTATTTAAAAACTTCAATGTTTGTGTTAACTGTTAATTTCGGTTGGTGACCCTTTACAACTATTGTGGAAATCTGGGCTTTGCCCTCAGATGAGAGCCAGCATGATCCTACCGGTTCGTACCCTACGGATGGGAATGTAGATTGGAATGCTTGATTGGAGCTACGTTAGGAGGATCTCACGGGGCGCGTGGAGATCACTCAGGGTGTTTAGTTGTTTTGTAAAATGATCAGACTAGGTTGACACAGAGGGAATAGATGTCTTTCTTTTGGGTTGCTTTTATTTTTAAACTGGAAGACTGTACCACTTTTGTTATGTAAATATTTTGAATTCATATTTTGAGAACTTTTTCCGCTGCTTGTAAATTATAATGAATTAATTATTTATTGAAAGGTGTTACCTTATTTATTTCTCTGTTTTATTTTAATTTCTTTTGAAAAAAAAAATACACCCTCGCTTTGAAAAACGGGGTGTTACAGGTTCCTATTCTTGAAGCCAAAGAAAGAAAAGAAATGGAAAAGAAAGAAGGAAGGAGGGCGATGGTTTGCGAGGAGATGAAAGGCAGCTTCCTCTGTTTCTTTTTCCTTTCGTTTTCTCCTCTCTAACATAACCATATATATATATATATATATATATATATATATATATTACTATTATAATACTAATAATCCTAATAATAATAATATAATATATATCATATATGTATATATATACAATAAAAATACCTACTCTCATCACAACTCAATTGACAGATACAATTTTCAGCAACCCGACATATTTTTAACAAAATTGTCTGCTATTAAATTCTTCGTGACGTAAATAAATTATTTTCCGATAAATAATTTTAATCCAATTTCCAAAAAAAATATATTTTTGGCATTTAACTCACTAAATACCAAAAACTGGGCTAACAGCCTAAGAAACTCAACACAAAATACCCTAAAATTGTATAATTTAGGATTTAAAAACTATGGGTCTTACATTACTACCCCCCTAAAATTAGTTTCGTCCTCGAAACTTAAAGCACGAGTAACAATCAACACTAGCTTTGTACCCGAATTCAACATACCAGACACAACTTGTTTCACCTTGCCTTCTCGAAGAAAGTGTTGCCTACCCCTTTTCATAGGGTGCTTAATAACTCTGCACCCATTCATAGTCGGTAAGGCTCGTCCGTTCCATTCAACATGGTTCTGTCTACTATCGACAAGAGATTAAGGATGATCAGTCCCTCAATTTGTCAATAAATAACCAACAACCATGATAGTGGCTTAGACTATCTTAACCGAATTGTAATAGCGCTCCTTGCAACTTACATCTCAGGTTATCTTAATGTACAAGCAGTCAACAATCTTCTCAAGGTCCATTGAGTTTCCCTTATTTTCCTATAACTTTGATCCTGTCGACGAAGTAAAATATCCCATACCTATGTCACGTAGTCTCATTTGCATCCACTTGGTACCAAACTAAAACACTTAGAATGACCCCAACACATTGAGTACAGAACAATCACTACATCCGAGAACTCCTAAATTTCTCCCTTGTCCACAAATCCTCGATTTTTCTTAAGTCGTACAACTACGTCAAACTCTAGTGTTCTTATCAGTATGTTATTTCCAGTTATAAGTTTAATAATTCCATCCCCACATATGCTTGGTGATCAAAGCTTCCTCAAATATTTTCGAAATCATGCCAAAGACTATACCACTTGGGACACACAAACTTCCTTTCAGTTTAGTACTTCATTACAAGAGTCATTTTTTCCATTAAGATCCAACTTGAATTTAATTCACAGATCAAGGTCTATATTTGTCTCATGCCTAACACCTCAAATTCACGCTTCACTAGAAAATTTCTTACATACTTCGCAATTATGCACAAACTCGAAAATAATTCTCCTAGCTCTACTGCCAACATTCATTCTGATACTTCTTAATTTCGATGTGTCCTTCATTTGCAACTTGATGATTATCCTTTCATTATGACAGGTCAACCGCATTGTATTAACTCCATCCCTTTTCCATTTATACAAACCTTAAATTTCTACCTCGAACCTTGATACATCTTCATTATAGTGATTCCAATAAATCAAGGCATACTAATTCCCACCAAACTTTTCCATTTCATGTTCAATTGTTTCCTATCAAACAAACAGTTAACTCCTTTGATTGACGAACACAATAACAATCCCCATGACATGCACTCAAGTAATGTCTTTATATCTTGGCATACCTTTATAATAATAATGTCTGAATTATAGGTGAGATAATTCCTTTCCTGAATCTTTAATTGTCATAAGCTACATCTCTATGTGCTGCTCCAACAAATTTCTTGGCACATTTTCCAATATTTGGTTCACTCGCTGGATTCTTATTCCTTCTCAACCTTCACCGAGATACAAACTGGAAGAATCCTAACAATCGAATGTCCTTTCATTGTTCATCTAGTCACTAAAACACTCAGTTTAAATCTCAACGCTTGATTTCCCAAGGCCAACAACTAAATCATAAATCATTCGATACATCTCTTCTTTTTCACTTTCTATCATTTAATAGGATTCTAAAATTGGATCCTCAAAATCTCCAAACACTTCCATCCTTAACATGAATTGTTTATCACTTGCCTGCCTCAACTCCTTCAATTATGAAAGTTTTAAGCATCACTTGGTCCTCCATCCAACCTTGTGAGATTTTAAATCACCAACAAAAACAAAAATCAACCATCTTATGGTTCCAAATCAAATCTCGAATAATCCTTCCGACCTATCAAAATATTAACATCCTCTTAGTAATTTCCATCCTTTAATAGACTCTCAAAACTTATATTACCGCAATCTTGAAGTATTCTCGTACTCGATACTTCAAATCCCACTTAATGGTAATATAGAGTTAAATACATCAAGGCTTAACTCATGATGTTTTTCCGAACATTGCTCAAAATTCACACTTATGTGTCTATAGATTCATCCAATATCACTATCCGTACTTACTATCTCCTACACCACAAAGAGATTGGTCACTTATCAACAAAATATATAGTCTCACTCCTATACTCGTCATGGGATGCATACTTAATAATCCAAGTTGTGAATCTAGTCTAACTCGAATGCTCGACTTTATTCCTCAAGGTATCGACTATTCCTCAAAGCGTATTTTATCTAACCAAAGGAGTATTTACTCCTAATGTGCAGCGCTCCCTTAACTTCAATACCAGTCTCTTTCATTGACACCTAAACACCAAATGCTATTCCAAATAAAAGCCTCATCTTCTCAACAATTCCCTGATGTCATGATTTGCTTCAACTCTCCTTGACAATCCGTCATCTCGAAGATCTTTTCCACTTCTCGAATCCACTAATCAATTTTTTTTCTGAGTTCTCATCACCCTTGAACTTTGGAGGATGGTAACGACGAAAATCTTTCAATCCTCTTTGACTTAATAGCACAATTCTCTCTTTCCCTCTTCTCCAGATCCCGCAGAGTCTTTGCAGCAGTTCGTGCAACAACAAAACATCCATGTTATTTGTAGCTTCAACCATTTGATCATCCCTACTGACGTTCATTTTGGCCATGTCGCTCCTTCTTGGAGGTAGTGTTTCCCCAAAACCAACATCAAGAAGAAGTGTTAACACTACTTCGAATAATTCCAAAACTAAGTTTCGAATATATCAATACATAATAACTACCCCTGATCTGACAACTCAGACCAATTACCTCGACGCATGATCAGATAACGACTCACACCCTACAGGTTGACCTACAACCTAAACCAAAGGATCCACAGCCCCAAAGAAATCAAAAACCAATGCTCTGATACCACAATGTAACACCCCGATTTTCAAAGCGAGGGTGTATTTTTTTCAAAAGAAATTAAAATAAAATAGAGAAATAAATAAGGAAATACCTTTGGATAAACATTTAAGTCATTACAATTTATAAGCAGCGGAAAAGTTTTTCGAAATATGAATCCAAAGTATTTACACCTCAAAAAGTGGTACATGGAACCCATCAAAAATAAATTGTCATGCTGACAATATTAGTATAGGTACAGTCTTCCAATTTAATATAAACGCAATCCAAAATAGAGACATTTGTTCCCTCTATGTCAACTTAATCTGATCATTCTACCAAAAAGCTATACACCCTGAGTGATCTCCACGCGCCCCGTAAGATCGTCCTAACATAGCTCCAGTCATGCATTCCCATCTACATTCCCATCCATAGGGTACGAACCGGTAGGATTGTCCTGGCTCTCGTCTGAGGGCAAAGCCCAGATTTCCACAATAGTTGTAAAGGGTCACGAACCGAAATTAACAATTAACACATAACATTTAAGTTTTTAAATGCACAAAATAACCCTTCAACTTAGCATGCACCTTAAAAGGATTTTCCATATGCTAAAAGTTCATGTAACACTTGCCAAATAACCATGAAATCCAAATAAAGTTTTTTATCAATCAAGTAATAAATAACTGGCCAATCCATTGGTGAACCAATTGAGCAATCGATTATCTAACTCAGAATGAGAATTTCCACTATGCAAATCAATTGGGAAATCGATTGCTTGAAGGTGTTTTTGTACAATCTGTACTCTGGGCTTAAATTAATCGATTGGGAAATCGATTGAATGAATAGCTGAGCCCCTGTAACATATCCAATCGATTGACAAATCGATTTTGTCAAAATGGTTTTGAAAAACAGATTACAAAATCGATTGGCAAATCGATTTTGTCAAATTAGCGAACACTACAAGAATTTCTCTATTTTGTGGCCAACTTTATAAATATTTTGTGGCCGAATAAAACCCTCACAAATTTGTGACCGAAAAAGCCCTCACAAAGGCTAAAATTGAAATTGGTCATCTTTTGTGGCTGAAAAATCCCTCACAAATTTTTAAATATTTAACTGGATTTTGTGGCTGCCTAAGCCCTCACAAAATCACAACATTGTGATTTTGTGAGGGCTTAGGCAGCCACAAAATCCAGAAGGATTTTGTGAGGGCTTTTACAGCCACAAAAAATAAATTTGTGAGGGCCAGATCCGTGTACGTTTCTGGCTGCAAAGGCCGCCACAAATCACGCGTAAATCCAGCTGGATTTTCTGGCCGCTCAGGCCGTCACAACTGGACATATCCGTTGGCATTACTGGCGGCAAAGGCCGCCACAAATGCCTTGCTAGCCGTTGCATTTCTGACGGGCAAGGCCGCCACAAATGGAGTGTACCGTTGGCTTTTCTGACGGGCTAGGCCGCCACAAAGGCCCAATGCAGATCCTATATATATTTCTCCCATCTTCCTACTTCATTTTCACAATACAACTTCTCTCTAACACTTATATCTTACTATTCTCTCCTCCTTCTCTCTACAAATTACTCATCATATAAATTTGGTAAGTTTAATTTATACTATGTATTTAATTAATTTATATTATATATGTAATTAATTTATAATTTAATTTTTTAATATGATATAACTAATTAATGTTATTGATTTTTATTTTTATAGTGCTTGTTAATTATTTCGAAGACTTGCAAGCATCGTACGTGAGTGGAAGCTTGAAGTCAGACGCTACTCGGCATTCAAGTTAGTATTTTATATATTTTAAATTTAGATTAGTATATATATATATATATTTATATATATATATATATATATATTATTTTTAAAATATAGATTAGTAATATATATATTTAGATTAGTTTTATATATTTATTTTTAAAAAAATAGTAATGATGTTGTTTACATATTAATATATGATAAATTAAAGTTTCAAACCACGGTTAAAATATATTAGTTTTAATATAATTATTATTTAAAAAAACATTATTAAAATTGATGATATTATTATTTTTTGTTTTAAATAAGTCTTGATTATTAGTGTTGATTTTTAAAAAAACATCATTTAAAATTTTATATAGGTTTGTATAATGATATAGTCTTGATTAATAATTTATTATATTGTTTGAAAATTTATTAATATATAATCCCCTAATTTATTGACATATATATCAAAGTTATTGATTTTTAAAAAATATTATTAAAATTTATCATATTAATTATTATTTTTTGTTATAAGTACTAATATGTTATTATATTATTTATAATTTATGATATTGTTGGCAAATTAATATATATATATATATATATATAATGTTTATTTAATTATTATTTTTTTGTTAGTATTGATATATATTTTATTATTGTATTGATAATAATATATTGTATTGTGTGCAAATGCATGCTCCCCTAATTGACATATAAATATGTCAAAATTTATATTAATGCTTTTGAAAAATAAAGCAATTAATATATAAAATATCGATATATATATAGCAACTATGGATTTAGACCGTAGTTGGATGTACGATAGGAATTTTCCCGGAAGAAAGGGTCTTAAACAACGTTTTGCTAACAAGGTCGAAGAGTTTCTCAATTTTGCGAGAGTGCAAAAAATTGTCCAAGATGAAGGGGGAATGAGGTGTCCATGTTGTTTATGTCGATGTAGACGGTTTAAAAGTTAAGATGAAATAAGAGTGCATTTGTATGCAGACGGATTTATGCCTAACTACTGGATTTGGACTAATCATGGAGAAGAGTCTCCGGTCGCGCCTAATACTAGTACATATTTGGAGAATTATAACATAGGTCCTTCAAGTAGTACTAACATGTTAGGTATAGATTATTATAACAATCAACACTTTGAGGCGATGAATGATATGATCTCGGATGCTGTTGGGGTTAATTTGTCATTCAATGAAGATCAATATGATGATACCGATGGACTTCCCAATGAAGAAGCTCAGAGATTTTATGGTCTTTTGAAAGAGACAAATACACCATTGTTTGAAGGTTCTTCAAACTCAAAGTTATCAATGTATTTTAGACTGTTAGGTCTAAAGTCTCAATTTCATGTTCCTGATTTAGCTTTGGATTTGATGACTAAAATGATGCTAGACGCAACACCTGTGAGAGATGGTTTGCCTCAAAGTTATTACGATGCGAAACGGTTAGTGTCAAAGTTAGGATTAGGTGTCAAGAGGATTGATTGTTGTGTTAAAGGCTGCATGTTGTATTATGACAATGAATTTGGTATGAATGATGCAAACTTAGTTGAATGCAAGTTTTGTCAAGAACCAAGGTATTACCAAAGGAATAACTCAAGGGTAAGTAGGGGAAAATCAATTCCAAGGAAAGCAATGTTTTACCTCCCTATTGTATCAAGATTGCAAAGATTGTTTGCATCAATACAAACTGCAGGAAAGATGACGTGGCATTATGAGAATAGAAGAAATTCAGGCGAGTTGCGACATCCTTCTGATGGTCAGGCATGGAAACACTTTGATCAAATACATCCTGATTTTGCGTCAGATCCACGCAATGTAAGACTTGGATTATCCTCAGATGGATTTACGCCTTACATACAAGCATCGTCTACTCCTTATTCTTGTTGGCCGATTATTGTTACTCCTTACAATCTTCCTCCTGATATGTGCATGTCTAAACGATATATGTTCTTAGCTGCTGTGATACCAGGTCCTTCTAATCCTACAACTGGTATTGATATTAATTTGCAGCCTTTGATTGACGATTTGAAGAGGTTGTGGAATGGTGTCTTGACATATGATATTGC
Source organism: Cicer pinnatifidum (assembly GCA_037974775.1). Taxonomy (NCBI): domain Eukaryota; kingdom Viridiplantae; phylum Streptophyta; class Magnoliopsida; order Fabales; family Fabaceae; genus Cicer; species Cicer pinnatifidum. The sequence continues at coordinate 35,325,200 of JBBPBR010000003.1, forward strand.
TCGGAGAGAAAATTTTATGATGAGAGTTGCATTGATGTGGACCATTAATGATTTCCCCGCTTATGGGATGTTGTCAGGATGGGGAACCCATGGTAAACTAGCTTGTCCTATTTGTATGGAAGATACGAAAGCATTTACTTTAAAATTTGGTGGGAAGGCATCGTGGTTTGACTCGCATCGTAGGTTTTTACCTGCTGATCATGCATTTAGAATGAACAAAGCTGCATTTATGAAGGGATATGCAGAAAAACTAGGACCCCCGATGAAATTGACATCAGAACAAGTTTGGAATAAAGTAAAAGATATGCCAAAGGTACATGTTGTTAATGGTGTGGCTTGTAAACCACAAGGTTACGGACAATGGCATAATTGGACAAAAAGATGTATTTTTTGGGATCTACCGTATTGGAAAGATAATCTTTTGAGACATAATCTCGATGTTATGCATATTGAGAAAAATTTCTTCGACAACATCTTTAATACTGTGATGAATGTGAAAGGGAAAACAAAAGATAACGACAAAGCTAGAAAAGACATAGGTATATATTGCAGACGACCAGATTTGTTGTTGGTGGAACAAAACGGCAAGACCCTAAAACCTCGTGCGAATTACACTTTATCTAATGATGAAGCCAAATCTGTTTATTGTTGGATCAAAGAGCTGAAGACGCCTGACGGTTATTGTTCGAATTTGGCAAGATGTTCTGATGTGGAAAATGGGAGGATGCATGGGATGAAAAGTCATGATTGTCATATATTTTTAGAGTGTTTACTTCCTATTGCCTTTAGTGCTTTACCGACACATGTATTGAACCCACTTATTGAAGTGAGTCAATATTTCAAGAATTTGTGTTCTTCAACACTCATTGATAAAGATCTGATCAAGATGGAAAATGATATTCCGATCATTCTATGTAAGTTGGAGAAAGTATTTCCTCCTGGGTTTTTTGATTCGATGGAGCATCTCTCAGTGCATCTTGCAAGTGAAGCTAGGCTTGGTGGACCAGTTCAGTATAGATGGATGTATCCATTTGAAAGGTGATATATATATACACATCTCTTTAATTAATTTCAATATACTTCAACTTATATACATCTCTTTGTATATTATAGGTTCATGGGTTATTCAAAACAGTCGGTGAAAAACAAAGCTAGAGTTGAGGGATCAATTTGTTCATCTTACCTACACCGTGAAACAACACACTTTTGTTCTCATTATTTCAACAATGAAACATTGTCACCAGTTAACGGAAGAAACGCTACTGATAGTGTTATACGTCATCCACATGCTTTATCGGTTTTTTGCTTGTCTGGTCATCATGCTGGTAGGGATTTTCCGATTTTCTGGCCAAGCGACAAAGTATTTAATGCGGCACATGTTCACGTTTTGATTAACTGCACTGAAGTTAAACCATACATTGAGTACGTTTCAAATTCCTCTCCGATCTTATTAAATAATTATATTTTATTATATGATTAAATTGATATTCACCATATATATGGTCATCAATCAGGGCATTTTTAAATACGGGACAATCATCTGATGATATACATTCAAATTTCCCATCATGGTTTCAACAACAAGTGCATCTCGAAGAACAAACTCCTATCAACATCCACTTAAGGCACTTATCTATGGGCCCGAGTAGAAGTTTCAAAGAATGGCACACCTACTACATCAATGGATACAAATTTCACACTGAATCTTGGACTGAAGGAAAAGAAACAATTAACAGTGGAGTTTGCATGAAGAGTGTCTCTGATAGTGGTGTAGTAGAAGATTTCTATGGCATAATTGAGCATATTTATGAAATTGACTACACATTCCTAGATTATGCGAAAAAAGTGGTGTTGTTTTATTGTAAGTGGTTTGATCCATCTAGCAGAGGAACTAAAATCAATTTCATATCCAATACTGTAGACATTCGAATGAGCAAAAGATATCCACGGTTTGATCCATTTGCCATGGCCCATAATGTAAGACAAGTGTATTATGTTCCTTATCCATCAACTGTCAGAAGCAAACAAGGTTGGTGTGCTGCAATCAAAACAAGACCAACGAGTGCAATAGAAGAAGTTGAAGCAGGTCAAAATGAAGAAGTTGCATTTCAAATGGATGAAATGTCAAATTTGGATCATGTGATTGGAGATGAGACTATTAGTCAACTTTGTCATGAGTCACACATTGGAGAAGAAGTTGATGAACAAGAAATAGATGAATTAGAGAACGAAGAAGGCAATATTGACTCATCAAATGAATATACTGATGATGAATTATTAGATAACCCAGACGAAGACAATTAATTAATTAGGCATTATATATATATATATATATATATATATTTGTATGGATATCGATATGTATAATATTATATATTTCTTTATTTATGTGAATGTTAAAATTTATGTATTGTATTTATTTATTTATTTATGTATATTCCTTTATTTCATTATTATTTACATATAATTAATTAATCTTATGTTAATTGTACATACACACATATGTTTTATTATATATATGTATGGATATGGATGTATATATATATATATATATAGACATGGCTTCAGTGGGAGTAGGAGGATCAGGAGGTTCAGGAGGTTCAAGAGGATCAGGAGGACCAGCAACGGCGGCAATACAAGGAATATCCAGAACATCACGTGGTAAGAAAAAAATTGATAGACCACGTGTTGTTAATGACCCATCTCTCATGCCGATGCCGACCATTGGTACTAGTGGTGGAGCTATTCCTGTATATCCGGAGGTCCCAGTAGAGCCTTATACGTTAGATGAAATAATGGAACCCGGATGTGTTGATTGCTACAACCGCATTGTCATAATTCCAGAAGGAGATGGGTATGTAAACTATGATTGTTAAATATTTTATTATTGCATATCATGTTATATTATTTTATTAATTAATTTTTATATTTAATTTACATGTAAATTTTGAAGATATCTTCCTTTTAAACCATCTGCAAAGGCAATTGCTGAAGTCATACAAGAGAAATACAAAAAGCCATGGTTGTCTTGGGGTGAGATTAAAGAGGATAAGAACCTCAATTTAGGGAAATTGATCAGTTTCTACATTGTTTCAAAGTAAGTGATTACATTATTTTATTTAAGTACTAATTAATTAATTATATATATATACGTATTTGATTGCTTAATTGAATTATATTTTTAATATTAATTAAATTTAAACAAACAACAGACTAAATGTACTTGGAAAAGAGAGCATGATGCTGCAGTTATGGCTTCATTTGACCATCGCTTTTCAAAGCGTCTCTCATCTATGTTGTCTTACGCACGTAATAAGGGCGAAGAAAAACGACCTAATTGGATTGGTGAAAATGTTTGGACTGCTCTGTGGAGTAAGTGGAACACAGATGCTTACAAACAGAAGAGAGAAAAAGCAAAGATTAATAGAGCATCTGAGAGGGGTACTAGTACTCATAAGGGAGGTTCCATGTCTGCTGGAGAAATTAAATATTATATGGTAATTAATTATTTATTTATAATATATATATCTATTAATTTTTATTCAATTAATCATCACATTTCACCATAAACTTGACATTATTTTAATATATATTTTAGGAAAAGCAACTTGGAAGGGAGGTCACTCAGGCTGAGATACATCGCTATCTTCATGTTAATCCTCAAACAAATGAGTATACTGATTCGTTATCAAAAACGATTTAGGTAATTATTATATATTGATTATTATATATATATTTACACCTTTAAATTATTATATATTACTTATTAACTAATTTAATTTTTTATTTTTTTATTTTTAATATAGGAACAACTTCAAAATGTCATGAAAGAATGGGATGATCATCAAGCTACTCTTCCTCCTGCTATGCGAGCTACTCCAGATCAGCGGAAACAATATGAGACTGCAAGTTTTATGACCATCAGTGGTGGCAAGTACAAAGGGCGTGTGCTGGGAGCCGGTACTTTATCATCAACCTTTGTGAAAGGTCCAACCGGCTATATTCAGACTGAGACGTCTTCTTCTTATGCTAGTACGGATCGATCTCATCGTCCGGTGCCGATAGATAATCTTGATCAGTTAAAGGAGCAATGGGCAAGTGAGCAAGAAGAAAAGACACAGCAGCTGATACAAGCCGCAATTGATAAACTGAATGAGGAATGGAAACAGAGGTTTCAAGAGCAGCAGCAGCAGTTTCAGCAGCAACAATTTCAACAACAACAATTTTCATTTCCTCCTGTCTTTCATCAGTAGATCCCGCCTCGGCCTCCATACTTGCACCAACAACCAATTTTCCAGCAGCAACAGAGTTACTCCCAATACTCCCAGCAGCATCAACTGCCTCCAACTTTCCAACAACAACAGCAACAGGATCCATCGAACTCTGCCTTCCAGCAACAACAGCCGCCAATGTTTCAGCAACAACAATATTTTCATAATTATCAATATGCTCCATCATCTTCACATCAACTTCCTCAACCTCAACCAGATTATCAAACTGCATACCGACCGACTATGCCAACAGCTGGGTTGATCAGACCAGATTTAAATCAACCTCATCCAGCTAGGGCTCCTCCTTCGACTACTGGTGGTGCCATTAAAGATGAAATTCAATTTCAAAGCATGATGTCTCCTCCAACACAAATGCATAATACTTATGAAGGACTTCTTTCATCGGGTATGAATGCAGGAAATAATGATGGTGGGAGTGGAGCTTATCAGACGAATTATTATGAGGATTGATGTGATCATTTGAAGAATTTCATAATTTATTTTTGGGTTGTATGACATTATTAATGTGTGTTTAATTAATTTCCACTTTGTAAGACATTATTTGTTAATTTTGGGTTTGTAAGACATTAATTGATAATTTTGGAATGCATGTTTTATTTGATTTTATCATGATTGCTATAGCTAGCTTTAATTATTATTAATAATATGTTTTTATATGTATATAATATTTATTTTAATTTTAATATTTAATATTTAATTTTAATTTTTAACTTTAATTTTATTTAAATTTTAATTTAAATTATAATTTATTTATAATTTACATTAATTTAAATTAATGTTTAATTATAATTATTAATTTAAATATTTAAATATTTTATTATTAATAATTTAAATATATTTTTATTAATTTAAATATTTTATAATTAATATTTTATTATTTAAATAATTTAATTATTAATCTTTATTTTTAATTTAAATAATTTATTTTAAATTTTTAATTAAATTAAGATTAGTTTATTATATATATATATATTAAATTTAATTTATTATTACATTATATTTCAAATTTAATTTAATTATAATTTAAATTTTAATATTAATTTATAAATATATTAATTATAATTATATTAATTTATTATATATAATATTAATTATATTAATTATATTAAATATAGAATATATTAAATATATTAATTATATTAATTATATTAATTATATTAATTATAATTATTGAAATAAAAATTAATTTATATTTTACGTTGGCTTTTGTGGCGGCCAAAAGCCCTCACAAATGTTCAGTCAGCAAGATTTTGTGGCGGCCAAAAGCCCTCACAAAGGTCCAGTCAGCAAGATTTTGTGGCGGCCAAAAGCCCTCACAAAATCCAGTCAGCAAGATTTTGTGGCGGCCAAAAGCCCTCACAAAATCCAGTCAGCGTGAATTTTGTGGCTGCAAAAGCCCTCACAAAATCCTCTCCTTTGTGGCTGCAAAAGCCCTCACAAAATCCTCTCCTTTGTGGCTGCCAAAGCCCTTACAAAATTTTGTGACCAGCTTATTTGTGGCTGCCTTTGGCCCTCACAAAAGCCACCTTTGTGGCTGTTTTTTGCCCTTTGTGAGGACTTTTGGCCCTCACAAAATTAACCAATTCTTGTAGTGGAAGTCCCTGTAACTCATCAAATCGATTGGGAAATCGATTTCCCTGCATATTCTTCCAAAAGTACATAAACTAACTCAATCACATTCATACACTACTCCAAATCTTAACACTTAGCAATTCCCACACAATCACCACGACAAATTGCGTTTCGAAATAGTTTTACAATCCATCACACTTACACACGATAATCAATACATAACACTTAGAAATTTCAACACAATTACCACGACAACTTGAGTTTCAAAATAGTTTTGCAATCAAACATGCTATCACACAATTCCAAAACATAACACTTAGCACTTATAACACAATCACTACAACATCATGAGCTTCGAAATAGTTTTGCAATCAAACATGCTATCACACAATTCCAAACAAAACCCTCCGCGATAGGTGTAAATCCTAAACGTACAGTTTCTCACGAACGAACACGAGTGCAGTCTCTCATGGACAAACACAATTTACCAGGGGGTAGTCTCTCACGGACAAACACCTGTGCAGTCTCTCACGGACAAACACAATTTACCAGGGTGTAGTCTCTCACGGACAAACACTTGTGCAGTCTCTCACGGACAAACACAATTTACCAGGGTGTAGTCTCTCACGGACAAATACCTGTGCAGTCTCTCACGGACAAACACAATTTACCAGGGTATAGTCTCTCACAGACAAACAGCTGTGTAGTCTCTCACGGACAAACACAATTTACAAGGGTGTAGTCTCTCACCGACAAACACATGTGCAGTCTCTCACGGACACACACAATTTACCAGGGTGTAGTCTCTCACGGACAAACACCTGTGGAGTCTGTCACGGATAAACACAATTTACCAGGGTGTAGTCTCTCATGGACAAACACCATTAAGTTAAAGCAGATATTAAAAGATTCTTCGTTTTTAATACCCATCTAACTCTTACAATTCGAACGACAATCATTAAGTAAACATAGATATTAAGAGATTCCCCATTCTTAATACTCATTTAACTCTAACGATTTTCACTACAAACATTAAGTAAACCGAGATATTAAAAGATTCCCCATTTTTAATTCTCGTTTAACTCTAATGATTTTCACAACAACATTAAGTAAACATAGACATTAAGAGATTCCCTATTCTTATTACTCGTTTAACTCTAATGATTTTCACAACAACATTAAGTAAACGTATACTTTATGTATTTTAGTGCATTTTGGTATTGAACTCGGAGGCTTTTTAGCCAAAGTTATAAATATTTTGGAGTTTATATGACCAAAAAGATATTTTGATGCCGATTAGAATTACTCGTCGATGAATAAATTAAATTAACTGCGGTGAATCTTTTACGAAGAATTTAATGCGTTATGGATGAGATGGTAATTTTTATAAATATTTAGATATTTAGAGATATTTGTTAAAAGTAATTAATATATATAAATAGATATATTAATGTTTTTGTGGAGGGAAAAGGAAAAAATGGAAATAGAAAGAAAAGAAATAGAAAGGAAGGAAAGTAGAGAAAAGGAAAAACAAGAGAAAGAAAAAAACAGAAGTCCCTCGTCTTCCTCTACCTCGCGAAGCTTTCTTTTTCTCCATCCCTCCATTTTCGTTTTCTTTGCTTCCTTTTCCTCAAGAATAGAAACCCAAGGCTTAGTGGGTAAGAAAGCAAGAATTTCTCAGCTTCATACTTCCTGGTTGTTTCGAAAACAAAGAAAAACGGTGTTAGGGATTTCAAAACCGTCAAACACAAACCTCCCCGTTTCATCTAGATCTAAGCTTCGTTTCGCGAAGAGATAGAAGGGAAAGTTGCTCACTACCATGCTACGGTGCTAGGGAACCAACTTTGGAAGCGACGTTGCGCGCGGAGATTTTACCGGATTTACTCGCGGTACCGTAATCGAACGTAAAAGCTAAAGTGAAGGTAAGGGCTTCTTCCAAACTTTTAGTTTGCATTAGGGACTTATTTGTTGTTGTGTGGAAAATAATTTTGTTAGGGTTGAAATATTGATTTGGGGGAAAATGAATGTAATTCATTATTGTATGATTTTGAGGAAATGATTTCGATGTGTTTGAGTGGTATGTTGTGTTGATTTGTGTTCGTCGTATTTGACGTGTTCTTAATTAATAATGATGAAATTTGATATGTGTATGGTTGGATTTTGTGGGGAAATGAATTGATGTGTTTTGGTGTGAATCGTGAATCGAACTTGATAATATGTTGGAGTTTGTTTTGTGTTGAATTTGAAAACCATTAGAGTTAAACGAGTATTAAGAATGAGGAATCTCTTAATGTCTTGTTTACTTAATGTTTTTTTTTGAAAATCGTTTAAGTTAAGTGAGAATTAAGAATGGGGAATCTCTTAATGTCTTGTTTACTTAATGTTTGTTTTGAAAATCGTTTAAGTTAAGTGAGAATTAAGAATGGGGAATCTCTTAATGTCTTGTTTACTTAACGTTTGTTTTGAAAATCGTTTAAGTTAAGTGAGAATTAAGAATGAGGAATCTTGATAACTCTTCATCATATGCATAATTTTCCACTGTTTTAGTCTTATTTATCTTCAATCATTAGTTAAATTAAGGATTTATTTGATACATTTGGTTTATTTTTGTTCTTTGAAGTTATTAATAGGTTATGCTTGTATTTCAGTGATTTAGTAGGAGTTTTTCGTAATTTTACATTGCGTTTTGTTTTTAAGTGCAGTGCTGAATTTTGGTGAAAAATCAACATGATACATCTGGAGTATTGCAGCCATATCTGGAGTTCTAGATGTCCAATTAGAGTCATTCCAAGTGCTAATGAAAGCTAAGATCCATATCTACAACTTTCATGAAGACACCAGGACCAAATTCAGACGCGAAAGCCAAGAAAAATGCAAACTACGTCAGACAGCAGATGCTGCGCGCCTGGGGCGCGTCCTGCGCATCTGGAGCGCATTTTACAGCATTCAACTCTGCCAAGTCCAGCCCTCTAACGAAGACAGAATCGGTAGATTGGAAACTATGATGGAACGAGTAATGATTGATCAGCGAGATAGACACGCCAGATTAGAGTTAGGGATGACCAATCTCTACCGAGCATTCGCCTCTTCTCGACAGACACCGGGAGGCATGTTTTATGCTGATCTATTTACACCTCACCAGTACACAGGCGACCAGAGCGGAACAGGAGCAGATGATCTAAACGAGGATCCTTGAATTGCTGAACTAGAGAAGTTTTCTTTCTTTTGTTTTGAATTTTTTTTTCTATTTTTTATTTTCTTTGTTTCTTTTCTTGTTCTTCTTTGTTTTAGTCTAGTCTATTTGCTCTTCTTTGTTTCTTCTTGTTTTCTTGGTTTGATGATGAAAAGTTGTAATAACTTGCACTTGATCTTTAAGTTTATGTTTGGGATTTCAAAAATTAAACTCTATTTCTTTGATTATGATATTGCCCAAATCGATAAGTCTCCCTAATGCATACATGCTTGATTACTAAATGGTTGCAGAAGGCTAATAGGCCATCAAGTTTTTCAAAAATACAATGTTAACTTTTAGAATACATGTTTGGCATTATGTTGATTGTTCATACTCTCTCTTATTATCCTAGCTGTGAGCTTTTGAGCCTAAACACTTAAATTCTTTGCTGTGTGATTATCCAGACATGTATTATCCCTTCAGAACTTGCACTAATTCTGACTTGCATCACTTGTAATTTATGCATACATTGAGGCAATTTTATTTGGTCGTTTGAGCCTTTCTAACTACCCTATAAAAAATGTTATCCTTTGCTAGCCCCTTTGAGCCTTGCCCTTTATTTCGGTTACTAGCCACATCACAAAACACAAAAAAAAAAAAAAAAAAAAAAAGTCCCTGCTTCAATTACATCACCCTACTTGGAGTTAGGTAGAAAAGTTTTGTTATGTATTGATCAAATTTTAAGTTTGGGGTTGCTCATGGGATAGCAACCTTTGAAGTTTGGGGTGGTGATTCTCACAAAAAATAAATAAATAAATAAATAAATAAAACGATAGATAATATATTTTTGGTTCTTTTTTCAATGTTTGAGAATCTCCATAATGAAAAAAAAAAATGGTAGAATAATTTGGAAGTACATACCTAACTCCAAGCAGTAAAGCCTACTATCCCAAAATGTCCTACCCTTACCTAAGCCCCATTACAACCTGGAAGTCCTCTAAAAATGTATGTATTTGCTTCATAGTGATGACTAACTAGAATTTTTTCAAGCCTATGGTAGCGTGATGCATGTTCTAGGATTTGAGTGATAAATTCAGAATCCTTCTAAACACTTGAGAGAATTTTGGTGAGATTGTGTGAAGAGAGAGTTGAATTTGATAAATGAATGTCAATGTGTACAAATCTTGTTGTAAATTTTTAGCAACCATAGAGCATGAGGGATGTTTGTAGTAGCTGAAACTGAAAATTGAGTTTGATGTGATTTGAGAAATTGAGTTTAAGGTTATTTTTAACTACACCAAACATGAAATTAATTGTTGCTTGGGGACAAGCAATAGATTAATTTTGGGGTTGTGATAACTCTTCATCATATGCATAATTTTCCACTGTTTTAGTCTTATTTATCTTCAATCATCAGTTAAATTAAGGATTTATTTGATACATTCAGTTTATTTTTGTTCTTTTAAGTTATTAATAGGTTATGCTTGTATTTCAGTGATTTAGTAGGAGTTTTTCGTAATTTTACATTGCGTTTTGTTTTTAAGTGCAGTGCTGAATTTTGGTGAAAAATCAACATGATACATTTGGAGTATTTCAGCCATATCTGGAGTTCTAGATGTCCAATTAGAGTCATTCCAAGTGCTAATGAAAGCTAAGATCCATATCTACAACTTTCATGAAGACACTAGGACCAAATTCAGACGCGAAAGCCAAGAACAATGCACAATACGTCAGACAGCAGATGCTGCGCGCCTGGGGCGCGTCCTGCGCGCCTGGAGCGCATTTTACAGCATTCAACTCTGCCAACGCGCGCCTGAAGCGCGCCCTGCGCGCCTGAAGCGCATTTCACAGGATCCAGCTCTGCCAACGCATGCCTGAAGCGCGCCCTGCGCGCCTGGAGCGCGTGACGCGCATCAGCAATCATAAAAACGCTATTTTTGACTGTTTTAGACATCTTTTTGACTCTTGGGAACTTGGGAGACTTGTGCCCTAACATAGAAACTCAAAGACGGCCGTTTCTAACGCCATTGAAGCAGTTTTATCAAGAATCATCCATGAATCATTCTTGTAATTCTTCTTTAATCCTTATCTTTTGTATCTCTGCCATGAGTAACTAAACCCTGTTTGTTAGGGATGAGTGTAACCAGATGAAACCCTTATTTTTCTGATTTGATTTCTAGTTATATGAATGAGTTTATTGAATTGTTTTTCTCATCTCTATGCTTAATGCTTTTTATTGCTTGATCAACATTAAAATGTTCTACGATTTGTATTTTGAAACGGAAGTGGACTTTACGAATGCTTGAGATGAGAAATTCATGAATTTGTAGTCTAGGGATAGATGCAGGTCATGAAACCAATTAAATTAGTTGCAAAACAATAATTTACAAGAGAATTTCTATACGGTAATGCTTAATTCTAATCTTAAATCCACTAAGGAATTAGGGGTTACTTTGGAATTAAAGGTTCTGTCACTAAGACATTAGGGCAAGAATAATAAAGAGAATTCGGTAATAATTCAATAAAAGAATTCAGTAACTAGGATCAAATTAGACACCAAGGTTGGATTCGAAGTGAAACTCATCCCTGACATTTTTCTCATTATCAAAGATCAATTTTATTATTGTTGTTAATTTCAAACATTATTTCAATCATCTTGGGAACCTTTTTGTTCAATTTTAGTAATCAAATATAACTCAATAGTAAAACGCAATCCTTGAGTTCGACACTCGGTACTACCGTTTTATTATTACATGCAACGATTCAGTACACTTGCTGAAACGCTATCAAGTTTTTGGCGTCGTTGCCGGGGATTGCCATATCACTATTGAATCACTATTGAATTTAATTTATTTACTGCAATTGAAATTTTTTGCTCTGCAATAAAATTTTTATTTTTCTTTATTATTTTAAAACTCTTCAGTACTCACAATTTGTCTAACCTTGTATGCGAGGCCAGTCCTCAGCTGAGCTTATCTTTGATCCAGAATTTGAAAAAACAGCGAAAGCACATAGAAAGGCAGCTCGAGAAAGGAGACAAAGGGAATGACATTTAGTAGTGGAAGAAGAGGTTTTAGGTGATTATGTCATATTAACTGAAATGGCCGAACTACCACCACCAGAACGCACTCTCGGAGAATATGGGAATCGAAACAGAAATCGTGCTCGATTACCCATTCATCACCAACCGGTTACAGTTAATAAGTTTGAAATAAGTCCTGGTCTATACCGAGAGTTGAGGGAAATTCATTTTGCCGGTAGACATAACGAAGATGCCAACAGACACCTCACAAACTTCTTTGAATTATGTGAAACAGTGAAGGTGGATGGGTTGTCCGAAGAAGGCAAGAAATTGAAGCTATTCCAGTTCTCTTTGATAGATGATGCTAAAGAGTGGTTTCTTTCATTCCCTGCCGACAACATCACCACATGGGATGATCTTGAGGATAAATTCTTGGAACAATATTTCCCCCCAGCCATGTTCATTAGAAAGAGACAAGAAATCATCGGTTACAAACAGAAGGAAGGGGAATCTCTTCGTGATACTTACAGGAGATTCAGAAACTTACTAGCCGGATGTCCTAATCATTCTTATGACGACACTGCCCAAATGCAAATATTCTGTAATGGCTTGAGGCCGAGCACTAGAATTATGTTGGATGCCACAGCTGGTGGTTCTTTGAATTACAAAACCGCAACTGAAGCACGAAAGATTATTAAGATCATGGCATCAAATGAACAGATGATGTTGTATGATAGAAGTGGTGGGTCGACAAGTAGTGTAATGGAGTTGAATGTTATGGATGGATTAGCTCCAGGCAGGTTTATGTCGAAGATGGAAGAAGTTATCGCCACTGAGATCAAGAAAGGAATGGTTGCTCTAAATATACAACCCCAAGTGGCCCCTGTCAAATTACTAAAGCAGACTAGTTGTAACCTTTGTGGAGGGGCACAAAAAACCGGAGTATGTGAAGCACGGGATGACAATGAGGTAGAAGAACTAGAACGGGTGAATTTTGTGAGTAATAACAACAGGCAGAATAACCCCTACTCTAATACGTACAACCCTGGTTGGAGAAATCATCCAAACTTTTCTTGGAGAGATCAACAAGGTGGATCTCAGGGTCAACAAGAAGCTCATACAAACCAATTCCCACCTAGAAAGGCTGCTTGGGAAAGTGCTATAGAAAAGAGTCAAATGGCTATAGAGAAACTAGTTACAAGCACAAGTTCATTCATTGAAGAGTCAAGAGCCGTCCAGAAAAATCACTCTGCATCAATAAAGAATCTTGAGACTCAAGTGGGTCAACTTGCTCAACAAATGGCACAAAGAACGTCCGGAAATTTGCCTAGTGACACAGTTCTGAATCCTAGAAATAATGTTAATGCAGTAACCACGAGGAGTGGCAAAGTGAGGGAACAAGTACCACCTGAAGCCAAACAGAGTAAAAGTACCTTGATCTCAACCCACTTGGAGGAAATGGTCACACCAATATCGGGGGAAGAGCACATCGCTATTGAAAAGGAGGAAGAACCTGTGGTACAAAAAAGGAAACCACTGCCCAAACCAGAAATTAGACTTCCATTCCCTCAAAGATTAAGGAGGGAAGAAACTGAAAAACAATTTGGGAAGTTTCTTGATGTTTTTAAAAAATTACAGATTAACATCCCTTTTGCAGAAGCACTAGAGCAGATGCCGACATATGCTAAGTTCATGAAAGAGATTTTGTCGAAAAAAAGAAAAATCGGAGGAGAAACTGTTATGCTTACAGAAGAGTGTAGTGCTATACTACAAAGGAAGTTGCCACCAAAACTTAAGGACCCTGGAAGCTTCTCAATCCCGTGCGCTATTGGAAATAGAATTTTTGGGAAAGCTTTGTGTGATCTTGGAGCTAGTGTGAGTCTTATGCCCCTTTCAATATACAAAAAGCTAGGCATCGGAAAAGTCAAGGACACACAACTAATGTTACAGTTTGCGGATCGCTCAATGAAACATCCTTATGGAGTAGTGGAAGATGTGTTGGTCAAAGTGGATAAGTTCATTTTTCCAGTAGATTTCGTAGTACTAGATATGGAGGAAGATAACGACATTCCGTTGATTTTGGGGAGACCGTTCTTAGCAACAGGGAGAGCTATGATTGATGTAGCAGATGGCACCTTAACCCTGAAAGTAAATGAGGAAACCGTCACTTTTAACATTCTGAAAGCCATGGAACACTCAAAGGAAAGAGAAGGGTGCAATCGAATCGAGATTTTAGATGAGATAGTCAATGAAGAAATAACGCATCAAACACCCAGCTTGCCATTAGAAAGAGTTTTATGTCTACCCCAAGATGTCGTTCAAGAAAGTGAAGACCCAAAGATGAAAGAAGTGTTGGCCATGTTAGAAGCATCACCATCCTACTCCCCTCGTTTTCCTACTAGATGGAAGGAGTTGAAAGGAAATGAAGACAAGTCCGCGGAGAAAAAGACACCACTGATTGAACTCAAGCAGCTGCCTATTCATTTGAAATATGTATTTTTGGGTGAAGAAGAAAAAAATCCAGCCATAATTAGTGCAAGCTTAAGCGAGTTGCAAGAAGAAAAGTTGTTGAGAATTCTGCGGAAACACAAGGGTGCTATTGGTTGGTCCATTGATGACTTGAAGGGAATAAGTCCGACTTTTTGTATGCACAAAATCCTCATGGAGGACAATCACAAACCAGTAGTACAACCTCAAAGGAGATTGAATCCGGTAATGAAAGAAGTGATCAGGAAAGAGGTGGTAAAGCTACTAGAAGCCGGCCTCAAATACCCAATTTCAGATAGCTCTTGGGTAAGTCCCGTCCAAGTTGTACCGAAAAAGGGGGGGACGACTGTCATCACAAATGAAAAGAATGAGTTAATTCCTACTCGAACGGTTACAGGCTGGAGAGTGTGTATTGATTACAGGAGATTGAACAGTGCTACGAGGAAAGATCATTTCCCGCTCCCTTTCATTGATCAGATGCTTGAGCGGTTAGCTGGACATGAGTATTACTGCTTCCTAGACGGCTATTCAGGGTACAATCAGATAGCTGTAGCACCCGAGGATCAAGAGAAAACGGCATTTACATGCCCGTATGGGGTATTTGCTTATCGAAGAATGCCATTCAGACTGTGTAATGCGTCGGCCACGTTTCAAAGGTGCATGATGTCCATATTTTCTGATATGATTGAGAAACATATTGAGGTATTCATGGACGGCTTTTCTGTATTTGGGTCGTCCTTTGATAATTGTTTGATTAATCTATCTCTTGTATTAGAAAGGTGTGAAAAATCAAACTTGGTCCTAAATTGGGAGAAATGTCATTTTATGGTAAGAGAGGGAATTGTTTTAGGCCACCGAATCTCCCACAAGGGGATCGAGGTAGACAAGGCCAAAGTTGAAGTTATTGAAAAACTTCCCCCTCCTACCAATGAGAAAGGCATTAGAAGCTTTTTAGGCCATGCTGGATTTTATAGAAGGTTTATAAAAGATTTTTCAAAAATTGCAAAACCACTTACAAACCTACTTGCGAAAGACACACCTTTCAAATTCAATGAGGATTGTTTGCATGCCTTTAACAATTTGAAAAACCAGCTGATAACTACCCCTATTATCACTACACCTGACTGGTCACTACCTTTTGAAATCATGTGTGATGCAAGTGACAGTGCTATTGGGGGAGTTCTGGGACAAAGAAAAGACAAGATGCTGCATGTGATCTACTATGCTAGTCATGTTTTAAATCAGGCACAACACAATTATGCTACAACTGAAAAAGAATTATTAGCTGTAGTATATGCTTTTGATAAATTTCGGTCTTATCTATTAGGATCGAAAGTTATTGTTTACACTGATCATGCTGCTTTGAGGTATTTGTTTAATAAGCAGGAATCAAAACCAAGGTTGCTTAGATGGATTCTATTACTACAAGAATTTGACATTGAGATCCGGGATAAAAAGGGATCAGAGAACACTGTGGCTGACCACCTATCTCGATTGGAGAAGGTCGAGGAGAATGAGGATATTAGACCGATTCGAGATCAATTTGCTGATGAGCACATCTTCGCCATTACCATGGCACCGTGGTTCGCCGACTTTGCTAATTTCAAGGTGGGGGTACAATCCCATTTGATTTCACTTACCAACAATGAAAGAAGTTTATCCACGATGCCAAATTCTATGTACGGGATGAACCCTTTCTGTACAAAAGAGGAGTGGATGGGTTGTTGCGAAGGTGTGTGCCCGAGGAGGAACAAGAAAAGGTAATGTGGCACTGCCACGACTCTGAGTATGGGGGTCATTTCAGTGGTGACCGAACTGCAGCAAGAGTTCTACAATCGGGGCTGTTTTGGCCTTCATTATTCAAGGATGCATTCAACTATGTGAGGAAATGCGATCGATGCCAGCGCACCGGTAACATTTCAAAACGGGACGAGATGCCACAAAATCCTGTATTAGAAGTAGAAGTGTTCGATGTATGGGGTATTGACTTCATGGGTCCATTCCCATCGTCATATAATAAAGTTTATATTTTAGTGGCGGTGGATTATGTCTCAAAATGGGTTGAAGCAATAGCTACTCCAACAAATGATTCGAAACAGGTTATCACCTTTCTCAAGAACAACATATTCGCTCGTTTCGGTGTGCCTCGAGCCTTGATTAGTGACGAAGGCACCTATTTTCTAAACCGGAATATGGAATACCTTCTGAAGAAATATAATGTGCGTCATAGAGTGGCAACCCCATATCATCCACAAACGAGTGGGCAAGTTGAAGTCTCCAACAGGCAGCTTAAACAAATCCTAGAAAAGACAGTAACTGCCTCACGAAAAGATTGGTCAACGAATGATGATGCACTTTGGGCCTACCGAACAGCTTTTAAGACCCCGCTAGGTATGTCCCCGTATCAAATGGTGTATGGTAAAGCTTTTCATTTGCCTCTCGAACTTGACCATCGAGCGTTTTGGGCGACGAAGTATTTGAACTTTGACTTGGGCAAGGCAGGCGAGGCGAGAATTCTTCAACTTCACGAGTTAGAGGAATTCCGGAATTTTGCCTATGAGAATGCCATGATATATAAAGAAAAAACCAAGAAATGGCATGACAAAAAAATTAGATTCAAGGAATTCCAAGAAGGAGAACTAGTTCTCCTATTCAACTCAAGATTAAAGTTGTTTCCCGGAAAACTAAAGTCAAGATGGTCGGGCCCGTTCAAGGTAATCAAGGTATTTCCCCATGGTGCAGTAGAGTTGAAAGATACACACTCCGATCGGAACTTCAAGGTCAATGGACAAAGACTCAAATCGTATTTCGGGGAGGAATCAAAGCTTCCGATGGAGTCCATCCATCTGGACACCACTTGAAGAGTGACTTGTCAAGCTCAGGACACTAAACAAGCGCTTGTTGGGAGGCAACCCAACTTCATATCCTTTTCATTTTAGTTTGATGTCACTTCATTTACTTTCAATTTTAGTTTTTAATTACTAATTTTATTCATTCTTGATGTTTAGTATAAGCAAGAAATCCTAAAAATGTGTTGAGGATTGTTTTTTCAGTTGAGAGGGAGTAAAAACGCGCCTGAAGCGCAAGCCGTGCGCCTGAAGTGCATTTCAGAAAACTCAGCCCTGCAAAAATGTGCCTGGAGCGCGCCTGGATGCGCTTGAAGCGCATTTCTGAATCTAGCTACTGACTTGCCAGCACCTGGAGCGCATGCCTTGCGCTTGAAGCGCATTTAACAGCAATTTGGCACTTTTGGGCTTTTAAACACTACAAAGAGGTAAACATTCTCTCTTGCACACACACCATCCCTCTTTCACAAACACCATACTCATTGGAGGTCAAGCTCCCTCTCTGCACATAGTCTCGAATTTGTCTCATCCTCAAGTAAGTACCTCTCACCTATCCAACCTTGGTGTCTTCAAGTAAGTTTCCAAAAACTCCTAATAGCAACTCATTCTTGGTTACTAATGCATGTGGTTGTTTCTCTTTTGAACTTGAATCTATACTGAATTATACACATTAAGCATGCATGTATGTTGTTAACTAGTTCGAATAGGGTAGATGGTTGTGAGATTAGGGGTTTTTCATGCATTATTGCGCCTGCATGCCAACTGTTTGCTAAAATGCCATAACCAATTTTGTGCCTGCATGCCAACTGTTTGATAAAATGTCACAGTCACTATGATGCCTGCATGCCAACTGTTTGCTAAAATGCCATAACCAATATTGTGCCTGCATGCCAACTGTTTGTTAAAATGACACAACCAATGCACATGCATTATTATCACTTAGAACGTTAGTGGACAAACTCATGGCCATGTATGATGTTATTTCTCCAAGGTCGACCGTGCTTAAATTAATTATCTCTAACTTGGAATATTCTGAACTTTGGGGGTGACTACTTGTTTTGCAGGACCTAATGGCAACCCAAAAAAAGGCAAAACGAACTAAGGTTGCAACAACATCCTCTGCCCCACAACACGATGCATTCCTATTCAAGAACATGGCAACACAAGAATACTACGCCAAACTCCCAGCAGTCCACAAATTCGTAAGTGAAAAGAATTTTCAGTTGGAAGACGACGAATTTGTTGACATCCAGGCTATGATTGCTGCCAGAGGATGGGAGAAGCTGACCACATTTGTCACCGCAGCTAGCAAATCATTAGCTGTGGAATTCTACTCTAATGCCTCCGATCTAAAGTCTGACCAACCATTCCCACTTGACCAATATGTGAGTTATGTGAGGGGAAAAAGGGTGCCTTTCACGCCTCAAGTCATCAATGAAATCTTTGGCCTGCTGAACTATAATGACTGCCGCTTTCTAGCTATGGAAAAACAAATTATAAGAGCAAGCAGTCAGGAAATCCTACACATTTTATGCAGACCAGGCACAGATTGGGTACGCAATAGAGATGGCTCCGTTCGGAAATTACGCTCATTGGACCTCACCCCGATTGCTAAAGCATGGAGTACTTTTGTCCATCATACACTATTGCCATGTTCGAATGTGTCCGATATAACATTTCAAAGAGCATGTCTACTACTTGCTATCTTGAAAGGCGACAGAATTAATGTGGGCATGTTAATAGCCAATGATATTCGGGGCACAGCCGTTCTTGATCCTCCAACAGGCTACTTCCATCACGCCTCCCTGATAGGCAAATTATGTGAGTTGGTGAGAGTGGTACCAAAACAAGACGAAGAAATGTTGAAACCAGCTACTCCAATCACTACAACATGGATAACAAAACACTCTATGATTCCAGTAGACTACCCTGTTGCCCCACCAGCAGCGATGCCAGCAGAGGAACATACTGAACCATAGGAACCACAGCACCACCCCCCACACCCAGTCCAGCCCTCTAACGAAGACAGAATCGGTAGATTGGAAACTATGATGGAACGAGTAATGATTGATCAGCGAGATAGACACGCCAGATTAGAGTTGGGGATGACCAATCTCTACCGAGCATTCGCCTCTTCTCAACAGACACCGGGAGGCATGTTTTATGCTGATCTATTTACACCTCACCAGTACACAGGCGACCAGAGCGGAACATGAGCAGATGATCTAAACGAGGATCCTTGAATTGCTGAACTAGAGAAGTTTTCTTTCTTTTGTTTTGAATTTTTTTTTCTTTTTTTTATTTTCTTAGTTTCTTTTCTTGTTCTTCTTTGTTTTAGTCTAGTCTATTTGCTCTTCTTTGTTTCTTCTTGTTTTCTTGGTTTGATGATGAAAAGTTGTAATAACTTGCACTTGATCTTTAAGTTTCTGTTTGGGATTTCGAAAATTAAACTCTATTTCTTTGATTATGTTATTGCCCAAATCGATAAGTCTCCCTAATGCATACATGCTTGATTACTAAATGGTTGCAGAAGGCTAATAGGCCATCAAGTTTTTCAAAAATACAATGTTAACTTTTAGAATACATGTTTGGCATTATGTTGATTGTTCATACTCTCTCTTATTATCCTAGCTGTGAGCTTTTGAGCCTAAACACTTAAATTCTTTGCTGTGTGATTATCCAGACATGTATTATCCCTTCAGAACTTGCACTAATTCTGACTTGCATCACTTGTAATTTATGAATACATTGAGGCAATTTTATTTGGTCGTTTGAGCCTTTCTAATTACCCTACAAAAAATGTTATCCTTTGCTAGCCCCTTTGAGCCTTGCCCTTTATTTCGGTTACTAGCCACATCACAAAACACACACACAAAAAAAAAAAAAAGACCCTGCTTCAATTACATCACCCTACTTGGAGTTAGGTAGAAAAGTTTTGTTATGTATTGATCAAATTTTAAGTTTGGGGTTGCTCATGGGATAGCAACCTTTGAAGTTTGGGGTGGTGATTCTCACAAAAAAAAAAAAAAACGATAGATAATATATTTTTGGTTCTTTGTTCAATGTTTGAGAATCTCCATAATGAAAAAAAAAATGGTAGAATAATTTGGAAGTACATACCTAACTCCAAGCAGTAAAGCCTACTATCCCAAAATGTCCTACCCTTACCTAAGCCCCATTACAACCTGGAAGTCCTCTAAAAATGTATGTATTTGCTTCATAGTGATGACTAACTAGAATTTTTTCAAGCCTATGGTAGCGTGATGCATGTTCTAGGATTTGAGTGATAAATTCAGAACCCTTCTAAACACTTGAGAGAATTTTGGTGAGATTGTGTGAAGAGAGAGTTGAATTTGATAAATGAATGTCAATGTGTACAAATCTTGTTGTAAATTTTTAGCAACCATAGAGCATGAGGGATGTTTGCAGTAGTTGAAACTGAAAATTGAGTTTGATGTGATTTGAGAAATTGAGTTTAAGGATATTTTTAACTACACCAAACATGAAATTAATTGTTGCTTGGGGACAAGCAATAGATTAAGTTTGGGGTTGTGATAACTCTTCATCATATGCATAATTTTCCACTGTTTTAGTCTTATTTATCTTCAATCATCAGTTAAATTAAGGATTTATTTGATACATTCGGTTTATTTTTGTTCTTTGAAGTTATTAATAGGTTATGCTTGTATTTCAGTGATTTAGTAGGAGTTTTTCGTAATTTTACATTGCGTTTTGTTTTTAAGTGCAGTGCTGAATTTTGGTGAAAAATCAACATGATACATCTGGAGTATTTCAGCCATATCTGGAGTTCTAGATGTCCAATTAGAGTCATTACAAATGCTAATGAAAGCTAAGATCCATATCTACAACTTTCATGAAGACACCAGGACCAAAATCAGACGCGAAAGCCAAGAAACATGCAAAATACGTCAGACAGCAGATGCTGCGCGCCTGGGGCGCGTCCTGCGCGCCTGGAGCGCATTTTACAGCATTCAACTCTGCCAACGCGCGCCTGAAGCGCGCCCTGCGCGCCTGAAGCGCATTTCACAGGATCCAGCTCTGCCAACGCATGCCTGAAGCGCGACCTGCGCGCCTGGAGCGCGTGACGCGCATCAGCAATCATAAAAACGCTATTTTTGACTGTTTTAGACATCTTTTTGACTCTTGGGAACTTGGGAGACTTGTGCCCTAGCATAGAAACTCAAAGACGGCCGTTTCTAACGCCATTGAAGTAGTTTGATCAAGAATCATCCATGAATCATTCTTGTAATTCTTCTTTAATCCTTATCTTTTGTATCTCTGCCATGAGTAACTAAACCCTGTTTGTTAGGGATGAGTGTAACCAGATGAAACCCTTATTTTTTTGATTTGTTTTCTAGTTATATGAATGAGTTTATTGAATTGTTTTTCTCATCTCTGTGCTTAATGCTTTTTATTGCTTGATCAACATTAAAATGTTCTACGATTTGTATTTTGAAACGGAACTGGACTTTACGAATGCTTGAGATGAGAAATTCATGAATTTGTAGTCTAGGGATAGATGCAGGTCATGAAACCAATTAAATTAGTTGCAAAACAATAATTTACAAGAGAATTTCTATACGGTAATGCTTAATTCTAATCTTAAATCCACTAAGGAATTAGGGGTTACTTTGGAATTAAAGGTTCTGTCACTAAGACATTAGGGCAAGAATAATAAAGAGAATTTGGTAATAATTCAATAAAGGAATTCAGTAACTAGGATCAAATTAGACACCAAGGTTGGATTCGAAGTGAAACTCATCCCTGACATTTTTCTCATTATCAAAGATCAATTTTATTATTGTTGTTAATTTCAAACATTATTTCAATCATCTTGGGAACCTTTTTGTTCAATTTTAGTAATCAAATATAATTCAATAGTAAAACGCAATCCTTGAGTTCGACACTCAGTACTACCGTTTTATTATTACTTGCAACGATTCAGTACACTTGCTGAAACGCTATCAAATCTCTTAATGTCTTGTTTACTTAACGTTTGTTTTGAAAATCGTTTAAGTTAAGTGAGAATTAAGAATGGGGAATCTCTTAATGTCTTGTTTACTTAATGTTTGTTTTGAAAATTGTTTAAGTTAAGTGAGAATTAAGAATGGGGAATCTCTTAATGTCTTGTTTACTTAATGTTTGTTTTGAAAATCGTTTAAGTTAAGTGAGAATTAAGAATGGGGAATCTCTTAATGTCTTGTTTACTTAATGTTTGTTTTGAAAATCGTTTAAGTTAAGTGAGAATTAAGAATGGGGAATCTCTTAATGTCTTGTTTACTTAATGTTTGTTTTGAAAATCGTTTAAGTTAAGTGAGAATTAAGAATGGGGAATCTCTTAATGTCTTGTTTACTTAATGTTCGTTTTGAAAATCGCTTAAGTTGAAAGAGTATTAAGAATGGGGAATCTCTTAATATTTCTGTTTGCTTAATGTTTGTTTTGAAAATCATTTAAGTTAAATGAGTATTAAAAATGGGTAATCTGTTAATATCTGCATTTGCTTAACGATTGTTGTGGATGGAGTCAGTATATGCTGATGCATTTTCATTCTTTTTGTAAATCGTGCAGACCCGTGATAGGTGGCACCTTGATAAATAGTACTTTGGCCTGTGATAGGCGGTACATTTATGGTTTAGGTTTTTGTAAATTGTGTAGACCCTAGATAGGTGGCACCTTGGTAAATAGTACTTTGGCCCGTGATAGGCGGTACATTTACGATTTACGGTTTTTTGTAAATTGTGCAGACCGGTGATAGGTGGAACCTTGGTAAATATTACTTTGGCCTATGATAGGCGGTGCATTTACAATTTACGTTCTTTTTAGTAAACCGTGCAGACCCGTGATAGGTGGCACCTCGGTAAACGGTACGGGCCCGTGATAGGCAATACGTTTATGCTTTACGCTTTTTAGTAAATCGTGCAGACCCGTGATAGGTGGCACCTCGGTAATTGCTACTCGGCCCGCGATAGGCGGTACAATTATGATTTACGGCCCTTCGAGTAGGGTTTTGGTTTGGAATTTCGAGTCCATGCATTTTGGCATATACGCATTGCATTAGGATGCTTGGCACACGAGTCGTGTTTGAATCAAGTTTATGATTGAGTGTTTGAACATGAGATGTCATTGTGATTGTGTTGAAATTGCTAAGTGTTATGTATCGATATTGTGTGTATGTGTGATTGGTGACCTTTACAACTATTGTTATGTGTTAACTGTTAATTTCTGTTGGTGACCTTTACAACTATTGTGGAAATCGGGGCTTTGCCCTCAGATGAGAGCCAAGATAATCCTACCGGTTCGTACCGTATGGATGGGAATGTAGATGGGAATGCATGACTGGAGCTATGTTAGAAGGATCTTACGGGGCGCGTGGAGATCACTCAGGGTGCATAGCTATAGTTTTTTGTAGAATGATCAGATTAGGATGACATAGTGGGAACAAATGTCTTTCTTTTGGATTACGTTATTTTGAACAGGAAAATTGTACCTTTATTAATATTGTCAGTATGATATCTTATTTGAATGGGTTCCATGTATCATTTTTTGTTGTGTAAATACTTTGGATTCATATTTCGAAAAACTTTTCTGATGCTTGTAAATTATAATGATCTTATTATTTATCCAAAGGTATTTCCTTATGTATTTTCTTTAATTAAATGATTTTGTTTTTGAAAAAAAAAATACACCCTCGCTTTGAAAATCGGGGTGTTATATTGTGGTATCAGAGCTTTGGTTTGGTTTTCTTGGCGGGCTGTGGAACCTTTGGTTATAGATTGTAGGTCAACCTATAGGTTGGGAGTTGCTATCTGATCATGCGTCGGTTTAGGTGGTTTGAGTTGTCAAGTCCAAAATAATTATTATGTGTTGATGTGGTCGGAAGTTAGTTTTGGGATTATTTGAAGTAGTGTTAAGACTCTACTTGATGATGGTTTTATAGGAAAATATGCCACCAAGAAGGAATGACGCTCCGAGAGCCAATGCTAATAGGGATGATCGAATGGCAGAGGCCTTGAATAATATGGCTGCTTCTGTTGCTGCACAGACTGCTGCCAAGACTCAACGTGATCTCGAAAAGAGGGAAAGAGAGATCCGTGTTGCAGAGTCAAGAGGATTAGAAGACTTTCATCGTTACAATCCTCCCAAGTTTAAGGGGGATGAAAATTCAGAGAAAGCGGATCAGTGGATCCAAGAAGTGGAGAAGATCTTCGAAATGATTAACTGTCAGGCGGCAGTAAAGGTCAACTATGCCACTTATATGCTATTAGGGGATGCTGAGTACTGGTGGAGGAGTGCAAGATTGTTGATGAGGTCAGCTCACGAGGAGGTAAACTGGGAATCATTCAAAAAGAAGTTTTTAGACAAATACTTCCCGATGAGTACCACGACTAAACTGGGTGATGATTTAATGAAACTGCATCAGGGGAACATGACTGTGGGCGAATATGCTACTAAGTTTGAATCGCTATCAAGACATTTCAGGTTTTTCCGTGAAGAGATTCATGAACCATTCATGTGTCATCGTTTCCAAGACGGACTAAAGTATGAGATTCGAGACTCAGTCTTGCCCTTGGGAATCCAACGTTTCCAAGTTCTTGTGGAAAAATGTAGGGAAGTTGAGGATATGAAGAATAAGAGGGCTAGCCGAGGAGGGAATTTTAGTGCAGGAGGGCCTAGTCGGGTGAATTATCAGAACAACAAGGGGAAACAGGTTGCTAAACCTTATGATCGACCACGAACTAACAACGGTGGGCAGAATCGCCCAGGGAACCAGAATTTCCGGAGACAATTGGGACGAGTGGTTCGATGTTTCGGATGTGGGGAAGAGGGACATTATGCTAACGCTTGTACCCCTAATATTCTCACCTGCTACAATTGTCAAAAGCCAGGACACATGGCGAAGGATTGCACGGCTCCGAAGGTAGAACCAGTGGTGAATGTAACTAGGGCTACTCTTCCTACTGTTAGAGGACGCATTTATTGTGTGAGTGATGAAGAGGGGAATCCATCTGGTAATCTGATTCAACGTGACTGTGAGATTGCATGTAACACTCTAACTGCACTTTTTGATTCGGGGGCAACCCATTCCTTCATTGCTATGGATTGTGTGAATCGTTTGAAGTTATCTGTGTCTGCCTTACCTTTTGATTTGGTTGTCTCCACACCTACTAAGACTTTGACAGTAAATTCTGCATGTTTACATTGTCAAATAACTATTCAAAATAGGGATTTCTTGGTTAATTTGATTTGTTTACCTCTACAATCACTTGAGGTCATTCTCGGTATAGATTGCATGTCTTACCATTATGTGATCTTAGACTGCGCTGGAAAATTGGTTCTTTTCCCCGAACCAGGAGTTGTTAAGTATTTAGCCGCTAACAAACTTCGAGTGTCGCTAAGTGAAGGGAGTCATGAATTTTTGTCTCTGGCCAATGTGGAGGCGAAGATAAATGTGAACATAGAAGATGTGATGCTTGTCAATGAGTACCGGGACGTATTTCCAACGGAAATTCCAGGATTACCCCTGGTAACAGAAATGGAATTTTTCATTGATTTGCACCCAGGAACGGGACCAATTTCAATTGCGTCGTATCGAATATCGTCATTGGAATTGAATGAGCTCAAAAGCCAAATTGAAGATTTGTTGAAGAAGAAATTTATTAGACCAAGTGTATCGCCATGGGGAGCTCCAGTTTTACTAGTTAAGAAGAAGGACGGAAGCTCGCGGTTATGTGTGGATTATAGACAGCTTAATAAGGCAACTATTAAGAATCGTTATCCTTTGCCACGCATTGATGATTTAATGGATCAATAGAAAGGGGTCGCGATATTCTCGAAGATTGATTTGAAGTCGGGTTACCATCAGATTCGAGTAAGGGAAGGAGATATTCAGAAAACCGCTTTCAGAACCCGTTATGGACATTATGAATATCTGGTTATGCCGTTTGGAGTTACCAATGCACCAGCAATTTTCATGGACTACATGAACAGAATCTTTAATTCATTCCTTGAAAAATTTGTTATGGTGTTTATTGATGATATATTGATTTATTCAAGAACTGAAGAAGAGCATGGAGAACACTTACGTCAAGTTCTTGAGATTTTGCGCGAGAAGCAATTGTATGCCAATTTGTCAAAGTGTGAATTTGGGCTAGAGAAAGTGAATTTCTTAGGACATGTGATAACCAAGGAAGGAATCGCTGTAGATCCGACTAAGACTGAGGCGGTCCTTGCTTGGAAACAGCCTCAGACTGTCACTGACATACGAAGTTTTGTAGGACTGGCAGGGTACTACAGGAGATTTATTGAAGGTTTTGCTAAGATTGTGACTCCATTGACACAACTTACCAGAAAAGATCAATTGTTCGCGTGGACGGAGAAGTGTGAGGAAAATTTTCAGTTACTAAAGAGAAAATTGACGACCTCACTAGTATTGGTATTACCGCAAACAGATGAACCCTATGAAGTTTATTGTGATGCATCTCACCAAGGTTTGGGATGCGTTCTGATGCAACACAAGAAAGTTGTGGCTTAAGCCTCAAGGCAATTGAAGATTCATGAGAGAAACTACCCTACTCATGATTTGGAGCTTGCTGTTGTTGTTTTTGCATTGAAGATCTGGAGGCACTATTTATATGGGTGCACGTTCACAGTGTTCAGTGACCATAAAAGTTTGAAATATTTGTTTGATTAGAAGGAATTGAACATGCGACAGAGACGATGGATGGAGACTCTCAAGGATTTTGATTTCACACTGCAGTACCACCATGGGAAGGCCAATGTAGTGGCTGATGCATTGAGTAGAAGAAGTGTATCGGTGTCTTCAACAATTATGGCCAGACAACAAGAGTCGTGGGAAGCTTTTAGAGACCTGCACTTGAATGTAGAGTTTGCACTGCGAATTTTGAAATTCAGAATGATTAAGATTTCGAGTGGACTACTTGAAGACATTGCAAATTCTCAAGATAACGTCTTAATACAAGAGAAGAGGAACCTAATAGTGCAAGGGAAGACAACAGAGTTCAAAATTGGACCAGATAATATTTTGCGATGTAATGGTAGGATTTGTGTACCAGGAATTACAGATATGAGGAAAACAATTTTAGAAGAGGCTCATAAGAGTAAGTTGAGTATTCATTCTAGGGCAACAAAGATGTATCAGGATTTGAGACAGAATTATTGGTGGCCAGGAATGAAGAAACATGTAGCGGAGTATGTATCCACTTGTCTAACTTGTCAAAAAGCGAAGGTGGAACATCAGCGACCTGCTGGGATGTTGCAACCTTTAGATATACCTGAATGGAAGTGGGACAGCATTTCCATGGATTTTATAATTGGATTGCCTAAAACAAGGAGAAAGAATGATTCTATATGGGTGATAGTGGATCGACTGACTAGATCCGCCCACTTTTTGCCAGTAAAGACCACCTATAAGGTAGATCAGCTAACGGAGATCTACATTGCTGAAATTGTGAGATTACACGGGGTACCATCGAGTATTGTATCAGACCGTGATCCGAAGTTCACATCACATTTTTGGAGAGCATTGCACGAAGTGTTGGGAACGAAACTGCGATTGAGTTCAGCTTACCATCCAAAAACGGACGGACAGACTGAAAGGACGAATCAGTCCCTTGAAGATCTGTTGAGAGCATGCGTATTAGATGATAGAGGAAGTTGGGATGATGTACTTCCGTTGATTGAGTTCACCTACAACAATAGTTTCCACGCAAGTAATGGAATGGCACCATATGAGGCTTTATATGGGCGCAAGTGTCAAACGCCCTTGTGTTGGTATAAGGACGGCGAAAATATGATTGTCGGACCAGAGATGGTGCAACAGACTACCGCTAAGGTAAGGAAGATCAAGGAGAAAATGAAGACTTCACAAGATCGTCAGAAGAGTTACGCGGACAAACGTCGCAAACTTTTGGAATTCGAACAGGGTGATCATGTATTTCTAAGAGTCACACCTACTACCGGAGTTGGTAGAGCATTGAAATCGAATGAAGTTGACTCTGAAATTCATTGGACCATATCAGATTTCGTTGGTCAACAGTGATTTGGAACCCAATTACTGGGGACGCGACCTGGGGACTGGAGAGCAAGATGAGGGAACAATACCAGAGTTATTTATCGACGCGTAGTTTCGAGGACGAAACTAATTTTAGGGGGGTAGTAATGTAAGACCCGTAGTTTTAAATCCTAAGTTATACAATTTTAGGGTATTTTGTGTTAAATTGCTTAGGCTTTTAACCCAGTTTTCGGTATTTAGGTCGAAAATATACTTTTGGAAATTGGACTAAAATTATTTGTCGAAGAATAATTTATTTGGGTTTCGAAGAATTTAATTCTGGGCGGTTTTGTTCAAAATATCTCGGGTTGCTGAATATTGTATTTGACAATTGACTTGCGACGAGAGTAGATATTTTTATCAAAATAGTTGGAGATGTGAGTGAAGTGATGGATGTGAAAGTTGTTAGATATTTATTGGTTTAGGTTTAATTATTATTATTATTATTATTATTATTATTATTATTATTATACATATATATATATATATATATATATATGTGTGAGAAGAAAGAAAAGAAAAGGAAAGAAAATGGAAGAAATGAAAAAGAGTGGAAAAGAAAAAAAGAAAGAAAAGGAAACGTAACAGAGGAAGAAAACAACTATTCTCGCGAAGCTTTCTTTTTCTCCCTCCCTCCATTTTCGTTTTCTTTGCTTCCTTTTCCTCATGAATAGAAACCCAAGGCTTAGTGGGTAAGAAAGCATGATTTTCTCAGCTTCATACTTCCTTGTTGTTTCGAAAACGAAGAAAAACGGTGTTAGGGATTTCAAAACCGTCAAACACAAACCTTCCCGTTTCATCTAGATCTAAGCTTCGTTTCGTGAAGAGATAGAAGGGAAAGTTGTTCACCGCTACGCTACGGTGCTAGGGGACCAACTTTGGAAGCGACGTTACGAGCGGAGATTTTACCGGATTTACTCGCGGTACTGTAATCGCACGTTAAAGCTAACGTGAAGTTAAGGGCTCCTTCCAAACTTTTAGTTTACATTTAGGGCCTTATCTGTGGTTGTGTGGAAAAGAATTTTGTTAGGGTTGGAGTATTGATTTGGGGAAAATGTATCTAAGGCTTTATGGGTAAAATCTTAGAGTTAGGTTTTGGTTATATTGATGAATGTTTCGTGGAAAATGAATTTAAACTCATTTATGTATGATTTTGAGTAAATGAAACTTGTGTGTTTGAGTGATGGATTGTGTTGATTTGTGTCGTCGTATTCAACGTGTTCATAATTGATAATTATAGAATTTGAGATGTGTTTTGTGTGGTTTGTGTGGAAGAATGATTTGGTGTGAATTATGGATTGAATGTGAAAGTATGTTTGAGTTAGTTTTGTGTCGAATTTGAAAACCATTAAGTTAAATGAGTATTAAGAATGGGGAATCTCTTAATGTCTTGGTTACTTAATGTTTGTTTTGGAAAATCGATAAAGTTAAAAGAGTATTAAGAATGGGGAATCTCTTAATATTTCTGTTTGCTTAATGTTTTGTTTAGAAAATCATTAAGTTAAATGAGTATTAAGAATGGGGAATCTCTTAATATCTGCGTTTACTTAATGTCGTCGTGAAAATGATTTTGTGGAGAAATGAATTTTTGTGTTTTTGCGTGAATTGTGTAATAAATTTGTGAATATGTTTGAGTTTGTTCTGTGTGGAATTTGAAAACCATTGTTTACTTAATGTGTGTTGTTTGTGAAAATCGTTTAAGTTAAGTGAGTATTAAGAATGGGGAACCTCTTAATGTCTCGTTTACTTAATGTTTGTTTTGAAAATCGTTAAGTTAAATGAATATTAAGAATGGGGAATCTCTTAATGTCTCGTTTACTTAATGTTTGTTTTGGAAAAATCGTTTAAGTTAACTGGGCATTAAGAATGGGGAATCTCTTAATGTCTTGGTTACTTAATGTTTTGTTGTGGAAAATCGTTTAAGTCAAAAGTATATTAAGAATGGGGAATCTCTTAATATGTCTGTTAGCTTAATGTTTTGGTGTGAAAATCGGTTAAGTAAATGAGTATTAAAAATGGGGAATCTTTTAATATCTACATTTACTTAACGATCGTTGTGGATGGAGTCAGTGTATGCTCATGCATTTCATTTTGGTAAATAGTACTTTGGCCTGTGATAGGCGGTACTTTTACGATTTACGCTTTTTCTTTTAGTAAATCGTGCTGACCCGTGATAGGTGGCACCTCGGTAAACAATACTGACCGTGATAGGTGGTACGTTTATGATTTACGCTTTTTAGTAAATCGTGCTGACCCGTGATAGGTGGCACCTCGGTAATTGGTACTTTGGCCTGCGATAGGCGGTACAATTATGATTTACGGCCCTTCGAGGAGGATTTTGGTTTGGAATTCCGAGTCCATGCATTTTAGCATAAACGCATTACATTAGGGTGCTTGACACACGAGTCGTGTTTGATTCAAGTTTATGATTGAGTGTTTGAACTTAAGTTGTCGTGGTAATTGGGTTTTATTTGCTAAGTGTTATGTTTTGGAATTGTGTGATAGTGTGTTTGGTTGCAAAACTATTTCGAAACTCATGATGTCGTAGTGATTGTGTTATAAGTGCTAAGTGTTATGTTTTGGAATTGTGTGTAAGTGTGTTTGATTGCAAAACTGTTTCGAAACTTAAGATGTCGTGGTAATTGTGTTATAATCGCTAAGTGTTTTGTTTTGGAGTTGTGTGTAAGTGTGATTGATTGCAAAACTGTTTCGAAACTCAAGATGTCGTGGTGATTGCGCTATAATTGCTAAGTTTGATTGTTTGGATTTGCGGATAAGTGTTGATTGATTTCGAAACCCTTTGAAAAGCTGAAAAATGCTGAATTTTGCTGTTTTTCTACTGCTGTCTGATGTGTATTCGAATACAGCAAGCTGTATTCGAATACAGACATGCTGTTTTGCCACTGACTTTCTGTGTAGTCGAATACAGACATGTTGTTATGCCACTGACTTACTGTGTAGTCGAATACAGACTATTGTAGTCGAATACAGACATGCTGTTTTGCTGCTAAATGCGGAAATAGCCTTGTATTCGAATACAAAGATGTTGAATTCGAATACAGCAGTGCTATTTTGTTAAAAACTTCATTTTTCGACTTTGTTTATGCATGTTTGGCATATATAAACCCTTTTAAGGTGTATGCTAAGTTGAAATGTTATTTTTTGCATTTAAAAACTTAAATGTTTGTGTTAACTGTTAATTTCGGTTGGTGACCCTTTACAACTATTGTGGAAATCTGGGCTTTGCCCTCAGATGAGAGCCAGGATGATCCTACCGGTTCGTACCCTACGGATGGGAATGTAGATGAGAATGCTTGATTGGAGCTACGTTAGGAGGTTCTCACGGGGCGCGTGGAGATCACTCAGGGTGTTTAGTTGTTTTGTAAAATGATCAGCCTAGGTTGACACAGAGGGAACATATGTCTTTCTTTTGGGTTGCTGTTATTTTTAAACTGGAAGACTGTACCACTTTTGTTATGTAAACATTTTGGATTCATATTTTGGATTCATATTAAGAGATTCCCCATTCTTAATACACTTTTAACTTAAACGATTTTCCAAAACAAACATTAAGTAACCAAGACATTAAGAGATTCCCCATTCTTAACGCCCAGTTAACTTAAACGATTTTCAAAACAAATATTAAGTAAACAAGACATTAAGAGATTCCCCATTCTTAATTCTCATTTAACTTAAACGATTTTCCAAAACAAACATTAAGTAACCAAGACATTAAGAGATTCCCCATTCTTAACGCCCAGTTAACTTAAACGATTTTCAAAACAAATATTAAGTAAACGAGACATTAAGAGATTCCCCATTCTTAGTTCTCATTTAACTTAAACGATTTTCCAAAACAAACATTAAGTAACCAAGACAATAAGAGATTCCCCATTCTTAACGCCCAGTTAACTTAAACGATTTTCACAAACACAAATTAAGTAAACAAGACATTAAGAGATTCCCCATTCTTAATACTCGTTTAACTTAATGGTTTTCAAATTCCACACAAAACAAACTCAAACATACTTTCACATTCAATCCATAATTCACACCAAATCATTTTTCCACACAAACCACACAAAACACATCTCAAATTCAATAATTATCAATTATGAACACGTCGAATACAACGACACAAATCAACACAATCCATCACTCAAACACAACAAATTTCATTTACTCAAAATCATACATAAATGAGATAAATTCATTTTCTATGAAACATTCATCAATATACCAAAACCTAACTCTAAGATTTTACCCATAAAGCCTTAGATACGTTTTTCCCCAAATCAATACTCCAACCCTAACAAAATTCTTTTCCACACAACCACACATAAGGCCCTAAATGCAAACTAAAAGTTTGGAAGGAGCCCTTACCTTCACTTTAGCTTTTTCGTTCGATTACGGTACCGTGAGTAAGTCCGGTAAAATCTCCGTTCGCAACGTTGCTTCCAAAGTTGGTCTACTAGCACCGTAGCACGGAGGTGAGCAACCTTCTCTTCTATCACTTCTTGAAAGGAGGCTTAGATCTAGATGAAACGGGGAGGTTTGTGTTTGAATCCCTAAAACCATTTTTCTTCGTTTTCGAATCAAAGAGGAAGAGTGAAGTTGAGAAATCCTTGTCCTATCACCCACTATCAATTTTCGAACTCAAGGGAAGCAAGAACAACGAAAATGGATGAAGATGGAGGAAGGAGAAGGAAGGCTCGCGAGGCAGGGGAAGAAATGTAGTTTCCTTCGTTAACTGTTTTCTTTTCTTTTTCCTTTCCTCTCTTCTCTTTCCTCTCTATTTCCTTTTCTTTCTTTTCTAATTTTCTTTTCTTTTTCCATCCACACAAACATATATATATAAATATATATAACTTATAACTTAACAAATATCTAGATATTTATTAAAATTACCATTTCACCCATAACCTCTTCATTCCACTTTTGTCCAAAAATATCTACCCTCGTCGCAACTCAAGTGACAGATGCAATTCTTAGCAGCCCAAGATATTTTTAACGTAACTCTCTAGAATTAAATTCTTCGTAAAAGATCCACCGCAGTTAATTTAATTTATTGATCGACGATTAATTTTAATCGAGCATCAATATAACTTTTTGGTCCTTTAAACTCCCAAAATATTAATAACTTTGGCTAAAAAGCCTCCGAGTTCAATACCGAAATGCACTAAAATACATAAAATATGCTTAAAAATTATGGGTCTTACATTGATCCTTCATTTTTGTCTCCGCCTCCTCGCTAGCCCCTCATCACCGTTAGTCTACCTCAGGTATCTAATTCTATCTATTCCACTTACACAACTTCATTTGCTTCTTTATTAACATCTACTCACAGTTTGTTTAAGCCATCTTCCTATAAAGAAACTATTATTTATCCTCTTTGGCAGCAGGCTATGGAAGAAAAATTAGCTGTATTGCAAAAAACAAATATTTGGGAATTAGTATCTCTTCCTCCTAGAAACGTGCTATTCGATCTCGTTGGGTATACAAGATAAAAACAAAGTATCATAGATCAATTGAGCGATACAAAGCACATCTTGTTGCTAAGGGATTCTCTAAACAATTTGGTATGGATTATGAAGAAACATTTGCTCATGTAGAAGATGGCCACTATTCTTACTCTTATTGTTCAGTGGCATATTTCTCAAATGGATGCAAAAAAAGCCTTTCTAAATGTCGTGCTTCATGAATATGTCTATATGGTTCCTCTACAAGGTGTTTATCATAATTCGTGGGAAATGTGTAAATTAAAAAGGCTTTATATGGTCTTCAATAGGCTTCTCGAACTTGGTTTGAGAAATTCTCTAATTAGATCACATCTCTTGATTTCTGCTCTAATGAACATGATTTTGCATTGTTTTTGAGGTTTATAGCTTATGGTTGATTTATACATTCTTTGTATATTGATGATA
Source organism: Cicer pinnatifidum (assembly GCA_037974775.1). Lineage (NCBI taxonomy): Eukaryota > Viridiplantae > Streptophyta > Magnoliopsida > Fabales > Fabaceae > Cicer > Cicer pinnatifidum. The sequence continues at coordinate 35,359,608 of JBBPBR010000003.1, forward strand.
TGATTATTACGGGTGATGATGTTAGTCGAATTAGTGATACTACAACAAACTTGTCTACACTCCCTAGGGATTGGGGATTGAAGTTGCCTATTGATGACTCTTCATCATATGCATATTTTTTTATTGTTTTTAGTCTTATTTATCTTTTATTCATTAGTTAATTTAAGGATTTATTTGATATATTTTATTAATTTTATTTATTTGATTAATGAAATGCTTATGTTCTTATTTCCTTGATTAAGTAGAGTTTTTTCGGAGTTTTGCGTTGTTACTTTGTTTTAGTGAAGAGCTGAATTTTGGTGAGAAATCAACATGACCTATGTGGAGTATTTCAGCCATATCTGGAGTAGTAGATGTCCAACTGGAGTCCAACCAAGTGCAATCGAAATCTAAGATCCATAGCAACAACTTTCATGATGACTTCGGAACCAAATTCACACACGAGAGAGTAGAAAAATGCAGTATACATCAGACAGCAGATGTTGTGCACCTAAAACGCAACAGCTGCACCTGAGGCACATTTCTTGCCTTTCAGCACTGTCAGCGCACGCCTGAAGCGCGTTTTCTGCGCCTGAGGCGAATTTCTTGCCTTTCAGCACTGCCAGTGCGTTCCTGAAGCGCGTTTTATGCGCCTGGGGCGCGTGACGCGCATCAGCATTCTTTAAAATGCCCAATTTTTATTGTCTAGAGATCTTTTTGACTATCGGAAACTTTTTTGTTCAATTTCAGTTATTAAATATAATTCAATAGTAAAACGCAATCCTTGAGTTCGACACTCGGTACTACCGTTTTAATTATTACTTGCAACAATTCAGTACACTTGCTGAAACGCTATCATGTTTTTGGCGCTGTTGGTGGGGATTGTCATATCACTATTGAATTTAATTTATTTATTAATTAAAATTTTACTAGAGTAGACTTGTCTACACTCCCTAGGGATTGGGGATTGAAGTTTCCTACTCATGACTCTTCATCATATGCATATTGTTTATTGTTTTTAGTCTTATTTATCTTTTATTCATTAGTTAATTTAAGGATTTATTTGATATATTTTATTAATTTTACATATTTGATTTAATGAAATTCTTATGTTCTTATTTCCTTGATTAAGTAGAGATTTTTCAGAGTTTTGCGCTGTTAATTTGTTTTAGTGTAGTGCTGAATTTTGGGGAGAAATCAACATGATCTATGTGGGGTATTTCAGCCATATCTGGAGTCGTAGATGTCCAGTTGGAGTCCAACCAAGTGCAATCGAAAGATAAGATCCATAGCAACAACTTTCATGATGACTTCGGAACCAAATTCACACAAGAGAGAGGAGAAAACAACAATATACGTCAGACAACATATGTTGTGCGCCTAAAGTGCAACAGCCGCGCCTGAGGCGCATTTCTTGCCTTTCAGCATTGCCAGTGCGCGCCTGAAACGCGTTTTCTGTGCCTAGGGAGCGGGAAATGCATCAACATTCATTAAAATGCATAATTTTTACTTTCTAGGGATCTTTTTGACTATTGGGAAGTGGGGAGACTTGTGCTCTAGCATAGAAACTCAAAGACGACCATTTCTAACATCATTGGAGCAGTTTTATCAAGAATCATTTATGAATCATTCTTGTAATTCTTCTTTAATCTCTTTCTTTTGTATCTCTGTCATGAGTAACTAAACCCTATTTGTTAGAGATGAGTTTAACAAGATGAAACCCTTATTTTTTCTGATTTGATTTCTAGTTATATGAATAAGCTTATTAAATTATTTTTCTCATATCTATGCTTAATGCTTTTTATTGCTTGATCAACATTGAAATGTTCTATGATTTGTATTTTGAAACGGAAGTGGACTTTACGAATGCTTGAGATGAGAAATTCATGAATTTGTAGTCTAGGGATAGATAGAGGTCATGAAACCAATTAAATTAGTTGTAAAGGCAATAGTTTAACAAGATAATTTATGTACGGTAATGCTTAGTTCTAACCTTAAATCTACTAATGAATTAGGGGTTACTTTGGAATTAAAGGTTCTGTCACTAAGACATTAGGGCAAGAATAATAAAGATAATTCAGTAATAATTCAATAAAGGAATTCAGTAACTATGATCAAATAAGACACCAAGGTTGGATTCGAAGTGAAACTCATACATGACATTTTTCTCATTATAAAGGATCAATTTTATTACCATGGTTAGTTTTAAATATTATTTCAATCAATTTGGAATCTTTTTGTTCAATTTCAGTAATTAAATATAATTCGATAGTAAAACACAATCCTTGAGTTCGACACTCGGTACTACCGTTTTAATTATTACTTGCAACGATTCAGTACACTTGCTGTAAAAAAGTTTCAGGCACGCACTAGCATAGTTGAAAGGAAAGAAATGCGCCTCAGGAGCAGAAAACGCGCTTTAGGCGCTCGCTGGCAGTGCGGAAAGGCAAGAAATGCGCCTCAGGTGCGGCTGTTGCACTTCAGGCGCACAACATCTGTTGTCTGACATATACTGCATTTTTCTCCTCTCTCGTGTCTGAAGTTGGTTACGAAGTCTATATGAAAGTTGTAGCTGTAGATCTTAGCTTTTGATTGCACTTGGTTTGACTCCAATTGGACATCTACAACTTCAGATATGACTGAAATACTCCACATAGGTCATGTTGATTTCTCACCAAAATTCAGCACTGCACTAAAACAAAGTAACAACGCAAAACTCCAAAAAATCTCTACTTAATCAAGGAAATAAGAGCATAAACATTTCATTAAATCAAATAAATAAAATTAACTAAATATATCAAATAAATCCTTAAATTAAATAATGAATAAAAGATAAATAAAACTAAAAACAATAAAAAAATATGCATATGATGAAGAGTTATCACAACCCTAAACTTAATCTACTGCTTGTCCCCAAGCAACAATTAATATCAGATTTGGTGCAGTTAAACGCAAACTTAAACTCAATTACTTAAATCAAATTGAACTCAATTTTCAAAGTTCTAGCTACTACAAAACATTTATCATGCTCCATGGTTGCTTACAAAAAACAACAAAATTTGTACAATTTAGCATTCATTTATCAAATTCAACTCTCTCTTCACACAATCTCATCAAAATTTCTCTCAAGTGTTTAGAAATGGTTATGAATTTATCACTCAAATCGAAGAACATGCATCACGCTACCATAGACTTGAAAAAATTCTAGTTAGCAATCACAATGCAACAAACTCATACACTTTTGGAGGACTTTCCGGTTGTAATGGGGCTTAGGTAAGGGTACGATATTTTGGGATAGTAGGCTTTACTACTTGGAGTTCGGCATACATTTCCAAATTATTCTACCATTTTTTTATTTTTCTTCACCTTTTCATTTTGGAGATTATCAAACCTTGACAAAAGAACCAAGAAGATATTATTTACCAAAGTACACAAACTGATTTTTTTTTCTTTTTGTGAGAATCACCTACTCTCCAAGAGGCTACATTATCTCTCCATCCAAGTACAATGCCAACATTATTGAACAAACTTGTCTTTTATGATACTAGAGCAGCAAGTACTCCTTTTGAGTTGAATGTAAAATACACTCCCTCTAATGGTGTTCTTTTATCATATCCCACTTTATACCATACTGTGGTTGGCAGTCTATATCTTACAATTACCAAACTTGATATTTCTTATGATGTTCATGTTGTTAGTTAGTGTGTCGTCTCTCCCACTTTCGTATATTGGGAAGTTGTTCTTCGTATTGTTCGTTATCTTCAGGGAACTTAATTTCAAAGCCTTCTATTTTCATCGTCGTCCTCATTAGAGTTACATGCTTATTCTGATGCTGGTTGGCACATATCGTAAGTCCACCACATGAGTTTCTATCTTTCTACGAGACTCTCTTATTTCTTGTAAGAGTAAGAAACATGATATTGTCTCTCAATCTTCTACAGCAGCTGAATATTGTGTTATGACATCCATTACTGCTGAAATAATTTGGTTGCGTTGGCTTTTGTCTGATTTGTGTATCTATCTTTCTGAGTCAACTCTGACGCATTGCAATAACAAGAGTGCTATTGAAATTGCTCAAAAATTGATCTTTCATAGACGACCAATCACATTGAAATTGATTGTCATCTTACTCGTCATCATCTTCAGTATGGAACCATTACTCTACCATTTGTCTTATCCTAATTACATATTGTTGATTTGTTCACAAAGATGAATTCTATTAATATTTTCTTTTTTTGGTTGACAAATTCTCGATTCTCCCTTTTTATGACGATGATTATTATCGATGCATCGTGAGTTTGAATGAAGATATTAGATAGTATTATGACGATGATTATTATCTATGTTATTATTATTATTATTATTATTATTATTATTATTATTATTATTATTATTATTATTATTATTATTATTATTATTATTATTATTATTATTATTATATGTTAGTAGTAAGGTTATGTTAGACTTTTCTACTCTCTAGTATATATACCTATTGTAACACTAATTACATTAAACTTTGTTCATTTGTTTATGAAACCCTAGCGAAAGAATCTTTCTTTTCTTCCTTTTCTATGTTTATGTTATATTATCATTATTAACAAATTTATTGTAAACGTGAATGATTGATATTTCTTAATTATTAACATTTCGTATTATACAATCAATATCCAAATTGTTGATATTCAATATTACTAAAATATTGCTTAAACATATCCAAAATATTTTACTTGACATATTTAAAATATTCAACCAACATATCAAAAATATTCTACCAAGTGTGAACCAAAATAATTAAACGTAAGAAATAATGCTAAAGCCGCTCTATGCTTCCTATGATATGATACTACATTTGTTCAATCTCTACTACCACTTATTTGAGTATGCAGTATCACAATCAACTCATTGATGAGTTCAATACCATCATATAATACCAATTAACGACTGATAAGTTCTTCTACAATTTGTAATGCTCGACATTGTGCAGACAACACATCTTATACAGAAGTAGAAAAAAACCTAATCAAACCACAAATCTTATGCATAAATCATACCATATGGTTTACTAATTCAAATAAAACTAACTAAATGTGGGAGAAGATGAAGATGGATGAATCTAATGGAAGAAGATGAACATGCTTAAAATGAGGAGTGTGAGAAAAAAGATAGAAAGTGAAGATGAGGAATGAAGGCGGTTAATGATGAGGGAGAAAGAAAGGGAAAAAAAGATGTTAATTTTGATTAAATGTTAAGGACTATTTAATCTTTTCAATAAAAAACATTGGTATAACTAGCAAAATTAGGGTGCAGGCAGTAAAATTGTAATATAACGTGTGACAAATTGCAAAATAGTGCTACTTCATTTATCCTCTCTCTCATGTGTACGCAGCAATTGCTGCAACCTGTGCTACTCCTCCACTCTAATTCACCCTCAAATCTTACCAAGAACCGATCTATTGTCGAACCTTGTTCGACCCATAATTCCAAAAATTTCAATGGAATAGTGAAGGCAACATTAACTTTAGAACAACTTCCCCCAAACGCGCTTAGGAGGAAGAGAGAAGCAGAATGGAGAGGAGGCTTCTCACTTGGTGTAGACTTGGGAATGGCTCGCAGTGGACTTGCACTCAGCAAAGGCTTCTCTATTCGCCCTTTAACGGTAACACTTTCTTCTTTCTTTTGCCTTTTCATTATCTATTGCTATTATGTATGTTACCATGTTTTGTTGTTCGTCGGTTTCTGTTGAAATTTGAATCAATTGAGTATTCAATTTGTTACTTCTTTTTTTTGTTTTTTTGTCCAGTTTGTAAACGCAATTGCAAAAAATGCCAATGGATTAGAAAGTTCTGAGAGAGTTTTTTTCTTTCGAAATTACACTTAGAAAAGAAAAAATATACACAAAAAAAAAAGATAAAATTGCAAAAGATTGAAGCTTGAAGATAAAAGATGTTGCGGCTCCTTGTAAGTAAAAGTTCATGTATTACTTGTCCTCACAAATGAGACATTGACTGCATCAACGTTATTTCGACAAAATACATGGAAAAACGAATATTAGTTCCTTAAAACTAAACTTTTATCCATTTTCTCATGTTTTTGTTAAATCAACACTGATCAAGTAAGTCTCTTGGCCGCAATGATGTAGGAATCCTGAACTTCTACTTAAAGGTGGTAATATCGGACATTGTCGAAATTGAGTCATTTTGAAGTATTGGTCTACAGTAGATCATATAACACTTCCATCCTAAAAATTGTCATATAAGCCATGAAAAACTAGTCAAGAATTTGGTAAAATATGATGCAGCAGGCTCTGACTTAGTATATAAGTTGAAAACTACCAAACATTATTGCATGAATGCATGTCCAAATTATATCATCAACTACTAAACATGCTAGAACTTTAATTTTGCAAAAAAATGTGACAGTAGGCGGCAGCAGCTTACACATCATGTCCAAAATCAATATGCCTCAGCAACTAAAATTTTCAAAAAAGCAGGACAGCAACAACATATTCTTGGCTCTTTTTGATATTTAATCAATTCACTCAAATCCAATGCAAAACTCAAACACATGACCGAATATCTGCTTGGCTTCTAAGTTCTTGCAAGTTGCAACCAGCCAGGACATACCTTTATTATCAATTTGCAAAATTTTGGAAAAACAGATTAAATACAATTCACTTCAGATTTGGCTTCTCTAAAATGAGTTAGAGTATGATGAGGAAATCAATTATTGATATTTTAACACACTCATGATTTAATATAACCCTTGACTTAGTTGTGTACCCCTTCAATTTTGTAAAACACATTGATCTGCCCTCCTTCAAATTCAAGGTCCTTTCTCCTCTTATCGTTGTAGTTCTTCTTCCTACTCTGAGATGCTTTCATCTTTTCCTGAATCTTTCTCACTTTCTCTGCGATCCTCTCTATTCCGTAAAAATGGACAAAACATAGGTGTGTGGCAACCAAACATACCAAAAGGGAGGTGAGCGTAATTTCTCGTGCAAATAGTGAATGTTTGTTTAAAAGTTATAAGGAATGCGTCTTCCATTTAAGCATATCTTAGGAGAGGCGAGTGCAATATTCCTTTATTTTTTTGTACGTAGCCTTTTTCAGTTAAAGGGTACGAAGAAAAATGGAACTCTTGTGGCTTAAATGGAATATTTGTAATGTATTTTGTGTTACATGCTTACTAGTGATTTTTGGTGTTCTTTAAGAAATTGAGTGGAGCATATATTATTGCAATCTTTAAGAAACAATTGCAGTTAACCAGGACAAGATAATAAATTTGTGTTACTAAGTGCAATTTATCTTATTTATGGAGTAAAAGCCTAATTTAGTTCCTCACTTTGTTTGACCGTGTCAATTTAGTCCTCCACTTTCATAAATTTTTAAGTTAGTCCCTCACTTTGTAGAAAGTTTGTCAAGTTAGTTCTTTTGTTATGTACTTGTTAATTGCAGGGACCTCATTGATATTAACTATGTAATTTCATCGATCAAATAGACAATAATTAGGTAATTTCATGAACCATTTTGATACTTTTAATGTAATTCTAATTCTAAGGACTAATCTAACATGACAAACTTTTTGAGATGGATTGAGGTACTAACTTGTCTATCTTTCGTTTAAGTGATGAACTAACGTGACATTTTTTAAGAGTGAGGGATCAAATTGATACACTCTATAAAAGTGAGGGACCAAATTGGGCATTTACTCCTTATTTGTGTTTCATCATCAGCCATTCATCCTTATAATCCTGTATTTGCTTTAGGTTTTGGAACTGCGAGGAGAGAAGCTCGAGCTCCGGATTATTAGTATCGCCGAACAAGAGGTTCGGATTCATCCTTTATCCATTGTATTTATAAAAATTCATTTGGTAAACATCTGTTTTATAATCTTAGAGATACCATAACATGGTTTTGAAACTATATAGGAGGCTGATGAGTTTATAGTTGGACTTCCAAAATCTTTTGATGGAAAGGAAACACCGCAGTCAAACATAGTTCGCAGTATTGCTGGAAGGCTTGCTATTCGAGCTGCAGAGAGGTAATGCATTTTCATGTAGTGTTGACAATTTAAATTCTTCAATCTTTATTTATATATTCCAAAATAAGAAAAGGTATTATGATAAGATGCAATATGTAATCTTCATTATATTCTGATCACAATTCACAAGCACGTTCTTCAGTGTCATTTTTGTATATTCTATTCATTTTACATCCTGCTAAATGACCAGAAACCCTGAGTTATTATTTTTTGGTGTAAACCGAATATCCTCTAAGCTTAACTACAACAACTAATCCCTCAAGCTGAGTAGGACCGCAATGGGTGGCAAAATACTCCTTCTAAAGTTTTAACACTGTTGCATTCTCAAGTTTGGATTTGAATCCAAGATCTCTGGTTAAGTTGGAAGAGACCCAAATCATTTATTCAAGCACTCTTTTGGATAGAACCCTGAGTTATATGACTATTGGAATACCTCTAATAATCTTTGAGCATATAAAGCGGTCTTTATTCTTATACAGATCATACATTTCAATAACAAACAATTCATCTCGTTTTCTTCCGTGTTTATGATGACTTTTGTTCCAATGTTGACTTAGAGCATCTCCAGTGATAAACACCATGAGAGGTTATTTCATTTTTTGTGGTCCCCTACAATGCCACATTTGATTTAAGAACTCTACTCGTCGGCGCAACCCTTTAAGAACTCAAAATGCGTCCACAGTCCATAGATTACCCCAATATGATGTTCTAATGATAAGATATATATAGAAGAACCGTTCTTACAGATGACATATGCGTCAGCTTGCTCCTATGGTAAAAATGGGACGAATCAGTTGTTAGAAATAAGAACCAACTTAAGAACACCGCTGGAAATGCTCTTATAGTTCCAAAAGGAGAAGGCAAATATGGACTCATGCTTTTGTAAAATTTGGCAATAAATTTGAATATAATTTTAACAGGCACCTAATAGAGGTTAGTGAATTGGTGTAATTATTTTTTATCGCATTTTTTATTTCTTTTTTATATCTCAAATTCTAATTTCAGGGGTTGGAGAGTATATCTACAGGATGAACATGGGACGACAACAGACGCCATTAATCGAATGGTCAACATGTAATTGCTTTTAAACTTATTTGTTGATTGTATTGTGTCCTTCAATATTCTACTTTGGATGAAATGGCACAGTTCACATACTGCATAATAATTCTGTAGAGTTAGTAAAGTACTCAATGTGTAGGTGGATTTTTAAACCTGATTAGTCCATAACAAATATTTTCTTATGAATTTCATATGCATGTTATTTCTGAAATCTCTGAGAAATATTTTAAATTTTTTTATGTAGTTTAAAACCATTTTGGATATAAAATTGTTTGCATCAAAAGAAAGTGTTTTTCTGACCCTCTCATCATTACTTCTGGCACAATGTTGAGCTAAGGATCACTAGTCTTAGAGGAAATACTTACATTTACGATTTAATCGACACTATAAGGTGCAAAAGTCAAAAAAAGATTCCTTTTTTTCTATGATTTAATTGATATGCATTGGGAGTTTAAAACCTTTTAGACCGTCAATCAATCGTAATTGTTAAAACATTAAAAATATATGCCTTTAATTATATCTATCTTAAATGACAGACAAATGATTATCTCTGATTTGTTGAAAGTGTAAAAGTTACACCGACACTGCATCAATAAAATTCTCTTGTTTTTTATACATAGATTCCTTTTAAAAGATTTCAAGCAACATTTTGTATAGAATTTATTACTTATACTGTGGAATTGACACACTTAAAACTCTTTTAGGGGATTGAGTAAGTCCACTCAGCAGAAGAAGCTTGATGCCTATGCTGCCATGGTATGTTGATATCATGTTTTTATGGAAATCTATTTCATTTATAGAAAATAATCAAAATACTATATGCCTTTGGGATATCTATTTTCATGTTTTCTTTGCTTTGAAGTGCCAATCAGAAGAGAAGACAGTTATGAAATAATTATCATTTTGTATTTTGTTTTTTTTTTTTTCAATTAGATGGTACTTGAGAGATATTTCTCCACATCAGGTCAGAAAACTGAGCTTGTTTTGCCCAAGAGTCTAGAACTACAAGGAAAACTTAGAAGGGGTCCTCCCAAAGATGATGATTTTTTCTCCGATGAAGATTAAAGATTAATCACTGAACAAAGGAGCTTGTACATTCAATCATTCATTCATGTTTACTAATTTCGGTTATGCGAGAGGAGGTTCCGAGCAATCAGCAATCAACATAATGATTTAGTATGTTTGGATTCCCATTACAACTTCAATTTAAAAGATGTAAAAGAGATTTTTTTTGTTTTTTTTAATGAAAAATAACTGTCAAAAGTTGTGTTAGTCAATAGGGGTGTTAAAAGGTGAGTTAACATTACATTTTATATAATTGTAGAAATGGTAGATATTTCCAAGGTAGCTTAATTCAAAATCAATATCTGAACTCATCATAAGGTGAAGTTGTTCGACTCATGTAGTTTTTCACAATGTCATCAATCAACACAGTTCTGCATAAGATGGTTTGGTGGTTATGGGAGAGGTTTAAGGTGGTTTGGTATTTGAAGGAGTTGGATTCACAAGCAGTTTGTGAGTTAAAATATCTCTTTAATAAAAATTAACAACTAATTATTAACATTGTCTATTTATTTTTATTTAAAAAACACAGTCCTGCAAAGATCTTTTGTTGACAATGCTAATTGAATTTTTGTGAGTGCAAAGATGCCCAAGTTGATTTAATTAGCTCAATTAAGTAATTGTTTGTTATCTTTGGTTTGAACAACATATAAAAAGAAGTCAAGTTTTTCATATGGTAAAATATTTTATACATTTTAGCTATATTTTATTACTATAGTTTAATACTCTGTATATATGAAAAAAAGTTGTCAGATTTTTCTTGATTCTTCCACAATAGTAAAATTGACTAGTAGAGATATACTTGGCACTATAATTGTAATTGTCAGATATATGTTTCTTGATAAAATAATCTTAGATATTTTCATCTCAATTTAAACGTATGTATTAAATTGGCTTCTACTTATACGAAGAATGACAATATTATAAACAATTTATACACTGGACATGATTGAGCTTAATAAATATATGTTATGTTCGTCAACATTCTCTTGCATCATTCTCCCCCTCAATAAAAAATTTATGCTATTTAAGTATTTGTAAGTTTTTAAAGAAAACTAGTTAAAAAGATGTGCGTCTGTACGGGTGTTACATTTTTTATAAAGCGGGACAATGATATACATTTAAAGTGAAAAAAAAAAGTCTAACTCTATTTTTGTGGTTAGATATTATAGTTTATATTTTTTTTTTTGCTAAAAATGGTATTCATTCAAATTACAAGGCTAGAAAAAAAATTTATCTAAATGATTTATATAAGTAATGCTATATTCTCATGAATCATCACAATGTGAAAAATGTATTTCATTAGATAGTGAGAATACTATGTTAAAAAAAATAAAATTCTAAGTATGAAGTTGAATTGCAAAATTTAAAAACTTCAAATAATAGAAACTATTTTTATAAAAACAAACCTTCTTTCAATAGATATCATCATAAATCTAAGAAACTATATTTGTCACATGTGACTTTCTTTTATTGTGGAAAAAAAGGGATACGTTCTATAAATGTTTTGTAAAAAAAGTATTAGTGCCAAATGGAAGGATGGCGTGGATTCCAAAGAGACAAGTTCCCACAACAAACCTAGAAGAATCCAACCAAACCTGAGTATCTATTATTATACTTGATTGTTTTGTAGGCATGTTTGAGGATATCAAGCAACAATTGAAAAAAGATGCTCCAACAATTAAAAAAGGGTGACCTATCATATTTTAAGAATGTTTTAAAGGTTTGGTCATCTATGTAAACTAAAGCAAGTAATATATAACATTTATTGCCATTAGTTCAGAAGCTTTTCACAAAGGCATGCTTGTTAATTTTCTATCGATGAATTAGTTCAAGTAAGTATACTCTTACATCTCTTAATTAGTTGTTTTCGACATGAATCACAATATCTCATATGTAAAATGATTGTAATATATGTTTTAAGTTTTGATCGTTGAACTAAACGTGTTTAATATGTAAATTCACAGTGTTTTGATGTATTTTCTTTAGCTAGTTTGTTCCAGTTGTTGCCTAAGTTATTCTTATTTTTAGACATGTTTTTGTGTCTGTTGTATTTATGCATTGTGACTATTTTTTTAATAGTTTGGATTGTATAATAGATTAATAGAAAAATTGGCTATTTGTTATGTGTAAAAATAATTTGATACTGCTAATTTTTTTTCTTTTTGATAATGTCAAAGGGGGAGAAATAAGAATTCCAAAATTGTTTAAAGTTTGTCCATGCTTTTGCACTAACAGTAAAAATTTAAGGGGAACATTATCATGCATCGTTTTCCTTTCACCATTTAAGAATGTTTCATCAAAAAAGTCTCACAAGTTTTATAAAGTGTTGCCATCATAAAAACTGAGGAGATTTACTTAGTGTTTTGAGTGACGTCAAACTTAACTTAGTTTAGATTATGTGTGTTTGCTTTGATGATTATCATTCTCTAGCTCTTGCATAGGCTACTTGAAAAAGAAAGAAAAAAAAATGAAAAATGAAGTTTATCATGCATAATTATTGTCGCATGTTAACTTCCTAGCATGACCATATTGCATTGGCATAGTTTGAAACACTTCAAAAACCTTTTCTCTAGAGCCTGAATGAGAGAATTAAGCATGAGTAATACAGTTTTCAATTTGGGGTAGGGGATAGTCTTGATTTTTCCTGTCATAGAATTAATGATGCATGACCTTGTGTGCTCAAAGATGATGTGGCGAAAGTTTGTCTTGATTATTCAAGAGATTTTCCACATTACACCCTTGTGGTCTTTGCTAACATGGTCCACCGACCCAGCCTTGGGCACCACACACGACAATAAGAATTTTGAAGGAACTCGATACTTAGGTTTCAGGTGAACAGACTTAGAAATCACCTTGGGGTCTTTGAAGAGTTCTTTGTTGATTTCTGAAAGTGCCAACCTTTGATTCATACCCACTTTCGAGCATCACCTCTAGGCATCTTGTGATGGCAGCAAGGGATTGTTGAGTGATCTTGATAGGGAGACCCAACATAGTGCTTGAAACCTCGTCGTTGGTGTTTGAATCAACAAACCTCCTAAATTATTTTTCCAGGACTTCGAAAGTAACCTCTTGTCCTAGGTTAAAATATTCAAACCAGACTATCTCAATCATGTCACAATGAAGTTAAAATCGTTCTCAACTAGGTTTACGAAATGGACCTTCAATTCATGAAGAATCACAAATTGATCCAGGTTACATTGAACCGCTGGAACGTATGAGACATTTGAAGTTTAGAGGTTTGAGGAAGAACTTGACGCCATTGAAGTAGGAGAGATTTAGGCAGAGCGGGAAGTTAAATGATTTGCAATGAATGAAAGTGTGGGTGTTGTGAATGATTGTGAGTAATAAAAATGTTTAAAAGCCAAAATGGTTGAGTTTTAAATAGAATTACTAGATGCACGTGTGAGACGTCTATCAGAGTATCACACTTTACGAAAACAAAAACTGCTCATGTTCAAGATTAATTGAATTTAAATTAACTAGAGGTACAAATAAATTCAATGTAATTAGTGGTAAAGAAAATATATTTTTAACCATTCACTCTGGTTTACTAGAGGCAAGGCATATGGAGGATTTAAACATCATTTTTTGATTAACATAATCTTTAGATGTTGCTTTATAAGATGGAATATGACCTTAGCAAGGGGTTTTGTGAAAATATCAGCCCAGTGATGATCAATGTCGATAATTTTAATGTCCAAACTATCCTTCTGGACATAATCCCTTATAATGTGATGGTTAATGTTTATATGGTTTGCTCTAGAATGTAGAATAGAGTTTTTGGTTAAACATATGACTGAAGTGTTATCATAGAAGATAGGAATGTCACTCTCATAAATTTTGAAATCTTCTTGTTGATGTTTCATCCACAACAGTTGAGTGACCGAGAGATCATATTGTCACCGAGAAATGTACAATTTCAACCGATGCTCTTCCTTTTTTAGCCTATCTTCAACATAGTCAGCGTCACAAAAACTATTAACCTATACTAAGAGGATGGCTTTAACACAGACCAAGGTGTGTAGTGTCTTTTAGATATCTAAAGATCCTCTTAATAGCTGTTAAGTTGGATTTTTTAGGGTCAAACTGAAATCTAGCATACGCATACACACTAAACAAAATATCAAGTCTTTGATCTACCTTTTTACCTGACTCATCTTTGTCAAGAGAATAGATTGGATTTATAAATGTGGACATTAGCTTACAATCATCCATTTTAAACTTCTTAAGCAGTCTCATGTGTATTTGATCTGGTGAATAAGTACACCCTTTGGATTTTGATGATTTTGAATTCCCAAAAACAATTTTAATTCTACCATCATGCTCATCTCTAATTGATTTTGCATTAGCTTTAAAAATTATTGGAAGAGCTTGCCGTAAGTTGAACTAAATATAATATCATCAATATATATCTAGATAATGAGAATGTCATTCTTAGATAATTTTCTAAATAAAGTAGTGTCAACTTGGCATATTTCAAAATCATTTTTTCAAAGGAAATTATTAGTCTATGATACCAAGCTCTTGAAGCTTGTTTTAGGCCGCACAAATATTTCTTTAATTTTAAGACATGGTCTAGAAATTCATTGTCTTCAAAGCCAAGAGGTTGTTTAACATACATTTATTCATGTATGTAACCATTTAAGAAAGCACTTTGCACATTCATTTGATAAAGACTGATTTTAATAAAAACATCAAAAGAAAGTGAAAAATTGATAGCCTTTAACCTTGCCACAAGGGCGAATTTTTTAGTGTAATCAATACCTTTCTATTGATTGTATCCTTGGGTTACAAGTCTACCTTTATTTTTAACCACTTCACCTTTTTCATTGAGTTTGTTTCTGAAAATCCACTTGGTTCCAATTGGCTTCTTTTCTTTAGGCTTGGCAACGAGATCCCATATGTCATTTCTTTTGAATTGATTTAATTCTGCTTTCATGGCTAGCATCCATCCATAATCTGATAGAGCTTTGTCTATGGTTGTAGGTTGAATTTCAGATAGTAGTTTACTTGAGAGCGGATATGGTTTTGAGGATCAATTATGTTTCCTATTAACATCGAATATGAATGAGAGGATATGTATTTCCATCCAATTTTGGATTCCTAATGCTTATGTTTTGAGTTGTTAGGCAAATATTTTGATTCATTTTGGATTGACTTTGATGAGTTGTAAAGTCTACGTCTAACTTTGACCTTTTATGGTTAAACTTTTTGTCATCAAACTTGACATGGATTGATTCCTCAACAATCAATATTTCTTTGTTGTATACCCTATAGGCTTTAGATCTTTCAGAGTATCCCAAAAAGATGCACTTTGAGATTGAGTCGAACATACCAAGGTTGTGTTTGGTGTTCAAAATGTAGCATATAAAACCAAACTGGTGAAAATATAAAATGTTAAGCTGCATTCCTATCCATAATTCATAAGGAGTCTTATTAAGAATAACTGATCTATTATAGATTATATTCTGAGTATAATATGCAATGTTCACTACTTCTGCCCAAAAGTGTTTGTCAATGTTCATTTAGTGAATCATGGTACGTTCCATTTCCTAAAGATATCTATTTTTCCTTTGTACAACACCGTTTTGTTGGGGTGTTCAAGGAAAGGAAAAATTATTTAAAATATCATTCTCTTCAAAAAAGTTTTCAAAATGTTTGTTTTATATTCACCTCCATGATCACAACGAATCATTGTTATACAAAAACCTTTTTCATTTTGCACTTGTTTGTAGAATGTAGTGAAAACTTTATGTGACTCATCCTTGTGCTTTAGAAACTTTAAACAACGAGTCCATACTTTTTACCATTGATAGAAGTTTAAGAACCAGGATTGTTTTGGAGAACAATTCTTTATTAGTTTTGTTGATAACAAAGGAAGATTGTTAGAACAATTTAATGTACTAATGTTCAATATTAAGTGTGCAGAATGTAGAACAAATAGGTACAGTCTAGATCCCAAGCCGAATAGAGGAAAACAAAAGAATCATAGGATACAACTTAATCAAAGGATACACAAAGATAAAATAATATGCACTCGTCAAGGGATACACAATGATAAGAGGAAACACACATATCATAGAAAATGCAAAGATCAAAAGATATGCAATGATGAGAGGAAACACAATGATTAGAGAAAAACACATATCAGAGGAAAAACAAGGATAAGAAGAAACGCACAAACAAGAGGAAACATAATAAATAGATAAAACAACACGATTAGAGGAAGTGCGCACTTTGCAGGCTATGAAACTCTTAGTCTGATAAACTGACTCTGACTCTGATATTCACCATGCTTCTTATATTTTGCCAAAACTTTTGAAAGTAATTCAATACAAGCAAATTATTGATTATCCCTCTAATATTCTAATTTTACTTCTGATATTTACACATTTTACACGTACTCTGATTATCATTTGTTTGACTCTAACAAAAGTCAATGTCTATGAGAAAAGTCAACGCCTCTGACAAAAGTTAATGACTCTCACAAAAAGTCATTGCTTTTAAAAAAGTCAATGCCTCTAATGAAGGTCAATAATTCTAGAAATTGTCTATGACTTGGAGATATGATTTTGATAAAATCTAGAGAATTCCAAATCAAATTCTAAAACAGGCAAAGGTTGCCTCTGATCTTCATAACTGCAAATTTGTCTATGATACTATTCATGGAAGATGTGAAAACTCGGAAAAAGTCTTGGAAAAATACAAAGAATGTTCTAGTCAATTATCTACCAAATCGCACCGAATGGAAATATTGGCTAAATATTTTTTAATTGGCATAAATAGTTTGCAAAGAAATCATCATAGACAACAACAATAAAAAATTCAAAATTTGTAGTACCGATCAAAAGTGAAACAAAAAGCATCACACCAATTCAAACACATCAATATAGAATTAAACAAAATTGAAACAACGCAGTGTTTCAATTCATACTGAAGCAAGGCATGTGTTCCAGAATTAAGCATAAAAAGGATTCTACTTTGGTTCAGAAATAACAACAACATAACAATAAAGAACAACACACAACAACAACAACATACATGAACTGCAATTGAATAATCTTACAACAATTCTCACCAAACTACTTTGCATAAAAGTTGAGAAAAACTTGATTTAGCACAATATCATTGAACAACTCCTTCACTTGATGAAGTTTGATCAAGAACACATTGATACAAAATAACTTTGATCAAGAACAAGAACAAACAACAAGCTTTGATCAAAACCAAATTAAATAACAACAATTGATCAACAACATTGAGAAAAAACTTGAAACAACAAAGTCTGGCCATAATTGAAATCCACGTCAAATATGAACTTGAAACTTTGAAGAATATTTTATTTGATTATGAGAACTTGTACAAACACATATTTATCTAAGTGTTAGACACATAAATATCCTCTTATTGAGAGTCAAACACAAATCAAACACATATTTGCAATTTGGCCCATTAGTGACTGTTGTATTCGCCTTAATTACCAACTAACGATTAAAATTTAAAAACCAAACTTTTTGCTATCATGACTAATCTTGGTGAAGAAGACATTGGAGGAAATATCAACATGCCTCCATTCTTTGATGGAGAATGCTTCAAATATTGGAAAGACATATTACAAAGCTTTTTTATCTCCCAAGACTTAGAATTGGGGGATTTAGTTGAAGAAGGATACACTTCCCCGACAAATACTGACACCAATGATGTATTTATCTCCAAATGACCTTATAGTACCTTAAATGATTTTTTTGAATAAGAATCAATCATTATAATTAAAATTGAAACTGTTAAGAGTGAGTCACAATGAATTAACTTCAAGACATCACCTTCTTGAGAGATATTTTAAAGAACTTAAAAGAAAAAATTTATTTCAAAGTGATAACAATTCTAAACCTATAGAGGATAAGATTTGTAATTCTATCATGTATGAATTATCCTTCCAAAATTTTCTATTAAACAACATTGACATCAATGATTTATTGTGTTAGAAGGAATGGTAAAAAGGGCACAAGTTATGAAGAACCAACAAAGGTTACCATTTCTACAGAGATTGTTTGAATTTTATGCTCTATAAAGGGACAAAACAAAGTATTTTGTCCCATGTTGAAAATATGGAAAAGTTGGAAGCCCCTAAAGTCTAAAGAACCAAACCAAACTTGAGTACCAAAAATGAAAATCATTTATGTTGCAGACATGTTAAGCAGCAAGGTCGAAACTCCTATTATGGAACCTGGGAAACTCACTATTCATAAAGGCAGAAAATCATACATTCCAAAGTATGGCCCAAAAGATAAGAGGATCCAAAGAACTGGGAGAAAAACAGAAAGGAAAGAAAGCTGGATATTACACAAAAAATATATGAGGAACCCATCATATCGATGGAACTCAAGATATTAGAAAAACTAGACTTATTAGAGGAACCAGTCTTATTGGAGGAACCAATCCTACTAGCAACAGTACTCAAACAACAACAATAGGCTGCAATTCTGAAGCATGTTGTACCTCTCAATGTCTATTGATGAATTATGCCAGAAGATGAAGTATCATTTAGAATACTTCTGAAAAAATGAGTAATAATTTCTATTCTTTGGTTTATTAATTCATAAACTGTGTTTAATTGCGAATATTTGTTTTACTACATTAACAAAACATAAAAATTAAATATCATTCTTTTGACATTATTTCAATATGAAACTGTCAATCTTTGATTCAAACTGTTGACTAATATTTAAAAACAAAAAACCTTGATGAGGATATTTTGAAGGAAAATCTAAATTTTGTGCATCTTCAAATGTTTAAGGAAAATCAAAGTTTTATGTACCTTAATTTTGAACAAAATCTACATTTTGTGCATCTTCAATGTTTTTTAAAATATGAGTTGTTGTGCTTATAACTGTTTGATGTTACAAATTTATTTTGTTTGCTCTTGTTAGAACATAATTTGCGAATTTAATATACATATTATGCTCCAATACATGTTTTACTCTACAGTTTTGTGCATGTATGTTGCAATAATATGATATACAATTATAAAGCCCCTCTCGAATACTATTTTTTAGTAACAATATTGTATTTCATTTTGAATATTATATTCAAGAGAGCTTTATTTTTTTAACCTTATATTGTTTTTTAACCTTAAGAGGAAAACAACAACATTTGAGGATACAACAAAATCAGAGCATACGCAAAGATAAGAGGATATGCAGTGATCAAAGGATACACAATGATTAGAGGAAACACATTGATAAGATGAAATACACATATCAGAGAAAATGCAAAGATCAGAGGATATGAAATGATTAGAGGAAACACAATGATCAGAGAAAACACAGAGATAAGAGGAAACACAATGATTAGAGAAAACACGTAGATAAGAGGAAACAACACGATCAGAGGAAGTGCACTTTTTGCTAACTATGAAGTGCTCAGTCTAATAATTTAACTTTGACTCTAATATTCACTATGCTTATGATATTTTGCCTCTGTTTCTGAAAGCAATTCAACAACAAGCAGATTATTGATTATGCCTATAATATAGTGAATCGACTTCTGATATTCACACATTCTACACTAACCCTGGTTATCATCCTGACGCTAACAAAAGTCAATGCCTCTAAGAAAATTTAATGTCTCGTACAAAAGTCAATGACTCTGACAAAATGTCTAAGACTCTGAAAAAGTCAATGATTTTGATAAAATTTAGAAGATTCCAAATCAGATTCCGAAATAGGCAAAGTTTCCCTCTAATCTTAATACTTGGAAATTTTCCTCTAATACTACTCATGGAAGATGTGAAAACTCATAAAAATTCTTGGAAAAATACAAAGAAAATTCCAGTCGATTACCTATCAAATTGCAACAAATGGAAATATTGGGTAAGTATTTTTTAATTGGTATAAGCATTTTGCAAGGGAATCATCAATGACAACGACAATAACAAATTTGAAATTTGTTGTTACGGTCAAAAGTGAAACATCAAGCATTGTAGTGGTTCGAATACATCAATTCAGAACTCAACAAAATTGTAAAAAGGAAGTGTTTCAATTAATACTGAAGCAACACATTTGTTCCAGAATTAAGTATAAAAAATTATTCTACTTTGGTTCAGTAATAACAAAAAATGACAATAAAGAACAACACACGACAACAACATAATATCTGAACTACAATTGAATAATCTTACAACAATTCTCACTAAACTACTTTGCATAAAATGTTGAGAAAAACTCAATTTGGCAAAAAACCATTGAACAACTACTTCGCACGAAGAAGTTTGATCAAGAAAACATTGATACAAAATCATTTTGATCAAGAATAAGAACATCCAAAAAGCTTTGATCAAAATCAGATTGAATAACAACAATTGATCAACAACATTGAGAAAAAAATTGAAATAACAAAAACTGAACATAATTGAAATCAACATCAAATACTTTGAAGAAATTCTGGACTTTAAACTTTGAAGAATATTTTATTTGATTATTGAGCACTTGTACAAACTCATATTTATCTAATTTCTAGATAATGTTAGACAAAAAGATAGTGTTAGACACTTGTTTCTTTTTCTGACATGCCTCACAAAGAACATATGATATGCACTTAAGATTTGCAAAGCCTCTAACTAATTTAAGTATTTTTAGTTTTGAGATTAACCTCAAATTGGCATGTCCTAACCTTTTTGTCGTATTAGTTGTTACACGCTTACAAACATAAGACATTTGACTTCATATTTGTTTAAGTCAGGCAAATTTATTTTGTAAATGTTGTTTTTCCTTTGGCCAACAAATAATATGGATCTATCTGTTTGACTTATTACCTTACAAGACTTTTGATTGAAGAATGCATCATAATCATTGTGGCTTGATTGACTTATGCTCAACAAATTATGCATTAGTCCTTTTACAAATAAAATATTCTTAATAGAGGGAAAATAACCATTACCTAATGTGTTGTGCCCAATGATCTTACCCTTCTGATCATCTCCAAATCCTATGAATCATACATTCATGAGGGTTAAGTCTTGGAACATAGTCTTTTCTCCCTTCATATGTCGTACGCATTCAATTGTCCAAGTACAATAACTTGTGTTTCAACTTTGTTGCTAAGGATATCTCAATTTATTCATCAATAGATTCAGAGTCAAAATTAGAGTCAATTAGTTTCAACTTGTGTTTCCAAATTATTCATCAAAATTCAGAGTACAATAACTTGTGTTTCAACTTTGTTGCTAAGGATATCTCAATTATATGCCATATTTGCAGGCTTCTCATCTTCAGTAGATAATTCATTAGTGTCATCCCAAATAACCATAAGACCTTTCTTCTTAGTTTTGATGTCTTGTCTCTAGGATTTTTCTTTCTCAAGTTTAGCACATTCTGATTTGAAATGACCTAGTTCCTAGAATTCATAGCAGATTAGCTTATGTATGTCTAGTATTTTACTTCCTTCTCTACTATTTTGGGACCATTTGAAATCTCTTTTTGGAAAGGATTTCTTTCTATTGTTCCACAGGTGCTACATTTTCTTTAGATAAATGACAATTCCTCATCATTTGAGGATTATTTTGATGTGGTCAACAACAGTGTAGCTCTTCTAGAGAACCTTCAGTACACACACCAGAGTTTGGAATCTAGAAAACATATTTTCAATGTCTTCATCTTCTTCCATTTTAAAGAGTCCATACTTTCTAACGAGTAGATTAGCTTTGACTTCCCATACATGCTTGTTTCCTTCTTAGTTAAGAGCCAGAGCATCAAAGATACTCTTAGCTTTTTCTTTGTTGCTGCATTTTTGAAACTCCTTAAAGGTGATAACATTCATCATGAAGGTTATGGCTTTATGATGCATTTATATTATTTATTTTGGTTAGTATCTAAATTCTTTTTTGGATATTTCAACATCAACAACATCTTTTAGAGCATGATAGCCATCTTCGACTATGTAGCATAATTCATGACCGTGAAAGATGTAGAAGCTTCTGAGTCTGCCTTTCCAGTACTCAAATCTCTCTCGATCAAAAAGGGGAGGCATGTTAATGTTTCCACTTGTAACTTCTTCACCATAATTAGCCATAAAAAAAAGGATCAGTTTTGAGACCAAGCTCTGATGCCAATTGTAGAAAGAAAAACACAAGAAATGGGAGAGGGGGGGTTTGAATTGCGTATTCTGAATTGTATCATGTAAATATGACTATGGGTAAGTATGCAACGAAGTTTGAGTCGTTGTCAAGGAATTTCAAGTTTTTTATGAAGAGGTTGATGAAAAGTTTATGTGTCACTGTTTTACAAGTGGACTGAAGTATGAGATTCAAGAATCTGCTCTACCATTTGAAATTCAACCTTTTAAAAAGAAGTCGGCGACCCCCTCCTTGTTTTGTTTTTTCTCGTTCTGGTTCATTCACTGATATCCTTGATTCTTTTCTTAGCCAAATAAAAAGAAAAAAGAAAACATAAGTGTTGGTATTGGTTAGTTGAAGAAGAAAACCTCCATTTTTCTACTAGATCTAAGTTTCCATTAAAGAAGTGTTAGACATGAAAATTACTCTCATCTACAAGGTGGTGCTTGTGAGTTAATTTATATGAGGTGAGACACTTAATTCCCTCTTCTTTTTCCTAAATTCATTAATTTTGATAACTGTTGGGGGAGAGTGAAATTATTGAGTTCTTAATCAATCCTTTGAAGCTTGTTGTTGTTGTTGTTGAGAAAAGTGAAATCAAATGAAAATATTTTCCTTCTCTCCCTCTCTCAAACCAAGGGAAGATAATGTTTTGTTGGTTTTATTTGATTACTTTGTTAATGTAAAATTAGGGAGGTGTTGGTGTTGAGTGTATATGTTATTTAAAAAAATTAATCCTTGTTATTGATGTTGTTAGTAATGGTTAAAAAAAAATTGATTTTTAATGTATTTTAGTTATGTAATGAGTTGTTTCAAATAAATGAGTTTGAACTGAAGTTGAAAATTTACAAGAAAATTTAGAGTTGTTAATGTTGTGAAAAAGTTCAAATTTTAACTAAGTTAGTGAGTTTGAGCAAAAGTTAGATTGTTAAATTAATATGTTTAGAATTAAAAATGTTACTCTTTTAATTATTCTCGGACTGAGTTTAAAGAAGAAGTTTAGAGTATTTTATTTACTCAAATTTTTGTGCTCTAATGGTTGAGTGATATAACTTGAAAGATTAAAAGATTTGAATTGTCGAATATGTGTATATGTGGTTTGGAAAATAATTATTTTTATTTGGTTTTAAATAAATAATGTGTCACTTGGTTTTAAAATTTTTGTGTGTGGAAGAGATTTAATTTTTGAACTATGATATAGTTGGATGAATTTTGGTGGTGAACAAATTTTTATGAATCTTTATGTTTATGTAGTTAGCTCCTTAAGTCTTGAAAAGTAATTGAGACCGTTGACACCGAGTTAGCGGTGGGGAGAACTCTGAAATATTAATGCGGTTGTGGTGATTAAGAAAAATGATTTTTCTTAGTTTATGTCTTTCAAAAAGTAGTTGTTATGATAGATGATCAAGAATGTATACATGTGGTTATCAAATCTTTGAACTTGTGTTTTAAGGAAAATTAGTGAATTGTGATTTCATGTTTTTATATGTATACATCCAATTTTTAGAAAAATTGTTATGATTTCAATTAAAGTTTCAAGTATATTAAGTAAAGGTTAAAGACATGAGTTAGAATCTCATTTTTTTTTTATAGATTCCAAGTTTCATGAATTAAAATACAAGCTTCGTTGATAAGAAAAGAACAAAAATATTTAAAATTATGCTCATGCATTTCATAATCAGTGGTGATCGTGATGGGTGACGGTGTTAATGGGGACCGTAATGGGCCACAAGATGGTTCCATGAGTTGATTGATACATCTTATTCTTATGGGGATTTTTAGTCGTGTTAGTCTGTGATATATTGCACTTTGGTAAATCATGTTAATATGTGATAGGTTGCACCTCGGTAATTAGTACTGGTCTGTGAGATGTGGTACATTTATAATTTACGCCCCTCGATGAGGGTTTGGGAATTCTGGAATCATGTGCACTGACATATAAGCATTGCATTGGGGTGTTTGACTCGCAAGTCATGTTTGTTATGATATGTTATATGTATATACATGCTCTGTTATTGTTTCTTATCATGTCATAACTACTATTGTTTAGATTCCTGCGTCGTCGAAGCCACTTATCTCATGGGTGGATCTGATCTATGAGAAGAATAATCCCTTTATGGCATATGAGGAGGAGGAGGTTACTTCGAGGATAGATACTACACTAGAAGGAACTTGTATGGTGTGGGAGGTCACCCTTGTTATTGTAGTTGTTAATGGATGACCAGATTAGTTTTTTTTTTTTTTGTATAGGGTCTTAGTGTCTTTCTTTTGGTGGTTGTACTTATTTAATTTTGGGGTGATTGTATCTATAATATATCTTGGCAATTGACTTTTGTTTGGTGGGTCCATGTTCCATTTTTTGATGTGACCATGGGTGGAAAACATTCTTAGATTAGTACTTATGTGCAGGTGTTTGTCGAGAATACAACAGGGGTATGAGCGATGTTTGATAGGTCTCATAGCCTCAATGTATTTTTTATTTGTATACATTGGATAATTATCCCAAAAACTATTTTAGCTTAATTGTATCTATGATGTAATTATTCATGACTCTTGTTGTTTTGTGTTACAACGTATTATTTTATTAACATGTTTAAAAAAAATACACTCGCACTTTTAAAAATTGGGGTGTTACAATGTGATAGCAGAGCTTTGGTTAGATTGTAGGTCGACTTGCAGGTTGGGAGTCGTTATATGATCATGTGTGGGTAAATTGTTATAGTTGTCAGGTCTTATGTAGTTCTTATGTGTTGATGTAGTCGAAAGCTATCTTTTGGAATTCTTCTAAATGGTGTTAAGATTTCTTCTTGATGTTGGTTTTGTAGGAAACAATGCCTCCAAGAAAGAAGAACATTGTAAGAGTCAACGTCAACTAGGACAATCATATGGCAGAAGCAATGAATAACATGGTTGCTTTTGCTACTGCACCAACAACTACGAATACTTTGTGGGATCTGAAGAAGAGGGAAATAGATATTTGTGCTGCTGAGTCAAGGGAATTGGAAGATTTACATCTTCACAATCCTCTAAAGTTCAGGGGTGATGAGAGTCCAGAAAAAGTTGACCATTGGATTCAGAAAGTGGAAACGATTTTCGAAATGATTGATTGTCAAGCAGTGGTGAAGGTCAACTATGCTACGTATCTGCTACTAGGGGATGTTAAATATTGATGGAGAATCACAAGGCTTCTGATGGGATTAGCTCATGAGGAGGTGAATTGAGAGTTTTTCAAAAGGAATTTTTTAGACAAATACTTTTCGATGAGTACTAGGACTAAGTTGAGGGATGATTTTCTTTAATTGTACCAGGGAAATATGACATTGGGTGAATATGCTGCTAAGTTTGAGTCATTGTCAAGGCATTTTAGGTTTTTCTGTTAAGAGGTTGATAAACAACTTATGTGTCATCGTTTCCAAAATATAGAGAAATATAGAGAAGTTGTTGACATGAATAACAAGAAGGCTAATCGAGGAGGGAACTTTAGTTCAAGAGGGCCTAATCGAATGAACGATCAAAACAACAAAGGAAAGCAAGTTGTTAAAGCCTATACCCAACCATAGAACAACAACAATGGTCAGAATCGCTCGGGGAACCAGAACTTTGGAAGACAATTGGGATAAGTGATTTGATGTTTCTGATGTGGGGAAGAAGGACATTATGTTAATGCTTGTACCTTTAAGAGTCTTCATTGCTACAATTACCAGAAGCAATGGCACTTTGCAAGGGATTGCAAGACTCCGATGGTGGAAAAACCGTGAATGCAACTAAGGTTACTCGTCCTACTGCTAAAGGACATGTTTATTGCATGGGTGTTGATGTTGGAAATCAATCTAGCAATTTGATCCAATGAGATTCGAGATTGCAGGTAACACTCTAACTACATTTTTTGATTCGGGGGCAACCCATTCCTTCATTGTTATGGATTTTGTGAAGGTTGTATCTTATGTCTTAAGTCAGTTGAAGACACATGAAATAAATTATCCTACTCATGAAGAAGAGCTTGTTGCAGTAATTTTCACATTAAAGACATGAAGACACTACTTATATGGATGCATGTTCATAGTGTTCAAGGACCACAAGAGTTTTAAATACTTGTTTGATCAGAAGGAAATGAACATGTGTCAAAGAAGATGGATGGAGACTCTCAAGTATTTTAATTTCACATTGTAGTACAACCCAAGGAAGGCCAATATGGTGGCTGAAGCATTGAGTAGAAAGCGTGTGTTAGTATCTTCAACAGTAATCGCCAATCAACAGGAGTTGTGGGAAACATTTAGAGACCTAGACTTCGATGTGGAGTTTGCATTGATGCATTGATTCAAGAGAAAATAAACCTAATAGTGCAAGGAAAGATGATTAAGTTTAAAATTAAACAAATATGTATCAAGACTTGAGACATAATTATTGGTGGCCACATTAAATAGGTATGTAGCAAAATATGAATCATTGTGTTTAACATGCCAGAAGGAAAAAGTGGAACGTCAACGAATGTTACAATCCTTGGATATACCTGAATGGAAGTGGGACATCATTTCCATAGACTTTATCAAATGGTTCCCTTAAACAAGGAGAAATAATGATTATATTTGTATGATAATGGATCGATTAACTAAGTATGCTCGCTTTTTACTTGTGAACACCACCTATATTGTGGCCAAGCTAACAAAGATCTACATTGTTGAGATTGTGATGTTACATGGAGTACTCTCGAGTATCGTTTCAAATCGTGATCCAAAATTCACATGGGATTTTTAGAGAGTGTTGCATGAAGCATTAGGAACGAAACTATGATTAAGTTTAACATACCTTCCATAAACGGACAAACAAACTAAGAGGATGAATCAGACATCAGAATATTTGATGAGGGCATGTGTATTAGATGATAGAGGAAGTTGAGATGATGTGTTGCCACTAATTGAGTTTACTTACAACAATAGTTGTCGCACAAGTATTGGAATGCCACCGTATGAGGCTTTGTATGGGTGCAAGTGTTAGACACCTTTGTGCTGATACCAAGACGGGGAAAGTGTGATTGTAGAACTTGAGATGGTACAATAAACAACAAAGAATGTTAAGAGGATAAAAGAGAAGAAGAAGATTTCTCAAGACTATTAGAGGAGTTATGCGAACAAGTGTCGCAGACCTTTAGAGTTCGAAGAGGGTGTCCACATGTTTCCTAGAGTCACGATTACGACTAAAGTTGGTAGAGCCATAAAATGAAGGAATTTAACCCCTAAAATTTATTAGATAGTATCAGATTACTGCACGAGTTGGGCTCATGGGTTATCATATTTTGTTACCTTCGACGTTGTCCAATATTATCGACATATTTCGTGTGTCACAATTAAGGAAATACATTTTCGATTTGTCACATGTGATTAAACCAAACACAATTCAGTTAAAGGAAAACCTATCATTTGATATGCCACCTGTAAGAATTGAAGACAAGAAGAGATCCAAGTCTTGTACTACTAGATCTAAAAGAAAATTTTGGTTTGGTAGATTATGAGTTTTTGAAAAAGAAAATAGTTGGAGTTTAAAAATTTCTTTTCTTATTGTTGAAGATCTATGATTTGAGATAACGAATCTAAAAGAAAGTTTTTGTTTTGATAATTTGAAGTTTTTTTTTAAAGAAAAAATGAACCATATAAAAATGTTGTTTTTCTTTTGTAAATATTATAGATCTATTTGTTGTAGTAAAATATCCAAAAGAAAATTTTATTTTTAAACATTTTAGATTTTTACAAAAGTTTTGATTTTATATTAGAATAATTTTTGCTACACAATTATGATAGACCCATGACTTGTGATAGTAGATCAAAAAAAAGAAAAAAATCAAACTTGGAACACTTTGAATTTTTTATTAAAAAATGAATTTATATTAAAAATTTTGATCTTTAAATTTTTTGTATCCTTAACTGTTGAAAAAGTTCTAAAATGTGTATTTACAACAAATGATGAAATAAATTTTTGAAGAGAAATTGTTTCCCTCCCAAACTATTGTTGGTCGAACCTAAAAGTAAGTGTCAGGTTTTGGGATTTCAAAAATTTTCTGGTGTACAAAAAGGTTGAGATCTTGGTTTTAAACATAATTGAAAACCTTAAGAATTTTTTCTTAAAATGTTGTTGCCAATTTTTAGATTTTAGAAATGTAATAGATATTGAAGTTGGAACTTTGGAAAATTTTAACAATAATTGTTGTTGTAAGAAAAAGTTAAAGACATTGGAGGTTATATGGAAAAAGATTTAAGAAAAGAAAAAGTTTGAAAAAAAGAATAATTATGACAAGTGATTTTTAAAAGAAAACAAGTTTGTTGGATTTATTAAAAATGAAATAAATTTGATTTTGAAATTTTTTTGTGAAGGGTAAAGCCTTGAATGAACTTTTGAAATAAACCTTTTTGAAAATAAAGTGGGAAAATCCCTAGAATGTATTTGCCGACTACATGGGCATACGACCCCATCTAAAACAACGCTACTTATACAGGGAGAATGGTGACGATCAATAGCTAGGTTGATGCAGTATTTCATGGCAGGCACACACACAAGAGGATAGACT
This sequence comes from Cicer pinnatifidum, assembly GCA_037974775.1. Taxonomy (NCBI): domain Eukaryota; kingdom Viridiplantae; phylum Streptophyta; class Magnoliopsida; order Fabales; family Fabaceae; genus Cicer; species Cicer pinnatifidum. The sequence continues at coordinate 35,388,422 of JBBPBR010000003.1, forward strand.
ACCTTGTACCTTCACATTTGTTATTTGGGGCTGGTGGTGCATGGATGGATGCAGGGGATGCTACAAATGAAGGTGAGACGAAGTCCACAATAAAAGTGGTGACTCCCATTGTAGGATTAGGGGTGTTGTGTTTGGATCGAGAGCTTTAGAGAAGGGCAATCTAGGCTGGTCGGTGACTAGGATTTTGTTAATTGACCATCGGCACCTTGTTGGTGTCACCACAGGCCAAGTCAGAGCGCCCTTTCCCGATGGACGATGTTCTACTATCTATCACGGAGGTAGAGAATTGCTTCGAAATTCGAGCTCCCTCGAAGCCATCTATCTCGTGGGTGGACCTGACGTTTGAGGAGACTAATCCCTTTATGACTATAGAGGAGGGGGAGGTTATTTCTAGGAGGGATATTGTGTCTGAGGGGACATCTGTTGTATGTGAAGGTCATCCATAATACTATAGTTGTTAATTTTATGATCAGATTATGATTTTATAAAGGGATGTAGTGCCTCTCTTTTGGTGTTTGTACATACTTTATTTTGGAACGATTGTATTTGTGACATACTTTGATAGTTGATTTTTGATTATGGATCCACATTCTATTTTTTGACGTGACCATAGGGGGATAACATTCTTGGAGCAACTCTTCTGGGTGGATATCTATCGGGAATAACCCAAGGGTATGAGCAATGATTTGATAGGCCTCATACGCTCGATGTATTTTTCGGTTCTACATATTTTGGGTTTACCGTCTCAAACAACATTTGCCTACTAGGCACATATGATATATTTATTTATGTTCCTTTGTTGAATTAGGGTTGTGATATATTATTTTTATTTGAGTTGATTTAAACGAAAAAAATTAATTCATAGTTTTGAGAAAAACGATTCCTATTTTCAATTACTTTTTAGGTAAAAAAAAATGCAATTATGCTTTTAAAAATTGGGGTGCTATAAATAATCCACTATTAAAATTGTAAAAGATATATGAAATGCACAACTCATCTTTATTGAAAAAAGCATTAACAATTTTGAGGATCATAATGATCAATGCTGAATTCAGAAAGATTATGAATTCTCAATGTTCGTACAAAAGTACAAAAGCAAAAGAAAAGTGACAAAAGACTACGACACTGACAGTGTTTACTATTATTGTAAATAGTATCAACATGAATAAATGAGATTTAACCCTTCTTTTTCTCTCTCCTACATCACATGTCAAAGACAAATCCAACAAACATTCTTAAAGAAAAGCTTCATCACAGGTTACCATGTGTTAGGACTTGAACCCAACAGTCACATGAAGGCCTAAGTACATCACTAAAGCTCGACTTATTGCTTATAAATAGAGAAAAGCTCGAAACTTGGAGAATCAAGAACATACATCAAGTATTCAACACTCTTGTCTTAAAAGAGTAAAATTTGGTTAAAAGCTCAAATACATTCAGAGTTCATCATAGATCACCAAATCTAAAGAATCCAATAATGTCAAGTTCATGTTCCTCTTAGTTAAGAATGTAAACGATCTAATGTCAATTAAAAGTTAAGAATGTTCATAAATCATTATGTACTTCATCGTTAAGGGATACCATGTGTTGGAACTTGTGCCCAATGTACGCATGAAGGTTTATTCACACTACTGAAGCTCACTTATAAAATTGATTGATAATATCAACAAGACTTTATGGCGGCATATATTGTCACAAAATTCAAATCATTGCTACGTAATGACGACATAGGCTGCCACAAATACATTCGATTTCTAACTGCTTAGTCTGTCACATAATCTATAGATCTGTTGACATTTTGTGGTCGTTTTGACTGCCACAAATGTTTTATTGTTTTTCAACTTCTATTTTAAAACAATTGTAATATTTCTCCAAATTTTTTCCTATCTTCTATCTTGAGTTTCCGTAAGTATTTTTTTTATATATTATTTTGTAATCTTAATTTTTTTATTTATAATTATTTATTTAATAAATATTACTTAATATTTATTTTAATTAAAATTATATTTTCATTTCAAGTATTGGAGTTGGATCTCAACTGATTTGAACTGCATTTTTATATAAATAAAATTCGTAGAATAATACATAAAACATATTAACAATAACTTTTTCACGTGATAGCCAGCTTAACACTTCTGCCTGGTTTGTCAACAACACATCAAAACTAAGTGTGATTCTCAACTTCATACTTAATTTTATTAAATAAATAGTTTTATAAAAAAAAATAACAACTAGATTATAGCTTCGAGCAATAAAAAATGATTTTGCCTATCATCATCATCCACGTGAGGATATTTTATTTTGTGCTAGAAGTGGACCCGCCGTCCTTTATATGTGATTCTTATTTGTTTATCATCATCTATTTATTTTAAAATTTAATAGTTCAGTTATATATTTTTTAATTAATTTTTTAATATAATATAATTTAAATAGTATAAGATTTAATAATTTTAATAATTTATAATTTATTAACTAAATTAAAAATAAAAAATTTTTAAAGATAAAATAGAAATTTTAATTAATTTTATTCTAATTAATTCATAAATATTTATTTAGTATTATTATATTATATATTATATAATTTAAAATATATCATATTATAATTTTGTAATAAAAAATCAAACAATTAATTTTATGAATTGAAAAAAATAAAATGATTAAAATAACTATTAAAACTAAAATAATTAGCTTTTATGAAAATGAGTTGCAGTAGATCTGGAGTAATATTTAATTGACCAGCTCATTTATATGTGATTCCTTGATATTATACATTCACATATACCGATGGACACTCTGCAAAATGATATACCTACCGAACATCTTTCATTGACCCAATTTTAGTCAATGAAAATATATGATATACACTCAAAATTCATTTTGAGTTTGTGCTAGTAGTCGTGAACCTGCTTCTTTATATTTTGAGAGATAGTAATAGAGATATAAGTATGATAAAAAAATAGATATGGAAAGAAAGTATAAAAATTAAGAATATTTAAATATAAAAGTTGTTAATCAATATACAAAATTGGTTCTAGAGAATAAAGAGAAATATCTCTTTTAAGATAGAGATAGTATTTAAGTTGGGCTATTCCAGATAAACCATTTTCTACATCAATTGTGCCCAACTCTAAACCATTTTCTAAACAATGTTATCACTTCTAGTTTTGCTTGTTCTATGTTTACCTCTTCCTTTGATTATTTTCTTCCACCAACATAGAACCATTAAACCTCATGATCTACCTGGTCCCAAAGGCCTTCCTATAATAGGGAATCTTCATCAACTAGACATTTCTAATCTTTATCTACAATTTTCTCAATTCTCAAAAATATATGGTCCTATATTTTCACTTCAACTTGGTTTAAGACAAGCTATTGTTGTTTCTTCAGCTGAAATTGCCAAAGAAGTATTGAAAAACAATGATCTTGTGTTTTCCAATAGACCTGTATCATATGGTCAAAAGATATTGGCTTATAATGCGTCAGAAATTGTATTTTCTCCGTACAATGAACTTTGGAGAGAAATAAAAAAAAATTGTGTTGTTCATTTATTTAGCTCTAAGCGTGTATCATCCTATTCCTCTATAAGAAAATTTGAGGTGAAGAAAATGATCCAAAAAATTTATGGGCATATTGATTCTTCGGTTACCACAAACTTGAGTGAGTTATTGATTTCAATTTCAAGTACTATAATATGTAGGATTGCTTTTAGAAGAAGCTATGAAGAAAATGGAACTGAAAGGAGTAAGTTTCATGATATGTTGCATGAGTTTCAGGCTTTGCTGGCAGAATGTTATTTTTGTGATTATATTCCATTCATGGGTTGGATTGACAAACTTAGAGGATTGCATGGTCGTCTTGAAAGAAATTTCAAGGAGTTTGATGAATTATACCAAGAAATTATTGATGAACATTTGGATCCAAATAGACAACATGATGATGATGATGAAGAGGATATTGTTGATGTCTTACTCCAACTCAAGAAAAGTCGTTCATTTTCTTTTGATCTCACTTTTGATCACGTCAAAGGGGTTATCACGGTATGATATTTTAACTCATTTTCTCCTTCAAATAAAAATTTATTCTCTATAAAATTTTAATTTTTTTAATTAATTATAAAAATCTTTTCTTTTATATTTAGTCCTAAAATTTTTTCGTCTCAAATTTTAATTTATGTTAACTCATGTCTCTAATTTTAGTGTATGTTAACTCATAATACAATTCAATATTTTGTATGTATTTTTATAATATTATAAACATATGTCTCATAAAATTTAAAAATTTTAAATAAAGAATAATAAAGCATAACTTCTTAACCGTAAACATTTAAAAAATTAAAATAATGAGAATTTAGATTTTGAAAATCAAATTTAAACCTTGTTTTTTACGTAGACACGCATTTATCATATTAATACATAAATTATATCTATGAAATTTGAAGCATTAACAAAATAAATTGTTGATTTCATAAAAAATAAATTGTTAAGACAAACAAATATTGTTCTAACTAAAAGTTCAAAAAAAGTTTTAAAATACTAATGTTTTTTAACTTTTATAGAGATTTTTGTATGGCTAACAACGTGTATGGGATTTGTCTAGCCGATTCTCGAGCCTTCTTTTAGACGTTTAGTGGATGCCGTAGAGTCTTGGTTTGAGTGCGAAATGGATGAAGTCTTGGCTTTAGTGCGCAAAATGGATAAATAACATTGTATGGATCAAAACTATTTATTAATTTGTTTTCAATTCATTAAAAGTTTATAATACATTTATAAACTATTTATGAAAAATAAACATAATTCAACTCATCCATTATTACATTTTCATTGGATGAATACTTAATCACCCATAAAGTTTATTAAAAAAAAATATTTAATGTTTTTATAAAATAATTTGTATAAGTAATTATAATTATTATTTTTTTAAATCATTATATTGTAGTTATTTATTTTTTGTTATAATTAATTAGATGGTTATAATATTGAATTTTTAATTAAATTTATATATAAATAAATTATTTATATTTTATCAAAATAATTTTAAATATTATTAGAGGTGATCTATTGGATTATAAAACAAGTGGATGGTTATGATCCATCCATACTATGAAATTGAATGGATTCGGTACAATTCATTAATAATTATTTTATAAAGTAGATGCATTGGTAGGATAAATGATCGGATGGACTTACATAAGGAAGACAATATAAAAGTAAGAACATGTATTTCTAAATATTTTTTTATAGCTTGGTTTGTCATTAATAATGAGAAAAGATTAAAACCATGTGCAAGTTATTTTTATAAGAATTAAAATATTTTACACTTTTCTCTACAATTTATGAATTTTGTTCGAAACTCTTCTCTTATATATCTACTATTTTTTTCATTATTAGTCGATGTAAGATTATTCATTTACATTTGAATTTCATGACTTTAATGAATTAAACATTCAAATTTCTAAGAGATATTTACATGATATTTCAATCCAAAATCTTAAAACAATGTATATATATGAATCTCCCTTCTATATATTCAATATTTTTTTCGTATGTAATCGACTAAGAACAAACCACTCGCTCTTAAATTTAAATATATTTTAATAGAAATCTTTGTAAAAAGTAAACTTACAACTCAATTTTTAGATCTAAATTTTGAATATTTATATTTAATGGGTAGATACAATCTTGGTAACTCTCTTTTATGTGTACAAGATCCAATTATTTTGGAGTTTTAATTTACACGTGTAGTATACTCGTCAAGTTAAACAAGTTCAATAATTTTGTCATTAATATATTAGTTTCTTACAATTCTTTTTGTGATTCTATAATTTTTCGGAGATGGTTTGTTACCATGAAAAATAATGTTGAAGAAAATATATCTTAAATGTAAATTTTAATTATAAAGTTTATGTTTAGGACTTACTTGTAGCGGCAACAGATACCACATCAGCGACATCAGTGTGGGCTATGACAGCACTAATAAAGAATCCAAGAGTAATGAAAAAAGTACAAGAAGAAATTAGGAGTTCAAGTGTTAAAAAAGATATATTAGATGAAGATGATATTAGAAATTTTCCTTATTTGAAGGCAGTGATAAAAGAGACACTAAGACTATATCTACCTGCCCCACTACTTGTGCCAAGAGAATCAACTGAAAAGTGCACTATAGGTGGCTACCAAATTCCAGCAAGGACAATAGTGTATGTGAATGCTTGGAGTATTCAGAGAGATCCTAACATTTGGAAAAACCCAGAAGAGTTTTATCCTGAGAGATTCTTAGACAATTCTATAAATTTTCTTGGACAAGATTTTGAACTAATTCCCTTTGGAGCTGGTCGTAGAATTTGTCCGGGAATACCTATGGCAGTTGCATCATTGGAACTAATTCTAGCTAATCTTCTTTATTCATTTGATTGGAAATTGCCATGTGGGTTGCTAAAGGAAGATATTGATACTGAAATGTTGCCGGGGATCACTCAACACAAGAAGAATCCACTCTGCCTTGTTGCCGAAATCCCTATGTAGGTGCATCTCCTCAAAGTAACTATTTGTTGGTTTCTTGTTTGAAATGCTATTTTTATTAGTCTTTTATGTTGTTTTAATCTTTCAATTTGAAAAACACATATAGATACTTTTGTTGCTTATATCAATTTGGGTTTTGAGACATTAATGTTATGTAAAAATTCCAAGTCTAGTTGAATTTTAATTTTCTTTCTACTTTTAATACCATCTCAAGTAAAATTTGGATTGTTTTTTTGGTTCTTTCATTACAATAATTTTATACATTTTAATATTTTAGAAGTAAACATATAAAATATACTAAGTACAATAATTGAAATGACTTGTAACTATATAAAATACATAGTTTACAAACATCCTCTGATGTAAAAAATTTAAAACATATTACAACTTTAATACATAACTACATAATTCATCACTACATAACTCTATCACTAGTTATCTGAACTCCCAACATCAATCCCTCTTATCTCCTATAATACATAAATATAGGGGATGAGACAATAATATTAATGAGTTCTATAAAAATGGGAGGGTAAGTTCTAAAATTATTTTCCTTAGATACAACATAGTTATGAAATGAATATGAATTTCATGCTTAAAGAATCTTTAACCTATAATTTTCTTTAAACATGTAAAATGTCATGTTCGCTTTCTTTTCCTTTAAGTATGAAATTTTTTTCCCAATTATCTTGTGTGGATCACCAAGATAATTGACACCTCTTGGTAAAGTTGGTTTGATCATGGCCCCAACCGACGTTCCGATTGTTCTTCTTTTATTCATTGGTCACTACTATCATCATGTCCCCATCGCAGTTACCATGTACTATGAAATGCATGAGCGCACTCTGACTATTTTCACCACAACCATTAAGTAAATACAGCTATTAAAATATTCCCTATTTTTAATACTCATTTAACACTAATGATTTTCTAGATAGAATACAGAGCATACTCAAACATATTTATTCACACCAATTTCAATTTCCACAAACACACATAAATCACATCTCCAAATTCAATCCACACATAAATTGAGTTAAATTCGTTTTCCACCAATCTACACATAAATTTCTTCTAAAAAATTCATAATACTAATTATGAACACATCAATTTCATCAAACATGAATCACCACAATTTTCAAACATTAATCACCCATATTCAATGTCCAAAATTTTCAACCATAAATCACCACAACAACATTAATATATCAGAGTTCTTCCCACCGCTAATTCGGTGCCAACGATCTCGATTCATTTTCGAGACTCAAAGAGCTAACTACATAAACATAAATATTTATAACAATTTGTTTACAACAAAATTAAACAAAACACAACAAAATTTCCAAAATTAAATCGTTCTCACACACCAAACTTTTAAGACTAAATAATCTATATTATTTTTTTAAAACTAAAAAAAATAAATATTGTCCAAATTTCACTTACACATACTCGACTATTAACGCACCCAAATTTTTGTGTTAATAAAATACTCTAAACCTTATTTTTTTTCTTTTTAAACTCAGCCCAAGAGTAATTAAAAGAGTAACATTTTAAACTTTAACTATTTTTAATTTCGGTCTATCTTTTTGCTCAAACTCTTTAACTCAGTTAACATTTGAACTTTTTCACAACTTTAACAACTCTAAATTTTTTTGTAAAATTTCAACTTCAGTTCAAACTCATTTATTTGAAAATAACTCATTGCGTAAAACAAACACATCAAGTTTAATTACCGCCAATTCACACCAAATTCAATCAATTCAATTCCACAACACACATATAGCATCTCAATTAAATTTTAACAATTCAAACATAACTCACTCAATTTAAAAACTCCACATTTTTATACATAAACCACCAAATTTCATCAATTAATTTTATACAAAATCCACAAATAAATCACATCTCAAAAATTCATAATAATAATTATGAACATATAAATCACACCAAATATGAATCACCACAAACCACACCTCAAAACACACCAAAAACAAATCCCGCTAACACATAAACGAATTAAATTCATTTTCAACAAATTCACACATCAAATACATCAAATTTCTTTTCCACAAAATCACAAATAATGTCCTAAATGCAAATTAAAGGTTTGGAAGGAGCCCTTACCTCCGTTGTAGTTTTAACAATCGATTACGGCACCTCGATTAATTACGGTAAAATTTTAGTTCGTGTCGTCACTTCGAAAAGGAGCTCACTAGCACCGCAGCACGACAATGAGCAACTTTCACTTATGTCACTTCTCTAAAGAGAGCTTAGATCTAGAAGAAAAATGATAATTTGTATTTGTTGGGTTTGGAAATCACCAACATAAACTTGAAACAGAGAAAGAAAGAAATCGCGAGCGCATGAGAACGTTTTTCAGCTTTTGTGTTTTCTTTCTTCCTTTCTTTTATATATATATATATATATATATATATAAATATATGTTAAAATAATAATAATAATAATATATTATAATTAAAACCAACTAATAAATATCTAACTTTATAGATATTTTTTTAAAAAAACATCATTATACATCACTTCTCAAATTACTTTATCAAAAAAATATCTACTATCTCTGGAACTCAATTGACTAATGAGTTTCTCAGCAATAAGTGACATTTTAAAAACAAATGTCGGATATTAAATTTTTCGTAACATAATTAAATTATTCGTAACATAATTAAATTATTCTCCTACGAATAATCTTAATCGGGTCTCAAAAAAAGATGTATATATTAAAATATATATAAATATTAAACATATTATTAACTCTAATAAAATATATTTTTGATATTTAATTCCCAAAATAAAATTCACTTGAGTTAATGCCTAAGCAATTTAAGACAAAAATTCTTAAAATCGCATAAATTATAGTTTACAAAATTTAGGGTCTTACATCTTGTAAGACCCTTAATTTTAAATCCTAAATTATACAATTTTAGGGTATTTGGTGTTAAATTGCTTAGGCTTTTAGCCCAGTTTTCGGTATTTAGTGAGTTAAATGCCGAAAATATATTTTTGGAAATGGGATTAAAATTATTTGTCGAAGAATAATTTGTTTAGGTTTATGAAGAATTTAATTCTTGGGAGTTTTGTTAAAAATATCTCGAGTCGCGACGATAGTAGATATTTTTGACAAAATGTAGTTTGGAGAGGTTATGGGTGAAATGATAATTTAAATAAATATCTAGATATTTTGAGATATTTGTTAAGTTATAATTAATATATATATATATATATATATATATATATATGTTTGGAGGGAAAAGAAAAGGAAAAAGAAAGGAAATAGAAAGAAAGGAAAATAGAAGGAAGGAAAAAGGAAAGGAAACAGAACTTCTTCCTCCAGCCTCGCGAGATTCTCTTTCTCTCTCTTTTCTTCTTCTTCGATTTTGCTTTCTTTTTCTTTCTTTGGCTTCAAGAATAGAATTCCAAGGCTTAGTGTGTAAGAAAGCAAGGATTTCTCAGCTTCATACTTCCTCTTTGATTTGAAAACGAAGAAAAACGGTGTTAGGGATTTTCAAACCGTCAAACACAAACCTTCACGTTTCGTCTAGATCTAAACTTCGTTTCGCGAAGAGATAGAAGGGAAAGTTGTTCACCTCCACTCTACGGTGCTAGTGAACTAACTTAGGAAGCGACGTCGCGAGCGGAGATTTTACCAGATTTACTCGCGGTACCGTAATCGCACGTTAAAGCTAACGTTAAGGTAAGGGCTCCTTCCAAACTTTGATATGCTATTTTTATTAGTCTTTTATGTTGTTTTAATCTTTTCAATTTGAAAAACACATATAGATACTTTTGTTGCTTATATCAATTTGGGTTTTGAGACATTAATGTTATGTAAAAATTCCAAGTCTAGTTGAATTTTAATTTTCTTTCTACTTTTAATATCATCTTAAGTAAAATTTGGATTATTTTCTGGTTCTTTCATTCTTGAGGTTTTGAACAAGTTGCTACATGTAAACCACTATAACTATATATATATATATATGGAATATGACAATAATTTTATACATTTTAATATTTCAGAAGTAAACATATCAAATATACTAAGTACAATAATTGAAATGACTTGTAACTATATAAAATACATAGTTTACAACATCCTCTGATGTAAAAAATTTAAAACATATTACAACTTTAATACATAACTACATAATACATCACTACATAGCTTTATCACTAGTTATTTCAACTCCCAACATCAATCCCTCTTATCTGCTATAATACATAAATATAGGGGATGAGACAATAATATTAATGAGTTCTATAAAAATGGGAGGGTAAGTTCTAAAATTATTTTCCGTAGATACAACATAGTTATGAAATGAATATGAATTTCATGCTTAAAGAATCTTTAACCTATAAATTTTCTTTAAACATGTAAAATGTCATGTTCTCTTTCTTTTCCTTTAAGTATGGAAATTTTTTCCCAATTATCTTGCGTGGATCACCAAGATAATTGACACCTCTTGGTAAAGTTGGTTTGATCATGGCCCCAACCGACGTTCCAATTGTTCTTCTTTTATTCATTGGTCACTACTATCACCATGTCCCCATCGCAGTTACCATGTACTATGAAATGCATGAGCGTACTCTGATTATTTTCACCACAATCATTAAGTAAATACAGCTATTAAAATATTTCCTATTTTTAATACTCATTTAACACTAATGATTTTCAAGATAGAACACAGAGCATATTCAAACATATTTATTCACACCAATTTCTATTTCCACAAACACACATAAATCACATCTCCAAATTCAATCCACACATAAATTGAGTTAAATTCGTTTTCCACCAATCTACACATAAATTTTTTCTCTAAAATTCATAATATTAATTATTAACACATCAATTTCATCAAACATGAATCACCACAATTTTCAAACATTAATCACCCACATTCAATCTCCAAAATTTTCAACCATAAATCACCACAACAACATTAATATATCAGAGTTCTCCCCACCGCTAACTCGGTGCCAACGGTCTCGATTCATTTTCGAGACTCAAAGAGCTAACTACATAAACATAAATATTTATAATAATTTGTTCACAATAAAATTAAACAAAACACAACAAAATTTCCAAAATTAAATCCTTCTCACACACCAAACTTTTAAAACTAAATAATCTATATTATTTTTTTAAAACTAAAAAAAATAAATATTGTCCAAATTTCACTTACACATACTCGACTATTAAAGCACCAAAATTTTTGAGTTAATAAAATACTCTAAACCTTATTTTTTTTCTTTTTAAACTCAGTCCAAGAGTAATTAAAAGAGTAACATTTTAAACTCTAACCATTTTTAATTTCAGTCTATCTTTTTGCTCAAACTCTTTAACTAAGTGAACATTTGAACTTTTTCACAAATTTAACAACTCTAAATTTTTTTGTAAAATTTCAACTTCAGTTCAAACTCATTTATTTGAAAATAACTCATTACGTAAATCAAACACATCAAGTTTAATTACCGTCAATTCACACCAAATTCAATCAATTCAATTCCACAACACACATATAGCACCTCAATTAAATTTCAACAATTCAAACATAACTCACTCAATTTCAAAACTCCACATTTTTACACATAAACCACCAAATTTCATCAATTCATTTTATACAAAATCCACAAATAAATCACATCTCAAAAATTCATAATAATAATTATGAACATATAAATCACACCAAATATGGATCACCACAAACCACACCTCAAAACACACCAAAAACAAATCCCCCTAACACATAAACGAATTAAATTCATTTTCAACAAATTCACACATCAAATACATCAAATTTCTTTTCCACAAAATCACAAATAATGTCCTAAATGCAAATTAAAGGTTTGGGAGGAGCCCTTACATCCGTTGTAGTTTTAACAATCGATTACAGCACCGCGATTAATTACAGTAAAATTTTAGTTCATGTCGTCGCTTCAAAAAGTAGCTCACTAGCACCGCAGCGCGGCAATTAGCAACTTTCTCTTATGTCATTTCTCTATAGAGAGCTTAGATCTAGAAGAAAAATGATGATTTGTATTTGTTGGGTTTGGAAATCACCAACATAAACTTGAAACAGAGAAAGAAACATGAGAACGTTTTTCAGCTTTTGTGTTTTCTTTCTTCCTTTCTTTCATATATATATATATATATATATATATATATATATATATATTAAAATAATAATAATATATTATAATTAAAACCAACTAATAAATATCTAACTTTATAGATATTTTTTAAAAAAATATCATTACACATCACTTCTCAAATTACTTTTTCAAAAAAATATCTACTATCTCCGCAACTCAATTGACAAATGAATTTCTCAGCAATAAGTGACATTTTTTAAAAAAGTGTCGGATATTAAATTTTTCGTAACATAATTAAATTATTCTCCTACGAATAATCTTAATCGGGTCTCAAAAAAAGATGTATATATTAAAATATATATAAATATTAAACATATTATTAACTCTAATAAAATATATTTTTGAAATTTAATTTCCAAAATAAAATTCACCTGGGTTAAATGCCTAAGCAATTTAAGTCAAAAATTCTTAAAATCGCATAAATTATAGTTTAGAAAATTTAGGGTCTTACATCTCCCATGATCAATGTATCGTCTGCAAATCACAAAAGAAGGACACAAAACTTGTAACACTCCAATTTTTAATAGTGAGAATGTAAATTTAAAATAAATAAAAAACAATTATTCTTAAATATCATAATCGTACTTTAATTTTAATCAGAGTAAAATATTTAAATGCAAAATTGTTTTCCAAAAATGACGATTACAATTTTTGTTGCATTATATAAAATAGTTTCAACACAAATAACTTACTTATAACCAAACAATTCACATTGACCCAAAATAAATCACAATTATTTCAAATACATAAATTTCATGGCAACAACAACATTGAAATAAGGAAGGGAGAATAAATAAAACCCTTAATTAAAATCCTAAGTTGATCTTAAACTCTAACTGAGGATGACTGGATATTGAGGGTCCATGGGGGGCATCAAGCCTCACTACATCAATTTGCCAATCTATAATCATCGCTATGTCACGTCTTCGAAGTCGTTGCAATTTTCGCATGGCTCAAAACTCTAAGAACCTCGGGCGTAAGCCTGGCCCACAATAATAATAGAGGTCACGATTTTAAAACAACATATATACGAAAATATAAAGCACGAAAGCATACCATGACATGGCATCAATTGATAAATAAGCATGCATATAGATATTGTCATGTAACAAACATGACTTGTGTAACAAAACACCCTAATGCAATGCTTAAATGCTAGTGTACATGATTCTGGAATTTCCACAACCTCATTGTGAGGCCTAAATCATAAATGTACCGCCTCTCACAGAACAATACTAATTATTGAGGTGCCATATATCACAGATCACCATGATTTACCAAAGTGTAGTCTATCACAGACCTACACGACTCAAAAATCCACGTAAAGATAAGGTGGACCAATCAACTCATGGAACCACCCTCTGGCCTATGACGGTCACCACTAACATCGTGGTCCATCACAGTCACCATTAACTATGAAAGGCATGAGCATATTCTGACTATTTCACATCAATCATTATGTAAATGCAGCTATTAAAAGACTCATCTTTTAATACTCATTAGACACTAACAATTTTTATTATTTTTTCACAGAACATACTCAAAAAATATTCTCATCAATAAAATTCATAACACATATGTTATCAGTTATAAATACATAATCACATCAAATATATAAACAATCGTGTGCACATTTATTCACCACGAGCACAACGAACATGTATACAAACACACATTGTATTAAAGCATATATCATATCGTTAGAAAGTGTCCTTACCTCGACAGTGCTTTATTACACAATCAACTTACGCTACGCCAGCATAACCTATCCGATGATTCCAACAACACATTCTTGTACCTTAAATCAATCAATTAACTTAATCAATACAAGTTTCTAAACCAACCCCAAATGAACCCTAGGTTCCACCATTATCCAAATCAATTAGGGTTTGACTTTTTTCTTAAGTTCTATAACTTAAAGAAGACCTTGGTTTAAGTACTTTTGCGAAAGCGAAATTTAAAACATTTATACTACACTTAGAAAATCTTGAAATTGTTTTTTTCAAACTTATTGATGTTCAACTCAAATCTTTGTCTTTGACAACTTAAGACAACATATTTTCTTAATAAAATTAATCCAAGGAAAACGTACTCACACCGTTTAAAATTTCGATTAAATAATCTATCAACTTCATAAATTTCAACACTTTAATATTTGAAAAACTAGTAGAAGGTTTCTATCAAGAAATCTTATAAAAAAAACTCAAATACTAAGAGTTCCAATATTCTAAATACTCAAAATCACGATTCTTCCACTTTGACATTTTTTCAAACTTTAATCTTTATTAATTAGGCTTTGTATATAAACTTTCACATAAAAACCACATTTTTACATCAACACCAAATATTTTCCAAGTTCATAATTTTCTTTTAAGTCTCCAATTAAAATTTTTATTCCTAATAAAACGATACATAAAAATTCAAAATTATAATTGTTTTTCAAAATACCTAAAAAATTTTCCAACCTCGAATTTTAGCATAAAATTGACATCTCTTCTATAAAATTTAAACTTCTTGATATACAAAATTTGAACCCTTATATGTGTGTGTGTATATATAATTATCTTATATAAACTATTCTCAAAGTCATGAAGATTGAAACTTTGTTTCTTAGAGTTAAATCTCTTCATAAAAATTAAAAATTTAATATCAATAACAAAAACTTTTTAGTTCAATCTATAAATGTGGAAACCTTGATTTCACAAAAACTCCAAGGATGAAACCTTTATCACCTTAATAACAAAGTAAACTTAAATCAACCTTTAAACAAAATTTTGAACTCTCTTTCTATATATATACCACTTTGCGAAAATCCATTTTACTCATCAAAGTCTTTCAAAAAAATATTCAAATCCAAATCTAGTTTAAAACACCTTAAATAATCAAGGACAACAACTCATATGGTTTCAAACTTTAAACAACTCCAAATTTTTAATTTATACCATCATTAAAAATCACAAGAGAACTGTTTCCTAACTTCTTTAGAGTTCATAAAATTTCTACCACACAAAAGCTTTTGAATTAAAATAACCCACAACAATTCATTTACTCCTTTATTTCAAAACTTATTCCAAAAAAATTTGCCATGACTTTTTTGTTTCTATATATCTCTTTTCCTTAAAAAATTCAACCCAACAAACATAAAATATTCAGAGTTCTCTCCACCTCTAACTCAGTGTCAACAATCTCGATTCATTTTCGAGACTCAATGAGCTAACTACATAAACATATGAAATTATAATATTTACATCAAGGTTACAACATTACTCATGAAAACTAATCAATTTCTTTTTAATCAATCACTCACTTACTTAAAATCTTCATTTCACAACTTTGAGTATTTTTTTAAAATATATCACTTTGGTTCCCAAACACCTTAACATCTAGTTGTTATTTTAATTAACTAAACACACTTGCAAAAGTCTTCTTAACTTTACTAACTTAAACCCTATAAAAAAGTTTCTATTGTTAGTTCAAACTCATTTATTTGAAAATAACAAATTACGTTACTCAAATACATACAAAAATCAAATTTTCACATTATGACACACCACATTTGGTCTTTCTAAATTTTTTGGGAGATTGGTTTCATTTTTTTTTATTCAAGTTATTAGCTCCTCTAATTTCAATATTAGCAAAGCACCAAATAAAATAAAATAAAAAACACACTTTCCTTTTACTCTCTTACTTAGGGTTTTTGATTTTTGAAAGAAAAAGAGTTGAAATTTTTACTTTTGACTTCCTAAATATTAATAACAACCACAGTAGTGATAAACAAGCAAGATTAAAACTCAAAACATTAAAAAAAAAAAATCATTTTCCCCCTATATATGCATGCTTACAGGTCTGAGAGAAAAGAGAGACGAAATGGCTACGTCAATTAGTGATCCTTAGCTCTTTTCAATCCTCTCAAGTAGTGAATAAACTTTTTAGTTGGAAGTTTTGTGATTTGAGATATCTAATTTGCTTGAAAATGAAGGAGAAGGTTTTGGTTTGGTGAGAAATGAGAGAAGATGTTTCCGAAGAATTAAAGAAAGTGATAGTAAGATGATGATGATGGTCATGAATTGTTTTTTTAGAGAGGGGAATTTTTTTTTCTCCTTTCATTAATTAATCTACTATCTCTATTGCAAATTAATATCTAAAACTTTCTAACCACAAAAATTAATCACATAAATTTAATCCTAAAATCTCACAATATCCTCTATGATACTTAGTCGTAATCACATCATTTCACTCACTTCTAGATCTACTTTTATAAAAATATCTACTTCTGTCGCAGTTCAATTGATAGATAAATTTAACAGTAATGTGTGACGTCTTAAAATACTTATCGATAAGAATCTTCTATAATTTGATAAAATTATTCACCTACGAACAATTTTAACTGTGTATTTGAAAATATTTTTAAAATATTTTACTAACCTGCCACTTCTCATCTAATCCTTCTTACACAAGTGATTCTAGTCAGCAACCAAAAAGAGATGGTGAAATTGCTCATTTCGGTCCTTACAAAGTCTTACTACATAATAAGGAAATATCTAGATAGTTTCATTAACCACTCAATAAAATAGTAATATCTTAGAAAAATATCTAGATATTTTGTGACTTTAAGTCACATCATCACATTCAGTCTCCGAGTTCTTTCTTAAAAGAGTACAATTTCGCTTACGGATAAATTTAACTTAAAATTTTTATAATAAATCTACAAATTAAAACGTTACAAAATTTTGCAAATAAACTTTTATCCGACGAAATTTTTGTTCGTTAACTTAGAAATATATAACGAGATCAAATTCTCATTATAGTCGGTATATAAGGCACTCGGTTAAATTTTGGGGCCAAATAGAGTTCGTCAAAATTTAAACAACGAGTATATCTTGCCTGTTTTTCACAGTAGGAAATTATTTTTGAAATTTCAACAATGCCAAAAAATGCACATAGTAATTTAACTTCAAGGAAACATCCGAAATTTTTTCCATGGATTAATTTACAAATCAAACACTTACAACAATTTTACAAAGAGACAATGAAAATGATAAATAGACCAAATAATAAACAACATAAGACATAATTAGACAGTAAGTCCTAATTCTTGTTATTAATAAATTATGGGTATTACAAAACTCATTTGAGCCCATCTCAAAACCTTTGAAACGATTGGCTTCCACAAAAGCAATAAATAGCTCATTCAGACCCTTAGCAGCTATTAGCAACAAGAATGAATATAAGAGATCACTTTGTCTGAATCCCCTCCACATAACAAACTCTTATGTTGGACTCCCATTCATTAGCATAGAAATTGACGTTGAACCAACACTTTCCAAAATCCATTTACACCATTTCTATGGAAAACACATATTTCCCATAAGAGTTTATTTGCAAGTCAAACACTTAAAACAATTTTACAAACAAACAATGAAAACGGTAAATAGACAAAATAATAAACAACATAAGGCATAATTAGATAGTAAGTCCTAATTCTTGTTATTAATAAATTATGGGTATTACAAAACTCATTTGAGCCCATCTCAAAACCATTGAAACAATTGGATTCCACAAAAGCACTAAATAGCGCATTCAGACCCTTAGCAGCTATTAGCAACATGAACGAATATAAGAGATCCCCTTGTTGGAATCCCCACCACATAACAAACTCTTATGTAGGACTCCCATTCATTAGCATAGAAATTGACGTTGAACCAACACATTCCAAAATCCATTTACGCCATTTCTATGAAAACACATATTTTCCATCAGAAGATCAAGGTAATCCCACTCAATTGGGTCATACGCCTTCTCGAAATCCACTTTGAATAAAATTAACTTTTTCTTCTTTCTTTTTTGCCTCATCGGTCGCTTCTTTTCAATTAAGATCACATCCAAAATGTGTTTGCCTTTAACAAACGCTAATTGAGATTCAACCATTATGAAACCAATCACCCGACTCAGTCTATTTGCCAACACTTTTGACAAAACTTTATACATACACCCCACCTAAATCGCCTGCCTCTTATCCAAGTATCTTATGGTTATGTTGTCTCTGATCTAAGTATCCTTTAATCATGTTGCCTGTGATCATAATCTACTTGTGGTTATGCTGCCTCTGATCCAAGTATACTTTGATCATGCTGCCTCTGATCCAAGTATACTCTGATCATGTTGCCTCTGATCAGAATCTTCCTCTGGTCATGCTTCATCTAATCCAAGTATCATCTGATCATGTTGCCTCTAATAACAATATGTCTTTGGTCATGTTGCATCTGATCCATGTATCTTCTAATCATGTCGCCTCTGATCAGACTTCGCCTTTGATCATATTTCCTCTGTTCCAAGTATCCTCTTATCATGTTGCCTCTGATCAGAATCTCCCTCTGGCCATGTTGCCTCTAATCCAAGCATCCCATGATCAGGTTGCCTCTAGCCGAGTCTGCCTCTGGTCCAAGCTTCCTAATTTGAACGTGGAATTTAAAAGGCAGATTCCCATTTAAGAGAACATGCATTTTTTTCACAGTATAAGGGGAACAAAAGAATGTTATATAACATATTTTAAAGAAAAGTTAGAGTTAAAGTTTTTAGCACAAACTTCATATTATTTCATGAATTTTGATGCATTTAAGAAAAAGTGTTTTTAAACTACCCCTCCCTTTTTAGAACTCATTGAGATTATTATTTCATCCTCTATTTTCTTATGTATTATAGCAGATAAGAGAGACTTATGACTAGACTTTAGTATCAGGGTATGACTTTGTTGTTTAGATCTTATTTTTGATTAAAATGATATGTAATTCTGACGTATCAGAGGATAATACCTTTTACCTATTTGCTAAAGTGGTACTTTTAACATACTTGGTACATCTAAAAGTATTGTAAACTATGTATTTTATATAGTTACAAGTCATTTAAGTGATGATATTTACGATGTTTTAACTGATTGTCTTTGATTTAATTAAAATGTATGAATTTATTACCATATTCTAGACACACGGTAAGGGTTTTACAACATTTACACCGATTTAAAAAAAAATGGAATATTTTTTTTAATGAATTAGTTAAAACAACTATCTTAAGACATTAAATTTTAAAATTAATGAAGTGAACTAATTTAAAAAATAATTTTGTTAACTAATAGAATTAAAATAAAAATAAGGCTTAATTGCAGTTTTGATCCCCCTATTTTAGCCGAATCACAAAATAGTTCTCCCATTTTATTTCTCTCCAACTTTGGTACTCCAAACAAAATTTTAATCTAAAATTTGATGAAGTGTCATTTTTTAAGCCACATCACACAATTTATGATAATAAATCTCAGATACAATTGTTGCACCACGTGATTTTGAAGCATAGTGTGGCTTAAATAAGCGCAAAAAAATAACATTTCATCAAATTTTAGACCAAAATTCTGTTTGGAGGACCAAATCTGAAGAGAAATTAAATGAAGGATTATTTTCGTAATTCGGCTATAATAGAAGGACCAAAATTGCAATTAAGCCTAAAAATAATAATTAAGTTTAATTCAATTTAAAAAATAACATCAAAGAAATTCTTAAAATAATATCTTATATATTCTCTATTTCTCTTATATCAAATTTTTTATATTTCTATGATTTTTCTCTCTTTTTATATTATCTGGTAACTATTTTTCTCTATGCACTTTTTCTCAAGAATCAGACACACCCTAAGAGAATTTATAATTCAACTAAATGAAAATATCAATCCCATACGTGTCAGGCTTGGACTGGTTCTAGGCACGATCTGAACGGCCAAAGTGGAGGAACAGGATTTCGTACAAACCTCCTTTAAATAGGACTTCACAAATCCTCCATCATCATTCTTCGTCATGTCTCTAAATTTTTTGCATCTAGACTCCTTCTCACTAGATGCTTCAGTTTTAGGGAGGTTTCATCAATCCAGTTACTTTTCTAGAATATCTGTGTTGCCAATATTTCTTTAGCGTTTCATTTTTCTTCCAAAAGGATATAAAGGTAACACTATTAGAAAAATCTAATTTACTGACGGATTTTAGAGACAGAATTTTGTCCATCACAAATAAAGACGGAATTGGAGACGGAAAACAATTTTTTGAGATAGATGTAAAAAGTTTTATGTTTGAGAAGGAATTTAGAGACGGAATACCCCGTCACAAAGTTAAGATCTGTCTCTAAATCCGTCTCAAGCTTTGTTTCTAAAAGTCACATTTGGACTCTAAAAATAAATTTTTTTATGGAGACAAAATGTAGAGACGGAACAATAACGTCTCAAATGTTTTCCGTCTATAAATTTCAAAGTTTTTCACAGAAAATTCCTTCCAACTATAAAGTAGTTTCCCTCCCTTTAAAATTTTCTCCAACCCTCCTGATTAAGTAATAATAATAATAATAATAATAACAAGAATAATAATAATAATAGTAACAATAATATATTATAATTATTATAATAACAATAATATAATATAATTATTATTATTATTATCATTATTATTATTAGTATTATTATTAATATTATTATTATTATTTAGAAAAACAAAAAAAATAAAAATCCAATTAATATGTTAAGATGCTAACAAACACGGCTTTTCATTTTCTCCACCCCTCCACCTTCACTAAGCCCTAACCACATTTTTCCTTATTTCAGCTACTTCGAATTCTCCTTTTTAAGCGTTGCAGAAATTTTCCTCTAAACCCTAACCGCATTTTTCTTCCTAAATTATTACGATATTCGGAATATTCTCAAATTAGCTCATTTTATTCCAAATATTTTGAAATACTCAATTAGGATTTCGGTTTAGAATTAGTATTTTTATGTTGTTATTAGGACTTTTTATTGGAAGTAATTAATGAACCACTAAGTTCTATATTCTCATATAAGATGCGTAGCTATTAAACTTTAATTTATGTAGTTTTATTAAATTTTATATTGAAGGTCTGGATAACTTTGTCTGTTTTTATTTTGATGAATTTAAGTATTAAAATTATATATTTTTTTAGTGAACTATATCAAAAAAATTTCCCAAGTTCTTGAGATGATTAGGATTAGGGTTGTGTAAAATATAAAGGTTATGTAATTTTATTGTATTTGGTATCAAACTTCTTGTTCAGTCTGTCAACTATGTTTTTATTCTATGAATTGAAGTATCAAAATTATGTTTTTTTAGTAAAATATTTTTAATTTTATTGTGTGTAAAATGTTGTTGAAATCGCAAACAATTTTTGTTGCATATTTTAAATACAACTGACAATTTTATAAACAACTCTATTTGCTAGTTCTTGGAATGATTAATTGGACCATATTAATAAATTAGATT
>JBBPBR010000003.1:35411137-35460240 GCA_037974775.1 Cicer pinnatifidum
TAGTTCAATTCAGTTCAGTCTGCATCTTGAACATCTCTAATTAGGGTTAGTAAGATGTTTGGAAAATATTTTTTAAAACTCCGATAAAATTATTTGTCAAGAAATAATTTAATTAAATTACAAATAAATTATAATAAAAAAAATATATTACAACACCGTACATTATTATTTAATTCATTTGTTAGTTGAGTGGCGATAAAAATATATTTTTATTGAAATAGATTAAAAAGTGAGTGATGAAATATAAACTGACTTAGATATTTTAATAACTTCAATTTTTTTTTAAGAATAATAAGTTTTGTATGGCCCTAAAATAGGCCACATCTCCATAAATAATTATTAGGCTATGATTACTTAATTTTGTCTATAAGAAACACAAAACCCACTTCCTTTCTTCCCTTCTACGTCTACACTTAAAGAAAACATTTTGTTAAGTTAGAGAAGAAACTATTATCTTTTTTTCTTTTCCTTCCATATAAGTTTGAGTAATTTCTCATAACCATTTTCACTTAATCAAAGTAGGAGCAGCAAACTTGATTAGTGGGAGAACAACTTATTTTGGCAACCAATCTTTTCCTTAATTAGTTAGTGTGCGTTAAGCTATTATATGTATACTTGTTCTTGTTGTTATTGTTTTTTTTTTTAAGTTGATTTTGTCATCGAAACCATGATTTTTGTTAGAGCTGTCAAAAAACTCTAAATTTCAATGCTCCATTTAAATAAATTTATTACTAAATCATAATATCATGTCTCTTATTAAAATAATTTTTTTAAAGTCTCAGTTCATAATTTTATTATTTATTATGAGCTTAAGGAGTTTATAGGTCTTCCAATATTTTGTTAATTATGAGATTTGCTTTTTTGAAAAAATTTTGAAATTTATTTTCCTCAAAAAATATGGAAAAAAGTTAAAAAAAAAAATTTCTACTAAAAATTTTAAATCATCTTTTTATCAAAATAATGTGGGAAAAATAAAATAAAAAAGTTTTCAACAAAAATTGAAAGTTTTTTTTCGAATTAAAAAATTGGTAAATCATTTTTTATCAAAAAAAAAATCAAAACTTTTTTATTGGAAAATTTTATGAAAAAAATTGTCAAATTTAAAAATTATAATCGAAATTTTTTTTGAAAAAGTGGATCTATAGAACCACTAAGTCTACAAAATATTAGGAACTTTTAGTGTTGGAGTCTTTTTAACTATGAAATTTTTTGCCCCCTCCAACATGTGGTTTGGAGTCAATAATTAGTGTGCTTGTCAAATTGACAACTCTAATTTTTGTGTGTGTGGGTGCGGTGGAGGATTTCACTTTTTTTCTCGGAACTATAGATAGTTCTATTTTTTAAAAGAAAAATTTTAATTTTGAGTATTTTTAAATTATTTTCAAAAAACAAATATGTTTGAAAGTTGTAGTTATTTTCTTAATGTTGTACAAAAAATAGCGAATTTGTACTGGAATGATGTTTGCTTCACATATTATTTTTAGATCTATGACTTATGATAATAGATTTAAAAGAAAATTTAAATTTGGTACACTTTGGAATTTTATTCAAAAATAATAATAACTTAGTAAAATTGAAGTTGGGATTTGAAAAAATTTAAAAGTATTTATTTTGTGAGTGTGTGTAACAGTATATCAGGTTGTCTTCTTGAGGTCTATCCTAAAAGAGTGAGAAATCCCTTTCGGGAAATATTAAAAAACATCTTTTGGTTGTACCTTAGATCTTTCGATAAATTGTGCAACCAATACAATTAGTGTTTTGTTGTATTTTGAAAATAGTTTATGAATATATTGACTCTTATGAATACATGACTATTTGTGTCTTCCAGCATTGGGTATGTGTTTAAAAAGTTTTAGATTTTCTAGAAACTCTATTATGAATAGATTTGGGATGTTTGACCAGTGACCTCTGAAAATTGGAGCGTTACAATACACCAAATGGTTCAAAGATTGTGGAATTGAAGATCCACTTTAGGGTTCTTTTCAAAATCATTATGAGTCAATTAAGCCAATGATGGTTCATTTGACATTGTAAGTTTTGACAAAAATTCATAATATGACAATTCACTATTAAGATGCATGTTAGCATCCGCTTCATCATCTTCAAATATCTAAAAAGCCTCATCTTACTATTAAGAACATTCTCTATAAAAGGTTTATTCTACTGTTATGAAGTTTTTTGACACAGTCAAGTTGTTAAAAGAAAAAGACAACATTACAACAAGATTTATGTTTCTCACAATGACTACTCCCATTTTTTACAACAAAAAGAGGGGGGAAATGGACTTTCTTTCTATAGAAGTTGTTGTGAAAGTTATGGAAGAACAAGATGCTCTCTGAAAGCAATAAAAAAAATCAAATGACCACTACCAAAGCTTGTGTTAAGGAGTTTTCACACTTAAAAAGAATACATTAAAATAAATTGTTCTAACCAATATTTTGTGATCATCAAAACAAGATTTAAGGGTCATTATTATTCAAACCATCTCGGTTCTAACAATCTCTTCCTTTTTGATGATTACAAACACCTATATTTATGAATAATTTTTCTTTTTAAATATAAAGGTAAACACAAACAATGCAATTATCTCCCCTAGTAAAAATAAGAAAGTGTTTAACAACATGTTGACATTAGTATTATTTAGTGTGTAATCTTACAAAGATTAAAAGGTTAAACACAAACTTTTCAAAAACCAAAATTATTCTCAGGGCTTTTCCTCCTTTATTATTAGACAAAATGAAAGCACAATAAAAACATATCAAGTAAAACAAAATTCAAAAAAATCCAATATTTGCATTAAAAACTCAAAGTATGAAGTTTTACATAAAAAATCATAAATTACATAAAACAAAGAAAACAATAGTAAGGGTTTGGATTGGTCAAGCATCCTAGGATAATGCCTAGGGTGTTTTGGATCTAGTCTTGATTCTTGGTTTTTTATTCCATGAAAGCCTCACTTTTGGCTTATCCTTGCAAAGTCTTTTTTCTTCACAAATTGAGAAGGGTCAAAAGGGTGCAAATGGATCAGCTAGAGGCATATCAGATTCAATAGAGGAGCCAGAGCTTGAAACGAATTCCATTGTTGAGACTTCTACGAGTTGTATCTCAACATGAAGAATAAACATTGGAAACTGCAATGGTATTTGTGAAACAACAGCTAAAATTTCCAGATGACCAGGGTTTAGAATAAGAGGTAATGACACTAGTTGTTCCTTTTATTGTGGTTGTTAGTACTGTCCTTATGGTTTGAGTTTCCTATCCGTTTTTAAAGTGCATAACCGAAAGGTAAAGGATCTTTGCAGTATGCTGAACGACAATAGTTTTCAAATGTACCAATTGCTTTCCACACTCTATATTTTCCCTTATCTATTTGGCTATAAAGGAGAGACAATTGTCTCACTGAGTAGAGACATCTCTAGGATCTATACTACTTGTGTTTTTGTTCCTAATTTTGTTAACCCTAACTGCAAATGAAGAGATAAAATCATTCAAGTTTGGGAAGCCATAGGGTAGAGAGGAAACTAAGGGTGTGAGGTCATATGGAATGGTAGTGTCTCGTTCGGTGATAGGATTTGGTTGGGCATTTGCAAGTGAGTCTTCTGAACATGGTTCGTAGACCAAGTCTTGGATCACTTGAGTTGTAACCTCATATGCAATGTGAAAAAGATCCACAAATGTGACACCCTAAATCAAAATACTTTAATAATAACATTTAGAAAATACTTTTCAAAGACAAATTTGCAACGGAGAGAAACTTACTTAAATAAGAGGGTAAAACTTCTTTCAAATTTCTTTAAAAAAATCAAAATAATAATTTAGGGTATCACATTCACACAAATACATATTGCAACTCAAATTAAAATTAGACTCAATTATTATAACAATAAAATAAAGTAAATTACATCCTTAAGTCCTAAATCAACTGGAAAATGCCGATATTTTTAGGCTAAACATCTTATCTCGGGTTCGAACCTAAGACCTTGCAGTTATGTAAGTTAATTATGGTATAATTTAGCATCTCTTCCAAAATAAAAAAAATAAAAAAATAACTCATTTTTTATCTTGGAAGAGATGGTAAATTATTTTGTATGCATGCTCTTAAAAACTATATCATCTGGATATGATACCTACCACTAAGGAAACTTCCATACAGAAAATCACTCATACCAATAAACATGCCACAAAGAAAACTTCTACAAAAATGCATATGCTATGACATGATGATGCATTATCAAAAGTAAATATTTTCACACAACCAACTAAGATGCATATGCCATAATTGTAAGCCATAAGCTTCCCTGATCTAGTTTTTGATTTATATCCCAAACATACAAGTGTATATTAAATAGTTGCCTTATCTAATGTTTTGAATCAAGAAACATTTCAGGCATACATGGAGACACCACAACACTTGGAACAATAGTTTGCAACTCAAGGAATCAACCACAGTTGGAGGATGCACTTGAAGAAGATGCAATTTGTGTATAGGTGTATTAGGTGTCTGGGTATCAAGTTAAGTAAACAATCACTAAAGTCTCACACAAGATATGCCAATAAGTTTTGTCATTCATTCATGTGTTATGAAACTTAAAATTGAAAAACATTCGATTGACCAATCGATTGAATGAGTCATAAATCGAATGGCACATAAACTGTTTTAAACAACTGAGGTCTGTAACAAGATCAATCGATTGTCTAGTCGATTGCACAATAGACTGACAAAGCGATTGATGTTGAAATTCAAGTTACAGAGAGCACTCAGTCAGTGCCAACTCGATTGACCAATCGATTGATCACTCGATTGGCAACTTGATTGTCTGTAGTATCTGAGTCAATGTGACCACAATACTCGATTGACAAATCGATTGATGCCATATTTCAGATCACAGTGAGCATCCAGTTTTAAACAAATCGATTGCTCACTCGATTGAAAAGAAAATATGGAATCAGGTCTGAATCAATTGACCACGACAATCGATTGTCTAGTCGATTGCACAATAGACTGACAACTCGATTGATGTTATATTTCATATCACAGTGAGCACCCAGTTTTGAAGGAATCGATTGCTCACTCGATTGAAAGGTTTTCATAGCATTAGGTCTGATTCAGAAACTTGATCAATCGATTGACCAATCAAGTGAAGCCTATATAATTCAAGATTCCAGAAACACAGAATATACGACATTCGATGCATCAATCGATTGTACTCTTACATATTCGATTGGGCAATCGATTGTCCTGGTGTTTGCCTTGAATATATATATGGTGCCTCAAATATTTTTTCAACACACAACCAAAACAAGAAAGAACTCTTGCACAAAAACTTTTCATTTTTCAGAACCTTTTGCTCTAAATCTTGCATACCTCTGAAAACACTTTGAAAGAAAAGTTTTCTAACACACAAAAATATTCATTGGCAAATCAAATTTCTTTGTGTGATGCTAGAGTGATTAAACACATCTCTTGATACTATTCTTCTTTGTTTGTGAAAAAGACAATTCTTTGTAATTGATGCTGTAACAAAATCCAGTTTAGAAACTGGTGGCTATCCTTGTTGTTGTGTCATCATCAAGAGGAAGTCTACTTTGATCTTGTGTGAGTTTGGGGATAAACTACAAGGGTCAAAGGGGTGACAAGATAGAAGTGAAGGGAGTTAGATTGATAGGTCGTGTAGAAGACTGGAAAATCTGTAAAAGTACTCGAATTCATTCTATAGTGAAAAAGGCTGGAATCATGATTATGATTACATGACTGGATGTAGGTCGTTGGATCAACGGCTGAACCAGGATAAATCTTGGTGCAATCTTCCTTATCCCTTCTCTTTAATTTTCCAGTATTATATACCTGTTTATTGTTGTATGCTCCGTGTCATAATTGTATGTGTATTTTAATTTCCACTGTGTATGATTTGTATGAACATTGTATGATTAATAAGGGAATTATGTCGAACTAGTTGGATTTGATCTTAATTATCTCTGTGTTAATCAAAAGAAGTCATAATTTTCCAACAATAATATGATGATGTATTCTTAAAATCTAATATTTCCACATAGCCCACTTAGATTATGTCATATGCTTTAAAAATCACATATACAAAATCATTACATCATTCAAAAATCACTATAAATAACTATCACAAATATTAAGATTTCCATCACATATCACGAAAATCATATATTTGTAAACAATTATCATAAAAATCAAAGCTTTCATCACACATATCGTGAAAATCACATATTCATAAAAAAAACTGTCACAAAAGTCAAAACTTTTACCAAACATACCACATAAAAAAAAAAAAAAATCAACTTTCTTAGACATCTCGTAAAAATTCAAACTTTCAACACATAGAACATAAAAAGTTAAACTTTCTTCGCATATACCACACACTCACACAAGTTAAAACACACAATATGCCATTAAAGTTTCTAATCCATATATTATCAAACAAGCTCCAATTTTTCGTGTTAATTCAATTATTACTAAGTAGAATTACCACCATGCATAGTGAACTTGGATTAATTGATAAGAAATACGACTCTCTTGTTTATCTCACATTATAATATACTCATGATTTTAAACGCCTTCTCAATCCGAGTCCACAAGAAAAAATCATTTATTTGGTAACACCCACGTCTTCCAATTGGTGAAACTCAACGATTTATGGTTAAAGGTCAAAAATAATATATGAGAAGACATTTTAAAAATGTAAATTTCAAAATTGGGTCAAAGAAACTTAACTCAAATCAGAAAACTAATCAATGGATAATTTAGCCACCCTTCACATAGTCGTTATGAAGTTAGTTTCACTCAAATCAGAATTATGATAAAGAAGAACGATGAAAATAGTGGATTTCATATATGGGGATGTAAGATATTTTATAGAGAAAATGGGAAAGGTTAATTTCTGAAGAAAAAAAAAAGGTGTTAAAATAACTCGTTCAATGAGAGAAATGTTATACTAAAACTTGGGTAAAATTAGATAAAGGTTTCTAGACAGTCGAACACCAGAATTGAGTTTTTTCTCTTTTTCTTCTCAGTCGCAACTGCTCTCTTATATTGTGTGCTTCTATAGGTCAAGCAAAATATTATCATTCTATTCCCCCTTTTATTTTTTTTTTATTAAAACAAACTCAAAATTATTTTAACTTATTTTATTACATCCTTAAACATAAATGTATTTCTAAACCATCACTATTATTTCAACATCAATACTTTACAAAATAAAGAAAATTAAAGTAATAAACTTAAAAAAAAAAAAATATACATTTAGTTGTAATTTTGGTCTCTCTATTGTTATCAATTTACGGAATTGGTTTTCTTATTTTAAAATTCGAGAGTTATGGTTCCTTCCTCAGATTTTTGAACTATAAAAATGAAAATTTGACATACTTTTAATAATGTGACATACAATTATATGATATAGAACCAACTAGAGACATTAATTATTCATGTCATTAATTAAATTAAAAATATAAAAAATTTCTAAATTTGAAATTTAAGTTTTTACTGTGCTTTATTCAAATTTCATAGGTGTTAATCATTATATATCGTCGTATCATATGTAACTTATTTAAAGCATCTCACCTATTCATTTTTTATTTAAAAAATAAGGAAGAGTGATGTAGATTTGAATGCTTCCACATGAGATTGAAGATCTAACTAAGTGATTTCTTGAGATAAAATGGTAAAATAAAAGGGAAAAGAAACAAACAAAGATGAATTAGATGGAGAAGATGAAGAAGACACCACAATCAAGGATGATTTATAAGCCAATGTGGAATCGCCACAATGGTAAAGAAATCCATTGATAAGATTCAAGTTCTAATCCAAGAACTCAAAGAGGAGACATATCTCACTAATTGTAATTCATTTCAAAGTTATCTCAAATGAGACTCTTACAAAGTATTTAAGAAGGATTTGCCTTATTCCTAAAATGGGCCAAAGGCCAAATCTCTAGACCCATATTGGGCTTACACCACTTAACAAAAATTATTACAATTCAAATTAAATACAAATAAAACTAAAAACTATTATAAAGTCTTGACTTAAAATATTCTTTGTTTTACCTCATAATTAGCTCTTTTTAGGTCCTCATCATTCCCTCTTTCTTAGAAGAAATTCGACCTCGAATTTAGCTCAATCATAACCTACAAGAAGAAAAAAACATAAGTCAAAGACATGAAGAACAATGTTAACGCTACCACTGGGGTCAAATGGAAATTGTGAAAAACCACTAAATGTGTCAATTAGTTGAAGCACAATTCCACTTTTTGCATTCAACAATTCAACATATTTATTTCCAATATAAGGAGTTTTCAAGATAGAGATAAAATAATACCTCTTGAAATTGACATTAAGCACCAATGTTACCTTCCTTTAATTGGAATTGGAGATGAACAAGAAGTTACTTTGTATTTCCAAAGGCTTAAGCGCAAGTTGAGCATGGACATTCATTTTATCATAAACAAATGAATGTTATTTTTGAAACAAGACAAGTCTCTTAAACAACTTAGGAGTACCCTATGGAAATTTAAAATATTTGTCACTAAAAGAAAGAGTAAGGAGAGGTGTAGTAGTCCAACTATCAACTAATTCCACTTACAAACATTTACCCTTCATAGAAAATCTCAAGATACTAACTTTATTCTTAACACAAGAGTAAGTATTTAAGTTAGCAAACCAATGTTTCTTAAGAATCCCAACATATTTTTCAAAATTTTTGTCATGAACCAAAGTTACTTTAGAAACCACAACAACACAGTTATCAAGAAAATCATTCAAGTCTTGGCTCATAATTCTCAAATCAAGTTTAGAAGAATAACATTGATCAAACACTTGATGCATCATGGTTTCAACTTTCAAATGAGGCTTATGAAAATAACACAAGTTAGGCATTTCAACATGAATATTTGAAAACCTATCAACCATAGGAGGAAGAAAATTTTCAAACCATTTAAGAGAAACATGAATTAAAGTAGTAGTAGAAGAATTAAAGTTGCTAGGATTCAAACCAATATTTTTCTTGCAAGGATCATTTTGAGAAACATTTGACCAATCACCTTTAACTTCAATGGATTGTGGGTATTCCTCTTTTAGAGATCTATTTTCAAGCTTTTGAACATAAGAATCAACAAAGTTAAGAAAGTAGTTAGACTCAATTTCTTTCTCTTTGTCTCTCAAATTTTGTTCCACTTCAGCTTTCTTTTCTTTAATTTTCATTTTCTCTCTCAAGGCTAACTTATTTTTTCCTCTTTCTCTTTCTTTTCTTTGATTTTCTCTTTTTCTCTCAAGACTAGTTTCTCTACTTTTCTTGCCTCTTTTGTATATCCATTAGCATAAAGATATTTCCCATACTCCTGATCCAATACAAAATCTCGAATATATTCTTCATATGATATACTTTCCTTTTTTTTTTTCTGGTTCTTCCTTTTTATATTCTTTGTGTCTTTTCTCTTTTGTATACCTCATATCATCTCTCTCAAAATCTTTTTTCCTCATTGCTTGTTCCATATCCCTCTTTTCATATCTCATTTCATCCTCACCATAATCTCTATATCTTCTTTCTATTTCTCTATCTCTCCTTCCATACCTCATTTCCTCCTCGTCATAATTTTCACATCTTCTTTCTTTTTCTTTAAATTTCATCTCAAACCTCATCTCCTTCTCATCATAACATCTATATCTTATTTCTTTCTCAATTTCAAACCTATCTTTGTTTTGAGAAGATCTTCCATGATAAGATCTCCTATCTCTTTTATTCACAAACTCTTCTCTCAAGGCATTCATTTGAGTATTTAATATTTTTGTAAAGTGACCCATAAGATAAATGATTCTAGGAGAAAGGGGATTTGGTTCACTTTCACTCATGATTTCAAAACAACAAATCAACGAGTATCACAATAATCAAGCAAATAACAAGATAAGAAAATAAATATAAGGCTCTCACCACTCACTAAGTGTTTACACTCAATAAATGTATCACTCCTCAATGATGGCCTTTTTTTTCAATGATATGCACTCTTTCCTTCTTTTCACTCAAACTCCTCTTTGAAGTTCATAAAAAGAACCCAAATAAAAATCCAAATCAAAGAACCAAAATACAATGCAATAAGTCCACAAAAGCTATCAACACAAGAGTTTCAAGAAGGAAAACTCTAAGACAAAACTAAGAGAATTTAAAATGACAAACAAGAAGAAAAAAAAAAACTAGGTAAATGAAGACATGCTCAATTAGATTATAAAAGAAACAAAAAAAAAATATTAGAATTAAATGGCTTAGTGATCCAAGTATGCGGGAGGTAAGATACTATAATCAAAATTGCAATACCTAAAAGAGGTAAGAGGAATGCAACATATATTTGATGTTTTATTAAGAACAACTATGGAATTTCCAGAATCAGACTTTTTTGGAAGAAATAACATCAAAAACAAATTTGGAAGTGAAATTTTGGATCAAAGAATTGCAAGTGAAGAAGATGAATGCATTTTTTTTTCTGCGAATTTTTTTCCCAACAGCTTCAGATTTCGAATTTCACACAAAATGAAGCAAAAAAGTCATCAAACTAAACCATCTCACACATATTATAACACTTATAATCAACTAACAACTCAATATTACACAAAAATAGATATCAAATTTCAAGAAATTAACATAAAAATTCAAAATTTCAAAGAATTTCAAGAACATCAAAGACTTAAAAACAAAAATTAAGAACAAATGTTACCACTTGGTGACAAGCTCTGAATACCAAATGATGTGGATTTGAGTGCTTCCACATGAGATTGAAGATATAACTAAGTGATTTCTTGAGATAAAATGGTAAAATAAAAGGGAAAAGAAATAAACAAAGATGAATTAGATGGAGAAGATGAAGAAGGCGTCACAATCAAGGATGATTGATAAGCCAATATAGAATCGCCACAATGGTAAAGAAATTCATTAATAAGATTCGAGTTCTAATCCAAGAACTCAAAGAGGAGACATATCTCACTAATTGTAATTCATTTCAAAGTTATCTCAAATGCGACTCTTACAAAGTATTTAAGAAGGATTTGTCTTATTCCTAAAATGGGCCAAAGGCCAAATCACTAGACCCATATTGGGCTTACACCACTTAACAAAAATTATTACAATTCAAATTAAATACAAATAAAACTAAAAACTATTATAAAGTCTTGACTTGAAATATTCTTTGTTTTTCCTCATAATTAGCTCTTTTTAGGTCCTCATCAAAGAGAGACCGAAATTATCGACTTCTGAAATAGGGGATCAATTTTGTGAATCAGTAAAAATAAAAGGACTAAAACTGTGATTAAGTCAAAAAAAAATATATATATATATATATATATTAATAATAACCGAAACCCTCATACTCATAATTATAACCCCAATTATTAAAAAAGAAATTAAATATTCACATTAAAATGCTACCATAATTAGAGAATAATCAATAAATAAATATAACCTCAATAATTTACATTCATTACTAAATCTCAATAAATATGTATAAAATCACCATGTGTTAGAAAATATATAAAAATAAAAGAAATCAATCACGATATTATTTATATCTCAGGATAATTATTTAATTAAATATAATTATTTTTTCATTTAACATTATTCAAATTCACAAGAAAATATCACATTAATTACAAACGTAAATATACACTTAAAATTACCTAAAATTTTATTCTTAAAAAGATTTCCAGTTAAGTGCTATTATTGTTTTAAAAATAAATAAATAATTAAATATAATATTTTTACTTTAGTTTACTCATTAAATCAAATATTTATACAATTAACAAACCATAGAAAACTTATATATAAAAATAGTTAATCATAAAATTAATGACATATTCTATAATACTTTTAATACGAAATTAATTTTTTTAAATTCTATTTAATTAATAAAATAATTTATTATAAAATTTAAAATATTACAATAAACATAGGTGAGTGATGGTAGGTGCTGGGGTGGTAGGTGGGAGTGAAGTTTGATTTTCTGTGTTTGGTTAATGTGGCAATGTTTCATCTGAGGTTAACTCATTGGGGGTTGGGAATTCAGAGTTTAGGGGTAAGGATTTACAACATAGCTAGAAATTTCTAGTTCTTCTTGTAGTGTATTAAGAAAAGTATCATTTGAGGTGTCACATGAGTGTGATTTGGATTCAGATGAGATAATGATGGTGTTCTCGTTGGGTTGGTCACAGGTGGGGATGGTGTTTGTGTTTCAGGGTTTTGCTCAGAGTTAGGTTCAAAGATGGATGAGGGTGGAATTTCAGGTTCATTAGAACATGTTTTAGGTTGGAATTGATATTGTGTATTTGTATTTGTATAGGGTAAGGTTGTATCTAATTTAGCAGTAGATGAATTTATATATACACTAATGTTAATATTTACAGAGGCATAAATGTTAATACAATTTATTATTTAGAATCAAGACCAAATTCAATTTCTATAAAGGTAACAAATGGGATAGATGTTGACTACGAATTTGTGGTGTTTTTATTATTTTATGGAGTTTGTTAGAATAATAGTTAAATAAAATAAATATGCACAAATAAAATGGATAGTTGAAAAAAAGTTTTTTGTCTTTTCTTTGATTGTTATATAACTATTTTTTAATTAAGATTAGATGGGACTATTATTAATAAAGTTAATGTAGACACGAGCATTAATGGTTGTTTATTGTGACTTTTTTTTTTTCTACTACCAATCAAAACATGACTTTTATTTATGTGTCTCACATGTAGTAAAGATAAATTGGATTAAATATATATATATATATATTTGAGAATTGTGAGTAAGCTTTTCTTTTATATGAGATCTTCAATTAGAACTTGTATAAATCTTATCAATGGCTTCCTTATCGTTGTGACGATTACTCATGGTTAATCAATCATCTTGATTGGGGTGTCTTTCTTTTACCATCTTTCTCCCCAAATCCAATTTTTTTCATTTATTTTAATTTTGTCAAATTTTTATCAATGGTTTCCTTACTATTGTGACAATTACTCATGGCTAATAAATCATCTTGATTGTGGTGCCTTTCTTTTAGCATATTTATTCCCAAATCCAATTTTTGTTCATTTATTTTAATTTTTCCATATTTTTTAGCAACTCATACTTTGGGTCTGACATCATTTGGTAATTAGAGCTTAGGTTCGTGTAAATTGTTATTTAAAAAAAAAAAAGTTGCTCATTATTTTTAGACATTATATGCTTGAATATTTTTTTAG
Source organism: Cicer pinnatifidum (assembly GCA_037974775.1). NCBI lineage: Eukaryota > Viridiplantae > Streptophyta > Magnoliopsida > Fabales > Fabaceae > Cicer > Cicer pinnatifidum. Next base: position 35,424,381 of record JBBPBR010000003.1, read on the forward strand.
TGGTTTGTCATGGAAGACAAACCACAAAAAAATATCATTTTTACTAGATGTCTTGTGAATAATAAGAGATGCAGTTTGGCTATTGATGGACAATAGTAGATCAACATGGCTAGTACAATCATGGTTGAGAAATTGGGACTTCCTATTCTTAACCATCCACAACCATACTCACTTAAAAGCCTTGAAGATCTAGAGTTTAAAGATATGAGTGAAGTGACGGTGACCAAACAAGTACCTGTATTGTTCATAATTGGAAAATATGAAGATGAAGTGTTATGTGATGCGATCTCAACAAAAAAGAAGCACTTGCTACTGGGACTTCCATGGAAGTGTGAACGCTAAATGTAAGACCCTAAATTTTCTAAATTTTAATTTATGCGATTTTAGGGATTTTGTGTTAAATTGCTTAGGCATTTAACCCAATTGAATTTAATTTTGGAAATTAAATATCAAAAATATATTTTATTAGAGTTAATAATATGTTTGATATTTATATATTTTAATATATATTTTGAGACCCGATTAAGATTATTTGCCAAAGAATAATTTAATTGTGTTACAAAGAATTTAATATCGGACAGACTTTTTTTAAAAATGTCACTTGTTGCTGAAAAATTCATCTGTCAAATGAGTTGCGACGAGAGTAGATATGTTTATTAAAGTAGGACGAGAAGTGAGGGATGTGATGGGGGTAATGAAGATTTTCTAAAATATCTATATTTTTTAGATATTTATTTGGTTGTTGGATTAGTTTAATTATAATATATATATATATATATATATATATATATATATATATATATATATATATATATATATATACACACAATAGTAAATCTTGTTTTTCTGTGAGAGACTGCACTGGTGTTTGTCCATGAGAGACTACACCCTAGTAAATTGTGTTTGTCCGTGAGAGACTGCATTCGTGTTTGTTCGCGAGGAACTATACGTTTAGGATTTACGCCCCCCGTGGAAGGTTTTGTTTGGAATTGTGGTGTAAGACCTGTGATAGACTACACTTTAATAAATCGTGTGGGCCTGTGATATGTGGCACCTTGGTAATTAGTACTGGTTTGTGAGAGACTGCACAATTACGATTTTCCCCTTTCGAGGAGAGCTTTGGTTTGGAATTTCTTGAATCATGCATTTTGGCATATACGCATTGCATTAGGGTGTTTGACACTTGAGTCATATTTGATATACTATGACGATTGTATATACATACTCAGTTGATGTTTGTGATTGTGCCGTAATTGCTAAGTGTGATGATTGACTTTGTGTTGTAAGTGTTGAATGATTTTGAAACGTTTTCAAAACTGAAAATCTGCATGGATAGTTTTTGCGGTGGAGCGTGGAGATCACCCGGGTTGTATAGTTTTTTTGTAACATGATCAGATTAGATGGATGTATATGGGCTAAATGTCTTTCTTTTGTGGATGTATTTATTTTAATTTGGAAGATTGTACCTATATCTTATATTGTCAGCTTGACTTTTTTTTTATGGGTCCATGTACCACTTTTTGATGCGACGTGGGGAAGTTAAAATTCTTGGAATAGTGCTTTTGTACAGGTGTCTGCCGAAAATACCCTAGGGGTGTGAGCTATGTTTGATAGGTCTCATAGCCCGGTGTATTCTGTCGGGAAGTTAAAATATTTGTTGACTTTTGTCGTTATGTTACGACTTAAATATTTTATCTAAAAGTATTTCTTTCTTAATTTCTAAAATTCAATTTTTGTTGAAAAAAAAATGGGTTGTTACACTAAACACACCATAAAGAGAAGTCCAAAAAAAAAAGAGAAGAAAGAAAATGCTAAGAAAAAACAATAGATAGCCTCTTTGTGAAAGCAAAAGTGGTAAAAAAAAATATAATAGAGTTGTTTAACAAGGAAAACAAAAAGTGTGAGGGAAAGATTGAAATGAAAATCAAAAGATTTCCAATAGTTGAAGATGAGGTGAATGGAGCAATATTGCCAAGGAATTTTTGTATTATTTTAGGAAGAGGCATGGAAGGGAGTTTCAGCGTGCTATTAGAGGCTAATCACATGACTAAGTATTTTATTAAATAGTTTTAAACTTAAGATAATATTTTACATATAGATGCGAGTTGTGATGCTTACTATGTCTTAAATAGTTCTTGTACCAATTGAAGGTGCTTAAAAACACATAAATTGGGGGATTTGAATTGTTTTTTTTTTGCTATTTTTGAAAGATACTTCGATTGCCAAACTGTCCTTTATCAGAACAATCAACTTACTCTTATAATCAAGTTTAGTAAGAATAAGGTTGAATCATAGAGAACTAAGATATGGGAAACATAGGAAGAAGAGAGCACATATATATTTTTATACTAGCTCGCAATATAACCGCTACTACATCTAGTCCACCCCTTATAGAGAGATTTTGCCTCAGTATAGTCAATGACTTAATTCACTATTTTAATTAATAGCATACAAGTATCCTTTACTCTGCCTCTTCAAGATTTGAGTATTTTACTCTTGCCTCTCTAGGTTGTTATCGCTAGAACATATACTCACCTTTCTGGCAACCTATCGTTTAGGTTGATGGGTGTTGTTGTACCTTTTCAGGCACCTCTTAGAGGTGAGAAAATTGTTGCAACTATCATTTTGATTACATCAATTCTTTATCCATTAAGAGGATGCCATATATCAAGTCCAATATATGTCCAAGTGTATGAAAACACTATGACTTATTTACATCAATTCTAAAACTCTCTACTGAGAGGGTTTTTCATTCATGTTTTTTTTGTGTTCTTTGTTTTTTTAGAATTTCTTCTTAACCCATTGAGAGGATGCCATATATTAAGTCCAATATATGTCCAAGTGTATGAAAACACTATGACTTATTTACATCAATTCTAAAACTCTCTACTGAGAGGGTTTTTCATTCATGTTTTTTTTGTGTTCTTTGTTTTTTTAGAATTTCTTCTTAACCCATTGCATTTCTCATTCTCGTTCACTATCTAAATTGACTGGACATTTTCATATTAAATACAGGGAAGAAGTGTTTGTTGAAAATATTATCATTAGAGAACTTCAATCACCATGTAAAGTATATCGCTCTTTAAGATGTATCCATATATATCTTTATAATTGATTATGCGTATCTTCAATTAAGAAGGAAGATATCATAGGATTTCAACAAAGACATTAAGACAATTAAATGATTCAAGATGTTGACTAAAGGATAAATATATTTGTCTTCTTTAGAGTATTGACTATTCAGAGTGTTGACTTTTTAGAGCTTCAAATTTTCATCAGAGTCGGAACGATACAATGCTTGTCATAATTATCAGAGGCAAATGATCATTTTGCTTGACACACTTCTTAGAGATACACAGTCTTTTTCCTTGACATACTTTATCAACGGCAGACGGTCATTTTGCTTGACTCACTTATTAGAGACAGAAGATCGTTTTGTTTGACATGCTTTATCAGAGGTAGACGATCATTCATATCATTGCTTGTATTCAATGGATTAATTAGAGGCACATTGAATAGCATATTCATTATAGTCATTGAGAACTTTGTTTATATATGACTTTAGCAACTTCTTCAGAGTCATTGAGAACTTTGTTTAGTAGATTATTTTTTCCTTGTACATTAGAGGATCTAGTTGTTAGTGCAAAAGTGGTTTTATCTACAATCATCTAATTGATGTTTAGATAAACAAAAAAATAAATAACAATTATCACCCTAATTGTATTTACTAAGTGTGAAGATTTAGTTATAAGTCATATTTGAATTAATGATTATCTATTTTAAGGTAGCATAAATTATGAATAAATTAGATATCATAATTTAGGTGTTTCTAACATAAAAAATAGGTTTAAATATGTCTTTGGTCCATTCTAATATATAATTTTTTTATTTTAGTCTCTGTAAGTTTTTTTATTTGGATTTAATACCGTAAAATCAAAGACAATGGATTTTGGTCTCTGAAAAAAGAGTTGATAAACTGTAATGATACATGGGTCTATAAATAAACATTAACTCATCATTTTTTATGATATATTACAAATAAAAATATTTTATATTATTAATTAATAAATTTATTTATTGATCATTTAATAATTAGTGTTATTTTATAAAGAAAATCTGAATAGAAATTAAAAGAGGGGTTTAGGAGTTTTTAGAAAACTCATCACTCTTTTAATGTTAATTTGATGTTATGGATCAAAGTCGATCGTCTCTAATTTTACAAGGTCTAAATTCAAACAAACAAAAACTTACAGGGACTAAAATTAAAAAGTGGTATATACGTAGAGACCAAATATATATTTAAACCTAAAAAATATTATCACCTAATAAATAAGTAATTATGTTTACTAATAGAGCAAGTCATTATATAGCAATAAGAAGTAATGCAATATGGGAACTTCAGTTCAAGTCAATGTGTTAGAAGCAAAAAGGAATACAAGTCATTGTTCTTATAACTATATCCTCTGGTGATCAGACTAAAACAAAGGAAATCTAGACTTCGTTTGTGCTCTACATTCTATGTTTGGTGACACGTTCCTCTAGTAATGCAAGTTTCGCTTGGCTCTAATGATGCAAGCAATGATTTGCTTCGGTTGTATCTAATGATTCAAGCAATGTTTTGCTTCTGTTGATTCTAGTGATGCAAGTGACGTTGTGTTTCAATTGCCTCTAGATACGCAAGTTGTGCTCTGGCTCAATTGTCTCTGGTGCAAGCAATGCTTTAGCTCAACTCTTCTGGTGAATACAGATATGTTATGTCTCAGTTACTTTTGATGAATACATATATGTTATGTCACAATTACCTCTGGCGAATACAAATATGTTATGTTTTAGTTGCCGCTAATAAATGCAACAAAAGTCTCATTTGTCCGACTCTGAAGAAAGCCGATGCATCTAAAGAAAGTCAACACTTCTAAAGAAAGTTAACGTTCTAAAGAAAGTTAACATTCTGAAGAAAGTCAACATTACAAAGAATGTCAACACATTGAAGAAGACAACACTCCAATGAAAAATCAACGCTTTGAAGAGAGTCAACGTTTTGATCGAAGTCATTGATCTAATGATAGCCAATGTTCCAAAGAAGACAGTCTTGCACATCCTCTAACAATCACCCTGAATCTTTGTGGCCTGAAGGTCTAAGAGATACGCTCTATTTATTGCATCATCTATTTCCATACTAGATATGCCAAGGATTCATTGTGACATGTTTTCAAAGGCAAATATATCTTCAAAGATTTGGTAGAAAAACTCATGATATACAAGTTATTCTTTCTACGACCAGTACAAAGGCCATAAATTCTAAATACCTCCAATAGAAATATAATATCTCAACGGACACTTCTTTTCACTTTATTTTAAGTTTTCAGCATTTCATTCACAAAATCATTTAAAAATGTTTTTTTTGTAGTCACTAAAAAAATTGTCAACTAAAACTAATCGAAAAATATGTTTTTTTTAAGTTACTTTTGATGAATACATATATGTTATGTCACAATTACCTCTGGCGAATACAAATATGTTATGTTTTAGTTGCCGCTAATAAATGCAACAAAAGTCTCATTTGTCCGACTCTGAAGAAAGCCGATGCATCTAAAGAAAGTCAACACTTCTAAAGAAAGTTAACGTTCTAAAGAAAGTTAACATTCTGAAGAAAGTCAACATTACAAAGAATGTCAACACATTGAAGAAGACAACACTCCAATGAAAAATCAACGCTTTGAAGAGAGTCAACGTTTTGATCGAAGTCATTGATCTAATGATAGCCAATGTTCCAAAGAAGACAGTCTTGCACATCCTCTAACAATCACCCTGAATCTTTGTGGCCTGAAGGTCTAAGAGATACGCTCTATTTATTGCATCATCTATTTCCATACTAGATATGCCAAGGATTCATTGTGACATGTTTTCAAAGGCAAATATATCTTCAAAGATTTGGTAGAAAAACTCATGATATACAAGTTATTCTTTCTACGACCAGTACAAAGGCCATAAATTCTAAATACCTCCAATAGAAATATAATATCTCAACGGACACTTCTTTTCACTTTATTTTAAGTTTTCAGCATTTCATTCACAAAATCATTTAAAAATGTTTTTTTTGTAGTCACTAAAAAAATTGTCAACTAAAACTAATCGAAAAACAAACCAATAACACCCTAAATATATATGACATGTTATTCTCGGGACAAGTGCCAAATAAAAGAAACTTCACAAAGCTGAGCCTCTAAATTACAAATACTCTTACCATCCAGCAAAAGCAACATTATCATACCATTTTCATACGTAAGTTTCAGAAGGCAATTAACTTAGTTTAAGGACGAATGTAACCATAGCAATGAAGGAAGCGAAATTCAGTTAGAAATAAAAAATAAGCCAGATTCAGTAAAAAAATAAATAAAAATAATCCAAATCCAGTTAATTTGCAGAACATAGTTGACAACAGTTCTTTTGTCTATGATGTGTCCAAAATGTTACACAAAGGAAGATAAAATATATGACAAAATTGCAAGATGATTGGGACTTCAGTATTATGGATGCCTAAGTCAAACATCATGTAGTACATGCCAGTTGATATAGTATCAGAACCAATTGCTGATGTCTCAAAAAGGAGGTACCCCTATGGAGGGACTGACTTGAAAACGGTCGAGTGAAGTATTTGTGGTGGAAATTTGATATTAAAGGGTCTCTAAGTCCCACACCGTGTATTATGTGGCTTAATTCTTCCTCCTTGTCTGTAGCTTTTAAGGGAGGGTTTCTCAAATGCTTAGGTGCTTATCGGAAAATTTCCTTCCATCTGCTGCTCTTCAAATCCTAAAAATACATAAATACAAAAAAGCTTAGATGTTGGGAGCAGATTTCATTTCGGGTGTTTACATCAGGAAACACAAATTAAAATCAATGGAGACAAAGACAAAAATAAAAGAGCTCGTGTAGTTCAAGAGACAAAGAAACACCTGCAAAACATTGCATTTATTTGTCTCAAGAAGACTCCCAAAGATAAAACCATCTTTTCCGCTTCACGTCAACTGATAAGAAAATGTTCAATAAAAGCTAAAGATAAAAAAAGAATTCAAGAGTAAATGACTCAGAAACTGCTTCCATCTTCCAAATCAAGAAGTGTGCATACATAATATGCATCACCAAAATATCTTTAGTTCTGAACAACTCCACTGATGCAATTCATTGGGTATTGAAGAGCATCGGGCAGATAATCAGTGATCGAGCAGTAATTAGTTTTTAAACCACCAAGATTACCCATCAGAACAGAATGATTAAGCATTACGCTAGTTCTTGGCACCATGTAAAATGAAAAAACTTGTAATCAAATGCAAAAGAAAACATCTTAGGCATACCCAGAGCTTGGAGGTCAGCAAGAATGATTTGCATTGTTCAACACTTCAACTTCCGACCCACGACTTGGAATGCACGCCTTGAGTTTGTGATTCAGAACAATATTTTGGCATGCATAACTTTGCACAGACCCAAGAACCTGTCCAACAGAAAATTGAATATAATCATTCAAACTAAGTTACAGAATTTATATATATATAAATCTTGAAAGATAGAAATCTGAAATCACACAGAAATTGGAAAGAAAACTCAGTTTATGGTTTGTTATGATTGAGACATACTAATGCATTAAGCTGTGTAGAAAAATCTGAAAGCAAGCTTATATAGTTATCTAAATCAAAGAGCATAAAGAACTGGAACTATCAGGCATACTGGATCAACTGAAAGGCCATTACTGTCTAAGCCTTTCGTGTCCACGTGTAATATTTTGTACCAGAGAACAGTACCTACAGCATCATCATTGCTGAGGTAAGTTTTGTCCAAAATTAAATACCGACGACAAAAGTATAACATGCATAAATAAATAAAATGAAGGACATTTATTACCACAGGACAGTGATTAAAGTATCAAAAACAAAGAGGGAGCAAGTGATATAAATGGACAGAAAACGACAGTTTCCCTTTTGGATTAGTTGTGTCTGCTTGAAAGGTAGAAAGAAAAACAAAGGTTCAGAGTTGTGTGCTGTCTTGCAAACAGGCCACACAAATAGTTGCGCAAACAAAAAGGACAACCATTTCAGATCTGATGATTGACAGCATGTGGAGGGAAAACTGGTAACAGAGTCCATGCTATGTTTGGATGATTTTAGTTTGTAAAAAATAATTGGGGGAAGACCTCTCTTAGATCATTGTTTAGTTATTAAAAAATAAGTAGAGGATAAGGGTTAGTTATGGAAATTGATTACCAATATTCCCTTCCTGCCAATCTTTGTAGGTTAATTAGGGCCTATTTGGTTTGTCACTACTCTTTTTATTTTCTGTTGACTTCTAACTACAAATATGTCGCCCTGTTTTACATTTTTTTTAAATTGTATTGGAAACAGTAAAATCAACCAAATGTCGTTTTAACTGTTTTCCTACACAAAAGTTAGGAAACATGAAATAGTAAAAACAAGGTAACATTTTTATTAAACAAGGAATCAAAACAAAGAATGGAATAGAAATTAAACATACCCCAAGTTTGTCAATCTTATTGGGAATTCTTAGATAGATCCCTGTGTTTCAAAAAGGCCTAAACAACTTTATAGTCCACATAATATATACCATTTTAGGTTTTAGTCCTTTAAACATAGGAAAAGTTTCTTTTGGTCCTCATTTTTTGGTTTTAGTAACTCAGTATTTGATGTGTATGGAATTAGTCTCTACAATATGAAATTTATGACATTTTCGAAGGACAAAAATCAATATGGTCCACATACTAGAGAGACACATTACATATGACCAAATCTTATAGGGACTGAAATGAAAAGAACGGGGACCAACTCATTTTTCCCTCTTAGAATTTAGGCTTTAGGCGTAATTCAACCCTAGGTAGTCAATAGCGCCGGTTCGTGGCGAGATCGCGCCGGAGCAGAGTGGCGAAGGACATGGCCGCGGCGGCGCAGTGCGGCGCGGGGAAAGGAGAGGTCATGCGCGATCTGGGCCGGTTCGCAGGTTGTGGGTCGCGTTCCGGGTCGCGGGATCTCAAACCCTAGAAAATGGGATTGTTTTTCTTCTGGAAAATCATTTTTTTACATAAAAACCAATTTTACCCTTAAATTTTAAAATGTATTAAGGGTAATTTTGGTATTGTCCTTCAAATTTCAGTTAGTTTTCTCCTTCCTCTGCCGTCGTCCTCTGCGTCTTCTCACTGCCGTTTCGCCCTCCTCCTCCTCTGTGTTTGTCACTCCGTGTTCGCCGTTCCTGTTCGTCTTCTTCGTAACTCGTTCGTCTTCGCCGTTCTCTTCTTTTTACTTCTTTCTCTGTTTTGTTTTTACTTTCTCTTTTTACTTCCTTCTCTGTTCTGTTCCTCTATTCCGTTCCTGTTTTTACTCCTTTTTTTAATTTAATTTTCTTTTCTTTTTAGTTCTTTCTCTGTTTTAGTATTTTTTTTACTTCTTTTTTTTTATTTTTTTAACTTTTTCTTTCTTATGTTTCATTTTTTTAATTTATTATTTTGTTACGTCCTTTTTTTTGTTTTTTTCTTTCTGTTTTTATTTTAATTTAATTGTTTTATCTTTTGGTACTTAGTTATTTCTTTCTATTTTTTTTTTTTGTTACTTCTTTCTTTTTATTGTTTTCTTTCTGTTTTATTTTTTAATTTATGATTTTTTTTTTACTATTTATGAATGTCTGAGTTTGAAACACTCTTTTATTATACATGTTTATATAGTATTATTCATGTAATTTGTCCAAATTGATCCAATGTCTTCATTGAGTTAATGATCAGTCTAAGTTTTATAACATTGGGTTAGATCTTCAACAAAAAACCAGTATCCTCAATTTCAAATAAAAAAGTGGCGGACTATCATACCTCTCTAGTCCAGATATTTCTATTCTGACAGAATAAAGAATTTCAAGTTGAGAAATAAAGACATTCTGACAGAATAAAGATATTTCAAATAAAGACATTTTATTTTGTGAGAAATGAAGCATAATTAAAGTTGAAACATTATGATAATTATTACCAATTATTGATGACATGAATTGTACCTTTCAGACAAAACAACTTTTCAATTTTCATGTAACGAGAATCTCTACGATACATCAAGACTTGGGATGATTTTTGGTAGCAGCCTGTAAGATGGCCTTGAGCACGACTCACCATCACTATTGAGTAGCGCAAGTTCATTTTCAAGAACAATATAAGCTTCTGAAAAAGCCTGCACCAATGTTAGAATTTATGAGCTACACTACAAGCAAACACAAATTCAGTAAGTCATAACTCTTAAAATAAATACTGTGCAGCAGATGTTGAATGGGCAATCAGTACAAGCATAAATAATTCCAAGAATCTTGCTTTACTATATCATTTGTGATTCAGTACCAAATTTCCATTTTTAACTTTCTAGACACAAGAAAATTATTTAGCACAAGAATCCTCAAAAGAACATGAGATATACAATAATTCAGTAATAGCTAAGTACTTATTATAATTTTTGATATTAAAGGTAAACATTTAGGACTGACACTTAAATCTTATGCATAATAATGAAGTAATAATAACACAACTTAATCACTTGCTGTGACTTATGTTGTATGTTTGCATTGATTATACTGTTGAACAAGACCTCTCCATTTGGTACAATTCTCAAAAATTACTTACACAGTTTCTTTTACAAAATAAAAATTACTTAAACCGATACATACAACATGGTTAATCAAAAGGCTATTTTATATAGCTGGAATTCACAGATGAATCAAGTATCAAGTTTTGCAGTTCAAACCAGAGTTGGAACTACAATTGTCACTCTCAAGTATTTCAGATGCTCTGGTCGAAAATTTCATATCAATTACGACAAAAGGTTTTAATACCACAATCACCTAAGCATTATCAGAGACTTAAAGTTTTTGATGAAGTTTTTAAAGTTTTTTTGTCAGATACTTAAAAAAGGAAAAATTTTATGTAATGTCTGCATTATTACCTTAATACATTGATGTATTCGGAAGCAATTCCTTCCTACATTATTTGTTGGAAAAAGAGGATCATCTATGTGAATTGGATCAATGCTGCAAATCAGGTAATTTTCAATTAGTTGGAAAAAAAGGAAACTGACAGGATGTCACACTATGTACACAGAATGTTGGGTTTCTCTATTACCTACAACCTCTTTCTCTCTTAATATAAAGTCCACTTCCCTGCACCGATATCCGCATTTGTCGAGGATCAAACACATTCCTAAAAGAAAAATTATTCAAGTAATTTCCAACCAAAATTCTTTCATGATTACACAATGTCCACTCCACACTAATAGCAACAAGAAAATATAGAATATAGAATTATAATTAGCTCTCTCACCCAAAAAAGTAAAGAAAATCCACCAGAATACTTCCATAATTCTGCAAGAAAATGGAAGAGAGTTTATTATGTAGTTGTAATAATAATGCATCTAAAGTAAAAAAGGAACCAAGAAAGTAAGAACTACAAGTCTACAACACTCCATAACCCAGCTAGGGTGTTTTTATGCCAAGTTATCGTTGATTCAAAAAAGTAGCAAAGTCTGGATTGTTGTTCCTTTTTACTTGGTTCATTAAACTTAAACCCTTGAATTGAGCATAAGAAACAGAAGACGATCGAAAATATTATTAGTACTGGGTAGTCATCAACGGATTTGAATAACTAAAAAGCTCAAAGTTTACTTGGTTGATTGGCCGGCCAAGATGGTGCTCATGCTGAAGAAAACGTATAATTAGCAAAACCTACATACAAATTAAAACCAAAAATAAGTTTAGCAGATACAGACTACCCTTTTCTCAATTGAGGAAATCCGAAGTTCAAGATAACACCCCAAAAATTTGACAAGGCAGCCTCCTTAAATCCTACATAAATTTTTCTTGAGAATCATATTGGCAAACAGAATACCATTGCTAAATTAAAGAGTGTGGCAACAAAGGCAGGCTAAACAGCATTTCCTACCTAGCTTCAGCCTCAATTTTAAAACAGACACATATAATATTCCTCTTTTCACCTGATCATCACTAGACTAGCCTACCAAGGACATGACAGTATGAAACAGTTATCAGGACATTTGCAGTTGGATCATATCCATAAAATATAATCACTGATTAAGAAAATAAAACCAATAGTAGTGTGCCATGTCCCATTAAGAAAATAAAACCAATAGTAGTGTACGAATTAGTTAACCAATCAAGTAACCGGTGAACGACATCACATTATAGACTCTCTAAAAAGCCGCAGCAATTTGTTACTCCCACACAAAGATCTGGATAATTCATTAAGAAACGAAAATTGTATGTAAAGGAAACAAAAATGCATACCAAGCAGTAGGAACTTAAGCCGCCAGAGTAGGACTGGTCAAGGCTCCGATCTGCCAAAAACTGTTTTAGTACCAAAGCAAGAGGAGTAGCGGCAGGAAATTGTTCCGTCAATTCCTTAACCTACAGGAAACAGTATCATAATTTGAATTGCCAAGCAATAAAATTGAGAAGCATGAAATACTTTTGGTATCTAATAGGTTGGATAAAAGAAAATTCAATTATGGTTTTAGATACACCAAGGAACTAGTCATGTTTCACTTTAATTCAAGGGTGGAGATTGGTCTAATGCCCATCCAAACGAAGACTAAGGACTTTAGTTGTCAATACATAATAGCAGTGTGGAGTATTCAATCCAAAGGCATAATATAATGACTTCTATACCAATAACCAGAGTTTAATTACAACACAAGTAATTCATATTTATATTACAGTAATTGCACTCATAAACACTAATGTTTTTTTTATTAAAAAAAAAAAAGCAAAATTTCAGGCATAGTTAGGATAGGGCTTAAAATTATAAAATAGGAAAATCAGAAAATATATTTGGTCATAGTTAATAAGTCAACTTAAGTTTATGTAGACAACATGGGGAATTTATACACGCATGTAAATGCTAAAAAAATTGAAGAGGAATTACCATTTCTGTAGTTTGGAGTCCTGTATGTGACGAGGACTTAAAGCTGATGTCAACGCGAACTGATTTGGATACTTTGAAAGCATAACAATTAGTTTGAGACCTTTTCCGCAAAGCTGAATCTTCTAACTGGATAATATCATAATGACTGTCATTACCATGTTCACCAGTAGTACAATGTGACTCTTCTTTTAATGAATGTAACGTAGGAGCTGATGAAGCGATAACGTCCTCAGGTACTTCCACCACAAGCATAATAATAGGTATCTAATAGAAGAAGGATACAGATATCTTTACTAGAAATGACTGGTGTATGCTACATAAGTTGATAATAACAATTAAAAGCAACAGAAGAGGTATTACAGCAGTATTTTCCACCGTTTTCAGAGAATCATTTTTTACCCATTCCTGATTGGCAAGATACCTAGCTGCATGCTGGGAAATAAACATTGTGTCAATTGTCTGACACTAAAAGATTTGTTGTTTGTGTGATTATTATTGTGAAAATAATCAAATGATAAAAAAAAGTATTACAAAATATGAATAAAGTACAACAGTAAATTATTTTTAAATTCCATTCAATAAAATCAGACCTCATTTAACAGAGTTGAAATGATCTATAACACATCCACTTTGTAGGATGATTTAATGGTAAAGCAAAACACATACTAAAGTCTTATTTAGAAAGCCATGTTCGGGATAACTATAACCAAAGCATATAGATCCACCAACAATTAACATCATATCAATATCTTTTATTTTCAATTACCTCACATATGGTATTTCCACTTGTTTCAAGCAACAATCAGTTAGTTAACTATGTAGGAGAAAGACACCGGTCAGTCGCCAAGCCTCAGATTATTTTAAGGGGTAGAGCAATTCATAAATGTTCATGGTACGTCTCACAAATTCTATAAAACTCCTACTTAACATAGATTTGCACTCCCAGTAAAGGTAAATGGGTAGTACAAAGTGTATGTACTGATTAATAGTCAATATACCTGAAGGCATGTTTCTTTAATACCATTACGACCTTCCAATATACCAGCTTCCTTAATAGGTTCCTGAACATTTTAATAAAATTTAAAACAAACAAAAGGTTAATCCACCAAGGTTATGATCTACCAAGAAACACAAGAGACTAGACAAAAACTATACCAGGTTCCTCACTGGAGGGAGACAAACCACAAGGTCAACATCACTAGTTGGAAGAGCCATACCAGTGGCATTGGAACCAAATACGTTTGTCCTGGACCTGGGCCATAGAACTTGTAGAGATCGGGTAACTCTCTTGACAGCCCAATTAATGTAAGGCCTTCTTGCCATGTTTTCTGCCGCAACCTTGGATTCCATCATAATTATAATTTACATTAAAATGTTTAGTTTTCCGGTAACAAAGAAAGACAAAGCTTCAACATATTCAATTAACAATTCTAATAGGAAAAATTTCAAATAAGGAAACTATGATGACAAAATGAGGATAAAGATATGTAAAGTATGTCCAAAGATAGGATCATTCGGGAATAAGTTATAGTGGAAAAGAGTGTTTACCACAGGTTTGCAAAAGATTTTGTGAGAGGCATGCAAGTGCAAGTATGTGTTAGTAACATCACTATAAAACATACTCTATACCTGCTTACAGAAAGAGTCAATCTCATCATGGAGCATTCCATGCATCAAAGTTAAAGATGTACTCGTTGCAGAACAGCTTCGTAACTCAGGAGGTTGCAGAGGAAAGGCGACATCCGGCTGTATAATTGAACATCCACAATGAACACCAACATATATGTATATAGTAGGACTGAGCAATGATCTTTCTTACATGTTCCTGGTCACGTGCTATCTGTGACATTGCAATCAGGCGGTCCTGCAGCAAGGCAGCAGGTAAAGGTTGGATCAGAGGTTGCACTGCAAGGTTTTTACTTCTCCAAGAAGGCGGCCACACAACTTCAGCACCATCCATTCTTAAGCAACCATCCTCCAAATTACTTCCATCATGATACCAGCCTCTCATTCCCCAGTGTCTTGGACTGGAACTCCCAGATCTAACGGTTGGAAAACCCCTTTGTTTCCTGGAGTCACTCACAGGGGAGGGTGGGGGAGGACGTGGTGCACGTGGTACACAAAGCACTACAGGTGATGGTGGCCGCTTTATGCGAGGCTGCTCTCGCCTGGTAGGAGGAACACAAGGGCTTTTATGATCAACACATATGGACCGTTCCCTTGACAAGTTAGGAATAATTATTGGCCGTAGAATGGGATATGGATGTGAATCACCAGCCTTCCCTTCAGTTTCTCCAGGTAAGTTATTGCCCAAAGAACAAGAACTTTCGTCATCGACTGCTGCATCTGTAACGGATGAAGAATGCAACACTTTCCCAGGTACTTCATTACCTGACATTACATAACCAAGAGTCTGGGGCCCAGTCCCTACAGGATCAAAGGGAGAACAAAATGTCGCAGCAGTTGGTGATGTTAAACCATTTGTACTATATGACGATGAGAAGGCAACCATATCATCCACTGTCCTATTCATGTCAGCTTCACGCAAGGCCCATAAACTGTCGTCGGAGCTGAGGGAGGGAGGTCGAGAAAAACCTTTTCCTGGATGATCAGAAGGGTTCCAGTACATTACGCCCCCGCCAAAATATTGATTATAATCTATACCAGAAACCGCATGAAAATCATACTCTTCCTCTGATACACAGAGGTTGTCAAATTCATCTGCAAGATCATGTGTATTTATTAGATCAGGTAAATCCAATATATCCCCAGAGTACTTCCTTTCATCATCAGAAGTTGTTGCATCTACCGGCATGCTGTGAACAGCCAACCCTTTTGAAAATGTACATTGCCGCCTAGACATAAAACCAGATTCATAATTACAATTTGGTGATGGGGTCACACCACCGCGAAAAACTGGAGGCCAGTCAAAACTCATAGGAATTGAACGAGGCAGAATTTGACTGCATCCACCTTCAATTGGTGTATTTCTTGCTTGCTGTAATGTGGGAACAAATGGGTGGCAGAAGTGATTATGCCAATTGCGCCCAACATCCAGATGCAATCTGTCTGTTGCAGGAGGGAGATGTGAGTTAAAAGATGGAAAATAGATAGAAGGTATACCAGGCCACTCATATGGACTGCATTTTGAGAAAGCTGAATTTCTACTTTCAAATAGGCATCTATCTCGCTCCTTCAACTTGCCAAACTCTTTTACATTAAACTCTCTAATTGGTTTGTCATAAACAGTTGACTTTATATCAGCTTTGGCAGCACCTGTTGTTTTCGTACGACAGGTATCTTCATTCCTGCAGAAACTATCATGCTTCAATGCAGGTTCAGGTGGTGTTGTAGCTTTACACTCTACATCGCAAGTATCTAATTCAGAGGATAATGTTTTCCTTTCATTTGACAATAAACAACACTGAGAACCTGAACTATTGCAACTTCCAGCAAGATCTTCAACTTTCCTGGTAGAGCTGTTCTCCTTAGTAAGTCCATTAACAGAACTACAAAGGCTTGAATTTGAAGTAACGATGTCATTACCGATTGAATCGTTGTTTTTGACATTTGGAATGGTAGAATTATCAAAAGAACTATCGCATGTTGCCACCTCACCTTCATAGGTAATGATAGAGGCAGCATCAGTACCCGACTTATGAGAATCTTCAACTGCACTATCAACAAGGGTGCTTTTATTTTTATTTTTATTTTTCTCTTTTCTATTTCTTCCTGAAGTGGTTCGAGGTTTGCCAACATTCGATTCCTGAGTATGATCCTGATGACATGTAGCTTATCACAAACCATTTGAATCAATAGCAGGAAATATGATCCAAATTAAAAAAATACAGATTACTACCATTTTTACAGTTGATGACGAGCTCCCCGTAGAAATATCCTTCCCCAGTGGAATGTTCGGAAGTTCCCTGGGTCGCGTTAAATCAGTCTTCTTTTTATTGTCCACTAGACGATCAATGCCCTAGAATATCATATGGAACAAGCAAGAATTGTGAATGGTAGCATTTAAGGAATAAAGTTATTTCAGCCATAAATTTTTTAAATTAGTACCTTATGAAGATTTTCACATGAAATACCACTCACAGATGTCTTTGGTGCAGGATTTTGCCTTTTAGTATTGCGGGTCCGTCCCTTCTTTTTACGGTTAGAAACACCATGCTTTTCTTTAGGTTTACCCGATGAGGATTTGTCAAGTTCCTCCTCTAATAGCTCAGATTTTGTGCAGCCAAGCGAAATAACCATCAGTAAACCTCTCAATTTTCGTAATATACAATCAGATATTGTAGAGACAGAACGCAACGAACTAAAGAAAAGAGTTCCTATATCATATTCACTATTAGGACTTGATGTTAACATTAATGTAATGTCTTCAAGTACAGATAACGAATTAAAAACTCTAGCTAACTCTGCAGGCTTTTTACTAAACCTGACTGGTGTAATAATTTTTCCAAATTCTGTATCATCACAAAATGCTCGGGTGGTCCTTTGAGCAGATGCAGTACAATTATAGTCAAGTAGTTTATCCACTCCCGTGCCTCTACTGTATAGCCAAACCTCTTCTTCAGAGGCACTGCTTGCCACGTTCAAAATCTCATACGTCTGAAAACTTATGGATCAAAAGTCAGTCTAGTACTTCGAGCAGGCCTCAAAAATATAATAATCTAATCTAAATTACAATGTGTAAATGAATATACAAACTGATAAAAAAAAATTAAAAAAAAACTTGTATTGAGAACTCAAAAAACTGGTAGATCCAAGTTTTACCCAATGTGCAGCTAATTTGAAACATAAAATACATCACTTAGAGATTAGTTTAGTGATCTTGGAATATCTGAATTCATTTCCTTTGTGGAAAACAATAAAATTGGGAGTTTCTGGACCTTCTATATCATACTCTCTCTCAGTCTCTTCTGACTATCCTCTTTATTTCAGATATTTATGATGTACCATTATAACATTTCTATATTTTTCTGATTACTGTCCAAAAAAATACAATTTTTATATTATTCTGGATAAAAAATGAATTACTAATTATTGAATGGTACAAGACAAATCCAAGTCTTTAATGAGAAATCAGTATATTAGTTTGAACCTATGCACAATGCAACCCATTACATCCAGGTATATATTCAAATCCTACAAGACTATCAGCCACCACAATATCTAGCCATGAAAAATGTCCTATTTCAAAAATAAAGGTATAAATTAATCATCAAATAGGCCTTTTAACCCCCTCTGTTCGTTTTCCATTTTCTTTTCCCCCAAACAGGTTTGTTAACCCCCCAACCCCGAAATCCCACTTCAATTTAGCAAAAAGTGACAATTAAGTTTAAAATATATTTCATAATTGACATCATCATTGCCAACAAATCAGGATCAGTATCTTCCACTAATGTTCACATGTGAGTTAAGCTTAAAACAAAGGGAAAGGAAAGTTCAGCAAATAAAAGGAAAGGAAAGTTGCTTACTCTCCTAGAACCATGTGTTCAAATATTGAAGTTCCCCATTGAATATGTCAATTATACATTGAATTGCTATCCGTAAAAATGCAAGAATTCCATTTTAACTACTAGGAAAATCTGGTAAAATCATAATTACTTTCTGATATTATTTTTTTTTAAAAGAAAAAATATATATTTAATATAAGGGTCATGCTAATATATTGAAAAAAGGGGAAATTGCATTTACCTCCCCTGAGATCACTTTAGATGAAACTAATACCCCCTCTAGTTTTGAAAACACACTGATAGAACACTGCAAAATGAGACGAATGAGACCCAAAGAGTGGGGCCCACTTAACCAAGTCACACACATTCAGTTTCTAGAATGATTGATGGAGGGAATAAAAGCTAATAACAATGTCTCTTATTCTACTGATATTCCATTAAAGAGGGGAAGTGGGAAAAACATTCAATTTCAAGAAGGATGAATAAAAGGAATAAAAGCTAATTAATAATGTCATTTATTTTATGTTATAAGAATGAGGGAATAGGAAGAGGGAAAGATATTCATAAAATATTCTAAGAAACAATTAGGGAAATTCTTTCTCTGGTTAGGAGCAACTCGCTCTGGTTTAGGAGTTCTTAGAACTCTGGTTTAGTTCTTTTTCTGCATTTTTATATTTCCAGCATTGTAAGAGCTTCAGAGCTCATCAATTCTAACCAATAAAATTCTGGTTTCTATCATTGGTCTGACCTGCCAGATAGAGATAGAAACTAGCGAAACCGAATGCCACCGAAAATGTCTGACAAGGTTGAGGCTTTGGAGATAAGAATGGCTGAGATGGAAGGTTCAATGCGTCAAACCTTGGATGAATTTCGTCATGCCATTTTGACAGATTTTGCAAAACTGTTGAATCGGCCTACACCTGGGATGTCGCAGATAACCGAGACCGAGGAGCCAATTACGGAATACAAGATGGCAGTGAAGAAGGTGGAGCTGCCTTTATTTGATGGTGACGATCCAGTGGGGTGGATCATGCGAGCAAAGACATATTTTGAGGTACAGGGAATATCTAAAAAAGTGAAGGTTCGTTTGGCGAAAATTAGCATGGAGGGAGCAACTACTCATTGGTTTAATCTTCTATGTGAAACGGAGGATGATCTCACATGGTTGAAGTTGAAGGAAGCGCTGATTGAGAGATATGGAGGAAGAAAGAGCGATAATCCATTCAAAGAATTGAAAGATCTTCAACAAACTGGAGATGTGGAAGAGTACATTTCAGATTTCGAATATTTCTCTTCCCAGGTTAAACGTCTCCCTGAAGAACAATACCTTCGGTATTTTTTGGGTGGCCTCCAACCAGAGGTACGTTTGCGAGTAAGGACCTTCAACCCTAAGACACGTGTGGAGGCAATGAAATTGGCTCGTGATGTTGAAACAGAGTTACGAGGCGTGTTGAATTACAGAGGAAGCAGAGGTGGAGGTCGTTCGCAAAACTGGAAAGGGGGACGAGAAGGAAGTAATGGGCTTACTAATAGAAATAGGTCTGGACTGGGTTTTTTCCAGGCCCAAACAAGGGAAATGCAAGTCCTTGGGGAACCCAATCCAGAAATACTCTAACTGGGCCAAATCCTAACCCGGAATTAAGCATGCAAGGAGGCAACCTTAATCAGTACCAAACACGAACAAATGGCAATGAGGAGCGACAGGGGAACCATGAAAATCGCAATTGGGGAACTAAGCATGTTCCATATTCTGAATTAATGGATCGTAAGGCGCGAGGCCTTTGTTTTCGATGTGGGGAAAGGTTTCATCCTCTTCATCAGTGTGCTGAAAAACAGTTGTGTTTGGTAATTTTGGGAGATGATGAAGTGACGGACGATGCCGGCGAAGTCCTAGCTATCGAATTGAAGGAAGGGGAGGAAGACGTTGTAGTAAGATACAACTCTGCTGTGCTGTTCAGAATAGCAGAGGAAGGCAGAGTTCGAAATTGGTTCCCTTTTCCCCTAGGCTTGGAAGGTACCGTGAAGGGCATATCGGTCACAATGATGGTGAACACTGGTGCTACTCACAATTTTGCGACTCCTCAAATGGCTTCAGTTCTGCAGCTTCCAGTAGAACAGATCCCAGTTACGAACGCAAAATTTGAAAACTGATCTCGTGTGGCCATAACAGAGAAGTGTCGGAAGTTTGACATTCAAATTGGAAGGTTCCAAACCACTGCTGAAGCTTACATAGTGGAATTACAAGGTTAGGACATGATTTTGGGAGTGGCTTGGCTGCATAAGTTAGGCAAGGTGTTATTTGATTGGGAAGAAAGGGCAATTTGCTTGGACTGGAAGGGGAAAACTGTGAAGCTGCAGTGTCAATATCCGGAGAATTGGAGAATCAATCAGGAAAAAGAATTTAGTGTTGTTACCACGAATATACTAAAGCCGAGAAAAATCATAACATGGGAAGGGAATAAGGAAACCATCAGCAAGGAACTTGGAAGTCTGCTACAGAATCAATGTCTTAATGTTAGCCTTGAGGACAAGGCTCATTTTGAAGCACATGGCAATGATAGAGCACTGCAAAGTGAGAGGAATGAGAACCAAAGAGTGGGGTCCACTCAACCAAGTCACACACATTCAATTTCTAGAATGATTGATGGAGGGAATAAAAGCTAGGAACAATGTCTCTTATTCTACTAATACTCCATTAAAGAGGGGAAGTGGGAAAGACATTCAGTTTCAAGAAGGATGAATGAAAGGAATAAAAGCTAATTAATAATGTCATTTATTTTATGTTATAAGAATGAGGGAATAGGAAGGGGGAAAGATATTCATAAAATATTCTAAGAAACAATTAGGGGAATTCTTTCTCTGGTTAGGAGCAATTCTGCTCTGGTTTAGGAGTTCTTAGAACTCTGGTTTAGGAGTTCTTAGAACTCTGGTTTAGGAGTTCTTAGAACTCTGGTTTAGTTCTTTTTCTGCATTTTTATATTTCCAGCATTGTAAGAGCTTCAGAGCTCATCAATTCTAGCCAATAAAATCTGGTTTCTATCACACACCCCCCTCCCCTATCTTCTCTAAAAAAAATTGCATCAAACATTTTTTTGCCACACTTACATCTATTCATGTCATTTACTATACGACACAACTAGAGTTTTCGCTTTAATTTGTATAGGTACGACTATACATCTGGTATTTGCAATTTTGAAAGGTATGGTTATGTTCTCGGTAGCACAACAGAAGTGTGTATTCTAGTGTCTTTTTTATAAATGACAGATAAAGTTGAAAGAGTGACAGAAAACAAATGTTATGCACAATTTTTTTAGTAACTATAGGAGAAGTAGATTTTTTTTCAAAACTAGAGGGGGTGTTAGTGTTATTTAAGGTGACCTTAGGGGAGGTAAAGGCAATTTCCCCTTGAAAAAATGGAATGCAGAATTTTCAAGAAAGAGAAATGCACAATTTTCAATACAAAGTTTCTCTTTTCTTTAGTATAAGGGCACATGTTAGCATTTCTCTTAATATAAAGCACAAGATGTGCCATTGGAATACAATAAAATCCAGAAAGTAGCAGCAACAAATACTGCAGAAAACCTCCACAGTCATAAAAATTAGCCAACTAAAACCCCAAACAATCAACTTATTAAAAGTTTTAAATACTTGATGAAAGTAGACCAACTTTCTGATATAACTGTCAAAGAATGCACAGCTGCATACTACTTCTAATGATTCTTCACTTTTTGGTTTCATTTCACTTAAAGTGCACAGGTAATAAATTTAGATTCCCTCACATATACCATATAATGACATAGTAAATCCACCAAAGTCAATACATATAAGCAATGACATGACAGTCCACAAAATATATGCCACAACAAAATGATAGAGGGTACCATGTTAAGCTATTCCACTGGGCATTAACTTTTACTAAAAACACAATTCCATTAACATCCAAAATCAATTTTCATTTACTATCCCACCAATGCCACTCCAAACTTACCATCTTCTATTGATTTTCATTTAGCCAAAAACGGAAAAAATCTCATATCATTAAGAGTAGATTACAGAAAATAGCAATTTATTCAAAGCTGCTAGCAATATTTTGTACTAGATGGATTATCGCAGAACAATAGGAATTTGTTCGGATTATGTTGTGTTATAGTGCTACTATAATTGCTATTAGGCAACACTGATCATTAACAAATAAAAAGTTGCAAGAATTCCCCAAAAATTTAAAGCATACCAAAGCTTTCGCGGATTTCATAATGATAGTGTTGAACACCTTTTTCCTTGTTACAGGATTCAAATTCCCCCACCAATCAACACAACCCTTCTTCCTCCAATAAAAATTAGCAGCAACCCCAACCACATTCAACTTCTCCTTCAATTTCACACCTCTCTTTTTCCCACCACAACTATTCAACCAAGCCAGCCTCATCGAAACCTCGATCCTATTCGCAATAAAAGCCTCAATCCCATAATACCCCTTCGATTTCAACCAATTGAATTCCACCCAATCCTCTCCAAGATCAGCCTCTTCCCCTCTAAGAAACCCGCCGCCAGAGATTTGATCCATCGCCTCCATAAATCTGTCAACATCCTCCACAAGAGCCTCAGAAAACGTCACTGCATCAAGCCGCCTCGCTGAACAAGAACACTCCGACGCCTCCTCCCCTTCCTGGGACTCAAAAAGCCGAGCCGAATCAAATATTAACTTACCGGCGATGTCTGATTCGGCGATTCGAGAAAGGAGGCCGTGTGATTTCTTGAAGCAGACAGTGGGAAGGAAGGGAGGATCGCGACAGAGAAGATCGGGGAGGATGATGAAGCAACCATGGCCGTTGGATTGTAGTTTGGAGAGCATTTGGAGGAGGATCTGGACGAAATTGGAATCCAGAATGGTGAGATGAGAGATACGGTGGTGAATTGAGAGAGAGGAGAACCATCTGAGAATGGAGATTCTAGGGTTAGGGTTAGGGTTAGGATTTGGGGATTGGGAATGGTACAGAGAGATGTGGGAAGTGAGTGAGTCCATGAGTTGACGGTGAGCCATGAGAGAATTTTAATTTGTGCAGAGAGAGGGAGGTTTGGAATTTGAGTTGGGAATGTTGGAGGATATTTTGGGATGATGTTGATGACAGTGTTTAGATGACAGAAGTCTGAGAAGACAATGGGAAAAATGAAAGGAGGAATCTACGCATTCAGGGGTTGCCACGATGGATTCATATTTGGGC
The DNA here is from genome assembly GCA_037974775.1 of Cicer pinnatifidum. Taxonomy (NCBI): domain Eukaryota; kingdom Viridiplantae; phylum Streptophyta; class Magnoliopsida; order Fabales; family Fabaceae; genus Cicer; species Cicer pinnatifidum. The sequence continues at coordinate 35,448,032 of JBBPBR010000003.1, forward strand.
GGGGAAGAGAAAAAAAGAGGACGCATGTGCAAGGGTGTTTATTGAATATATTTTAAAAAAATACTCCTATTAAACATTTTAAAACTAATGAATGGAATCTATCTGAAGTTGAGTGGAATGGAATCTAACGAAATAGAATAGAATTTATATTTTACTTTTTTGGATATTTTAAGTCGAAATTTACTATATTATTTAAAAATTATAGAATGAAAATGAATTCTTACATCTATATTCTATTTTCATTCTTTGTTAGAAAACACTATATTGTATATAATTTAAAGAGATGAGCTTTCATTAAATGATTAAAATTTTATCTCTTTAATTGGTGAAATATCATCTTTATCTTGTCAGTAACTATTTTAGTTGCAACATAGTTGTAATAATATCATGTAGAAAAAATTAAAACTAAAAATAACCAATTAACATAAACAACTAAGAGGAACTTGACCAAAAATGAATGGAAGAAGGGTATAAATATTGTTCTATAAAACAAGAAAATGTATAATTATTATTTCATTTAAAAAGAATGATTGTGATCACAAAATTTGAAAAGTCCTTTTTAATTTTAATAGTCGATTTTAATGAAAAGTCGATTCTAATTAAATGTACAATTATTATACATTTTCCTCATAGCATTAAGTCGATTCTAATAAAACCTTGTCAAGGAAGTAAAAGAGGAAACAGACTAGGTCACATTTATTTTTTGAAAATATTGTGTTTTTATTTTCTAAAATATGTGTTCATTTTATCTTAATAAGAGACTTTTAAGTAAAATATTGTCATGGAGAGAAGATGAAATGCTAGATAATGAAGATGTATTTTCGGAAATATTGAAAACACTTTTTTGATATTTTTATTATTTCTAGAAATATTGTCAATTGTTCCCTTTATAAAGTCTCTTACCTTCTTATCAACGAGAAAAATTAACATAAAATTTAAAAAATGTTTCCACAAAGTTAATGGGCCCCTAATAATCGAGTTCACATCTATTGTTGTAAAAATATAATAAGGATAATTTGGTAATATCAAAACGATGGAATCACATTAAATATCACTTCATTCCATTTCATTCCACTATATTTATCAAGCCAAACAAAACCTCATAATTTTTTAAAAAATCAGGTTTAATTACACCTATCAACATTTCCTAGAAATCTAGTCGGCCTTGCCTTGATATGATTAGGAGTCTTTTGATTATTTGATCAATTGTAAGCTCACAAGGTCTTTCATATAACATGGTATGCCTTTGACCACATATTGATCATCTTAGAATTCAATCATTTTCCTTTCTCCTCTAATTACAAGAACAAACCCAAAAGGTTTGAACAAATTTGGCTAAAGGATGAAAATTGTCCCCAAATTATTAAAGATATTTGGAAAAATCAAACAAGGAATGTTGCTAGTAAAATCAAAAGTAGTACGGATTCCCTTCATGCTTGGGGGAACTCGATTTTTGGCAATATTCCTAAAATGAAGATTAGGAACATTCAAGATCAACTAAATAGGATGCACACTAGAACTCAAAATAGTGCTACCATAACTAACACAACGGGGTTATAATCTCAGCTTGATCCTATGTTGGACCATGAAGAAGGATAGTGGTCAAAATGGAGATAATACTACCAGGTATTTTCATTACAAAGCTTCCCAAAGACAAAAAAGAAATAAAATTGATGCTCTCACATTGGAAATGGGAATTTGCAACATTACCCTATTTTCATAAGAGAAATTCTCACTCAACACTTTTCAAAATCTTTTCACCACTAGTAACTCCACCAATATTATCCACTGTACTGAGGCTAAATCTCATATACTCATATACTTAGTACAAGTATTATAATAGATGTAGCAATACTATATAATGGATTACATCTATTATATACAATCGAAATAATAGAGTCACAATTTAGAAATTGAGTCCATTGAAGAATTTGTGATAGGTCTGAAATTCTCGAACTAGTGGATTAATCGTTGTAATATACGTGATTGTAATTCTTTTCCTTAATTTTTCCGAATGTAAATTCAAAACCCCCTCTTTATTTTTTTATTGATTCTGAATTCGGTCAATATTGTTAGATGTTCTTGCAAGATGATTCAAGTTATTGCCCTACGCTACATTTTTATTACTCGTATTTGACTTGTGTGCAACATCGGATCATATATTTACAATAACACGTTACCTACTCGAGATAATTTGAATACGAGAGGGATTATTTTGTTTTCCTATGTGTCCTAGATGTAATCAAAAACTAGAAAATATGGATCACATTTTTAAGGAATGTGAATAGGTCAAACTGCTTTGGGATGGATCTCTTTTAGGGATCAATTTTGACAATATGCAAATTGACCTAATGACTTGGTTGGAACAATCAATTTTACAAGCTCCCAGTATTGGAACCAAGTTGGTTTGAAGAACTATGACCCTTATTTGTTTTGATGATAACAAATTATTTTGCGAAAACAATTTAAAGCACTAATGTTATGTTTTAGTGTGTAATTTCTAAATTAGGTTATTCTATGAGTTCACGTTGAACCCTATGATCTTTGGGTCTAAGTTAAACGAACATCAAAACTCCAATCTATTCTCCACATTCTAAGTCTGGTGAATGCTCTAAAGGCGCCTCTGATGACTTTATCTAATACAAACAATGCTTTGATTAGTTTGTCTCTGATGATCATAATAAGCATACTGCCTTTGATAGCCTTGACAAGCAAATGATTATATGTCTTTGATAATCACATCAAGCATATAATGTCTGACTTGTTTAATAGTCAATGCTCTGATAATAGTCAAGGCTCTAATGAAAGTCAATGCTCCAAAAAGTTAACTCTCTAAAAAAAATAACGCTCTATAGAAGACAAAGCTTTTGCGCATCTTCTAATAAACACCTTGAATTTGTATTTGTCTAAAGGTATATGCGACATACTCTAGATCCAACACAAATACTGATTCTGACACTAGAATTGCATCAGTGCCTTAAACCGATCTAATTTAATTAATGTCATAAATGATTTGTTAAATAAAAACCACAAATTATCTCTAAAACTGAAAGCACTTAGGAAAGTAAATGCAAACTTAACTAAAGAAATCAATGCCTTAAAAACTGAAAATGTTAAGGTTGGATATGAAAATAAAACTTTAAAAGATACTCTTGTTTCAAAACCTTAAAAAAATTCCTCCTCGTGTTAACATGAATAGAGTTTTTTTTAATGCATATTGGTTTTAATCGTCGCTTCATAAAGACTTAAGATTGCAAAGCCTCTTTGAAATCTCCTTGTGAAAGAATATAAGTTTACTTTTGATAATGAATGTTTGGAATATTTTGATATTTTGAAAAGTAAACTAGTCTATACTCTTATCATAGTTGCACCAATTTGGGATTACTTTTTGAACTCATGTGTGTTGCTAGTGATTATACAATTGGTAGTGTTAGGACTAATAACCTAATTTTTTTCCATGCCATATATTATGCAATCAAATTTTTGAATGAAAATCAAGCTAACTATGCCACTACATAAAAAAAGTTGTTAGCATAGTATTTGCATTAGAGAAATTTAGATGTTATTTGATTGGGTATAAAAAAATTGTGTTTGTTAACCTTGCTGCTTTTAAATACATGTTAACCAAAGGAGAGTTGAAACCTCAACTAATTAGATGGATTTTGCTTTTATAGGAATTTGGTCTAGAGATAGAGGATAAAAAAGGATTGAGAATATGGTTTCAACTCATCTTTAAAGGTTGGGAAACCTATTTGCATATAACAAAAAAAATAATAGAGTGGGAGAGTTTCCAGATGCACACCTGTTATCTGTTGTGGCGAGGCCCTGGTTTGCTAACATGGCACACTTTAAAGCAATAAATATAATGCCAGAGGGGTACACTTGGCAACAAAGGGATAAATTCCTTAAAGCATCCAACCATTTTATGTGGGATGATCATTTTCTCTTCAAATTTAGTCATGATGGGTTGTTTAGGAGATGTGTAGAAGGTGAGGAAACACTAAAGATAATGTGGCATTGCATAGTTCACCAATGGAGGACATAGTGGTGAACGCATTGCAACTAAAGTTCTTCAGAGTGGGTTTTTATGGCCTACCATGTTTAAGGATTTTAATGAGTTCATAAGAACAAGTGGTAATTACCAACACACAGGTAATATTTATAAGAAAAAAATGAGATGGCCCTCAATGGCATCCTTGAAGTTAAGCCTTTCGATTTTCGGGGCATTGATTTAATGGGCCCATTTTCGTCATATAATTCAAATCTTTATATTCTTATTTGAGTGGATTAATTAAGTAAATGGATTGAAGCATCTGCATCTGTAGCTAATGATTCAAAAACTATGATTAATTTTCTCAGGAAAAATATTTTTGCTCGACTTGGGGTACCGAGGGTTTTGATAAAAGATGGAGGGTCACACTTTTGCAATAAGTATTTAGACAGTGTTTTGTCCAAGTACAATTTTAAGCATAAAGTTGTCATACCTTATCACCCTAAAACATCTGGTAAAGTTGAAAAGTCTAATAGACAGTTGAAAATAATTTTAGAAAAAATTGTTAGCTCTTCACGGAATGTTTGGTCAAAGAAGTTGGACGATGCTTTATGGGTATATCGAACAACTTGTAAGACTACTATGGGGTTCTCTTCAAATTAGCTAGTATATGGCAAATCTTGTCACTTATTAGTTGAGTTAGAGCATAAATCATTTTGACAATTAAATTTTTGAACTTTGATTCTATGTTGGTAGGTGAAAAAAGAATGTTGAAACTGAATTAACTAGAAGATATGTGGTTAATGGTGTGTGAGAATGCATACATTTACAAGCACAAGACCATGATTACCACAATACAAATTTAGCTTATAAAGAGTTTCAACTAGGAAAACAAGTGTTGTTGTTTAACTCCCAGTTGAGATTATTTCCAGGAAGTTGAAATGAAAGTGGTCAGGTTCGTTGGTGATCAAAGAAGTCTCGTCGCATTAAGTCGTTGAATTAATGGAACCAAGATCGTAAAGATCGTTTAAGGTGAAAAACCAAAATCTGAAGTACACCTTATAGGAGATATTCCTAGCAAACGTGCATCCCTCATTCTCAATGACCCTTGAGGACATCAAGTGTCAAGATAGTGACAGTAAATGAGTGATGCATGGGAGGCAACCATTGAGATAAATAAAATGTCAACTTACATTATTGAGTGTTTTGAATCATGCATATATGTTGTCATATGCAAAACAAAATGATGGTCGATAATTCATTTGACATGATACTCGAAGGGTTAGTTTCCTATTTACCTACCTGGTGAGGTTTATGTCTAAAAAGTTCATATTTTTCATTGTGTGATATTATGACATGTATCATTTTATTAGAACATGAATCGATTTTCCACAACATGTCTACTTGTAATTTATACATGCAATAAGGCAATTTTCTTGGTACTCTATGAGCCCTTTTGCCTATCCTTACTTAATTATTATCCTTTGATAACCCCTATGAGCCTGAACCCTTTTAGTTGTGTTACTTAGCCATATTACAAGTGAATGATCTAAATTATTTTTTCTTAAACCTATACTTGGAGTTAGGTTTACCTTAATTTTATGACTCGACAAATTTTTAAGTTTGGAGTTGCTCATAGAATAGAAACTTATTAAGTTTGGGTTGAGGTACAAGAGAAACAAAAGTAGAAAATTATTGAATAAAATGTGTCATCTTGCTAAGTAGTAATTGGGTGATCCTCAAATCAAAACATCATTCATGTCAAAATGCGGATTACCAACAACAACAAAAAAGAAAGAAAGAAAGTTTGTGAATAAACTTTGGATTTTACTCTCTTGTACTTTATTGGTTGATAAGTTGTCAAAGTAATAATGTAAAATTAAAATGATTAGTATGTTTGCCTAACTCCAAGTTTTAAGCTCACTATCCAAAATGGCTCACTTTTACCTTGCCTCATTACAACCTAAAAAAACCTCTAAAAGTGTATGTACAATTTACATTGTAAACATGTTTACAACATTTTCAAGCATATGATAGTTTGTCGATGTATTTGAACTTCGATGTTAACCACATAATTCTGTAAACATTTGAGAGAAATTTGGCGAGTTATGTGTAGAGGAAGTTGAGTCTAAGAGATAAGTGTCAAATGAATTGTCTAGCTTTCTAACTTACATTTGAAATTTCCTTCCAAATAGAAATGATTTTGGGCATGATATATGCTTGCTGACACAATAGTTATTCTGATAGTGAGATAAGTTGGTAGAGAAGTTTGGGAAGTTGCATTGATGAAACAAATGATTATTTTTGAAAAACTTTGTTCTTTGAGGACAACTAACATATTAAGTTTGGGGTTGTGATGAATTTTTATCAGTCCTAGTTTTTAAGCATTTTATAGTTATCTTATTTAAAGTTTTATTTAATTTCATATAATTTTAAATTCAATTTAATAAAGGAAATGCTTTTTTAACTGCTTGAATTGTTTTTGATGTTTTGTTACTAACTCTTTCCAAGCAGACAAATTGTTATTTAAATAAGATTCTGAATTATGGATGCAAAGGATAAGACAACTACACTTTAGAAGAATCTTTGTGCAACCTTTTATGTGTAACTATTTTCTTCCTTTGTATATTTTATCAAATATTATGAGTAGCTGATTTATTTATTGATTAGGACATTGATGAACCTCATTGAATATATGTAACTTTGATTTTTATATACTATTTATGCAATATAAAATATTTGGTTATTCATTTATTTTTTCTATCAATGATTTTTTTGTAATCGATCAATATAGAATTGAACTTAGGTGTTACTTCATTATCGATAAATAGGTTGTAATAATCGGAACTACAATAGATGTAAATGTTTCAATATTGTTATAGAAATATAAAATATTAACATGTAGCACTAGGAATTAATAATCGTGAAAGTAACAAGTCAGATAACCTAAGGGAGTGAGGGTCATTGTTATGAGAAAGGGATTTTGTGCCAAGGAACTAGTCTTAGTCTAATTGGTTCATTTGACAAAATTTAATAAACTAGAATGTTAAAATAGTGAATTAATAATTACATAAAGAAAATGAGGTGATTCGAATTCCTAATTGTTTTTCTCAAAATCTTTATCTCATTATTTTTTTTATTTCATTTGTACTCAAACAACCCATCATTAAACTTTTTATTCAAACAAGTGTTTACAACTTTGTTGCATTACGAAATTCCTAACAATTTCTGATGAGACGATTTTACTTATCATTATGATAACTTGAACGATTTGATACTCTTGCCATAGAATTATCACATAAGAATCTTAACATTGTCAAATGTCAAGACTGAATGTCTCGTAAGTTGATTCACACTCCTTGTGTATCGACTTAAACGTCTTTGAAAACCCAATTTTGAAGTCTAGAGTTGTGTGAGTCAATTATCAATCCAAGAACTTCAAAATTTGAGTTCTTGAAGTTCATAAAGTGATTCATAAGTTTGAAAGTGGATTAACAAGGTTTAAAATCACTTAAAAAAGGTTTTAAATGAGTTTCAAGGGATGACAATGCAATATGACCACACTAACAAGTTAATGCATGTTAAAACAACATGCAGTAAAACTTATGCATGATAAAAATTTCATTTTCATGAATTCTTTAATGATCAAGTAGTCTATGCAAGTACTAAGGAATCAGAATTAACAAAGCACACACAAACATAATCTAGATTAAGCAAGTTGACATCACTCAAAACACTAAGTTTAAAGACTAACTTATGAGGCACTTTGCAATTACATCATTTCATCTAATTACTAAAGTAGAATGATTGGTCGACATAAGTGTAATGTATAATCCTCTAGTACACGTGTAGCTACTAATATTATTGATCCTTTAAAATAAATCTAAAAGTACAATTCATGTGAAGTGATGTGATGCCATCAATGAAAAAAGCGACTTACAATGGAAACAAATATTTTATGTTGATGATCATGTTTACAACATTCAAGATTAGAAGATGACATCCATTAGATTGAAAATCAAACGATGAAGTCCAAATAATTGATTTAATCAAAAGAATGTTCAAAAATATGAAAAAATGAACAAAGAAATAGAAAGTTTGTTTACACTTTGAAAAGATAACTATATAAAAATCAAAATGTCATTGGTTTACAAAATGTGACCATTTCATTTGACCATATAAAGTAGGTTTATTTAAAAACAGATAAGAAAATAAATATGAAAAAACCTTAAATAAGGTTCTATTTAATTGAAATTTCCTCTATATTGGAATTCATTAGAGCTTGTTATAAATCAACCAAATATACAATTATAATCAACTTTGCGTGACTTATTATGGGTTGATATAAGATTTATATTGTAATATCCTTTATGTGAGAGCCAACATCCTAGATAAACTTTGTGATTATATTTAATACAAATTCAAACATTTGTAATCTAGCCCATCAGTTGCAACCACCTTTGTTTAAAGGTTAGTATAGAGAGATAGATAAATACTCAAATCCTTAGTAATGCAGTTTTCCAAATTTATTAAGTAAACTAGAAGATATTTATTGGGTAATCTGGAGAGTTAGTTAGAATAATACTCATGTAGTCTAGAAAGGCAGAGTAAATAACACTTGTGTAGCTTGGAGATCCATAGTAAATAATAATTTATTTGATTAATGGATTAAGTTTTTTTGGGTGAATAAGACAAAATCTCTATATAAGGGAAACTTAGATGTAGCAAAAAGTTGTTGTGAACTAGTATAAACATAATGTGTTCATCCTTTTTTTTCACTCTTTATATTTACAGATCTTTGTGTCTTATCTTCAAACATAATGTGTTCATTCTTCTTTTCTTTATTAATTTGAAGAAAAACTCTTTGAGAAAGAACTTAACTTAAGCTGTCTTTCTACTTTGATTTATCCTCAATGTCTTCACAATGTGTATGTTTTTAGTGGAGCATTGACTTATGGTTTTAGAGAAAACAATTTAATTATAAAATGCTCAACACAACTCAAACTCCTATTTCTTGTGTTTTCTAGTACCTTCATGTTTTTCTCTCAAATACTTCTCGCGATCACTAGTTTTTCTACACAATTCACCATCAATATTTTCCATCAACCATCAATCATTATAAAGCCTTAGACCTATCACATCTAAGAGTTCTTAGATTCATTTTCTACAATTATTTGATAAATGAAATCATCATTGTTAGTGAATAAGTAAACATTTCACTCCTTTATTTTAGTTTTTAACTTTGTAAACTCTCTTATTAATCCTTTTTTTCTTTGTTTGTTATTTTTCTTATGTTTAGAAAACTATTCCATCATCAAAGCCACTGTTGGAAAGGAGATGACTAATCTAGGACCCAAATATGTCTTTGAAAAAACTCATTTGAAGCCAAGGTAAAGGCTTAGAGGGAGTTGATAAGGTCATGTGTGTTATGTGGGTATGGCAACGAGATTAATCTCCCACATATTCATATGAGATCTACCTAATGGTGTGTCTTTCTTAATAATAAATGGAATAATTAAAATATTGGTAATATAGAGTTAAATGAACTTTGATGCATGTTTAGGTTGTGAGTTTACAATTATGTTTAGAGTTGACATATGATTATTGCGAATATCTAGTTATTGAGGTAATTGAAATGTCATGTTTATTTTTTTTATATGAATGTTTTGTTGTTTAGAGATGTTATACCCCAATAGTTATACTATGAAAATGATATGTTGATTGATTCTCTTAAGCGATTGATGAAATAAAATTATTGTAAATATGTATCGGTTGATAATTATGGATGACTTGATTGATTGACTTGATGTCTTGATGATTATGTGTTGAAATTATGAAATGAATGAATGATAATTTCAATGATGAGAGTCAATATTTAAACTACCATACCTGTGCCTTTATTATTCCTTTAATAGTAAGGATTGGCTTAGGACGACAGGGGGATGACGGTAGACATTAAAGCTAAGACTCCAAATTAAGAACTTTGTGTTGTGTCGCATTCATGATGCTATGAGGGATAGGTAACCCTAGTGTGATGAGAGGGAAATATACCGTTTTAGAACTTGGGGTGATGATCATATTCATTAGATGATCACAATTTGACAACTCATAGTATAACAATCTTGATCAAGTCTTAAGATTTCATAATGAATAATGAAGTTCTATCTATAACAAAACAAAAAATTCAGTGACCAATGAATTTAAGTAACATCACAACTTTATTAAAGTTTAAAATAACACTTAATACACATCACCCATACAATAACAATTAGCACAAGATTTAAAAATAAAATAAAATATCATGCAATCTTGCCATAAATTAATTCACAACAATTCTATTGATTTCTAAATCATATTTTAACCCTCACTATTACCATTCATATGTTCTTAATCAATTGTTACTGAATAGCGATCGACGGTACGCGGTAAGTTTCAGATAAATCTTTGTAAATGATGACATTTTCGTTCATCCCATATTATACTCATAAAAACTAACATTTTCTTACCACTTAACTTGAACGAAAATTTCAAAACTGTCGTCTCTAGTAACCCACAAAAGTAGTAACACAACATAACAAACAAATACAAATAATTATTTACTATTTATAATATAACCCATTTTTTTAAAACAACCAATGTTATATTAGTATTATTAGTAATTATTAATATTGTGCAAATAAAATCTTTAATCTTTTATCACTCCCACTCCTTAATTTATCCACCTTAGCTATTAAGTAAATCTTGTTTTCCCTACCCCAAAAATGTATTTAATAGTATACAAATCTATATATTACCATAATTAATCACATATTATTTTTTAATTAAAAACCAAACATAATCATAGAATGCAAAATAAATTGTGTATATAATTTTTAATTTTAAATAGGAAATCGATAGATTATATGTAATGCAATTAGTAATATTTATTTACAACTGAAAACTTATGCACAATTTAAATTATTATTAAAATAAATAAAGATTTTGGATGTAAAACAAAATTAGACTTTTTGGTATAAGTCAATTATAATTGGAGTGCATATAAATAGAACAGATTTAAATCAAAGAATTTTACTATGATCTCGAAGCTGCAATGCATGATTAAAGTTAAGATATAATAAAGTATTTATGATAAGAGAATTGTGAATTTAAAAATCTGAAATAGTTACTAATATAAGGTTGTATGGCTTGTTATTTGCTGATCAAGAAATAGGATTATGATTTATGATGCACTATTTATATAAAAGTTAGATTAAAAAGAAATTAACTCTTCGACCACCCCTCTGGTGACTTGAATTGGTTAATATTGACAAGAGTCGAGTAAAACTCGTTTTACAGATCAGATCATTGACTTAATACAAATGGAAAATCGATTAATACTAAAAGGCCTAATTGATTAGTTTATCAAAAAGGATTAATCGGATTATTTAGCTAGTAAATCGATTAGTAAGACAGAGTTGGTAAAACAGAATAAATTTCAAGCATAGTTTAAAATATTGGTTTGACTCTTTAATTTTCATTTGGATTAGAAAATATTACAAAATTGCGAGCCATTACATTCAATCCACCTTAAAGTATTTGCATCCTCATAATCCAATCAACGAAAGGATGAAAACAAAAACAAAACAAAATACATCAAAAGATAATAGACCCCTAATCTAGCTGTCAGCTATTGTAGGCTCAGTGCTCGATCTACTCTAGGTCAGCCCTCTGCAGATGATTCAAAAATTGTTTCATAACACTTACGACGGTCTAAATTATATTAAATTGAATAATGTTCTAAGAATCTAACCGTTTATCAATTCTCGTGAATCTTCAAAATTTCTTTAATTATAATTTAAAAAATTCCTTAACTCAATTTTAGTTAATATTTTAATTATTTTTTATTTAATTTTTTATTTTAATTTTAAATGATAATTTAATTTTTTATGTTTTAAAATATCAATAATGTTATATTTTTTTTTTTTATAAAAATTCATCAAAATTTTCTAACAAAACCTATAAAATTAATTATATTATTCAATATTATACAAATTTAATTAAATTCGTAACTCAAATATTCAAATAAACTTATGTTTTCATTCTTTATTTGATGTTGTTAGAGATGAAAATATGAGTTTATTTAAAGATTTCAGTTATGAATTTGATTAAATTTGCATTATACTGAGGATAATAATTAATTTTATGGGTTTTGTTTGGCATTTTTGATGAATTTTTACAA
>JBBPBR010000003.1:35460300-35486721 GCA_037974775.1 Cicer pinnatifidum
AAAAAAAAGATAAAAAATTAAAACGTTAACTGAAATTAAATTAAGAGATCACGAGTGCTATTTAACCTTAATTATATGTAGAGTTTATGTGTATGGACACCAAGATTATTTTTTATCATCAATTTAAGAATAGTGGAACGAAAAGAAGGAGTATTCAATAACTGTATGGAGATATTATTTAAAAAAAGATTACTTGATGTCTATTTATAAGTTTACATACTCCTATCAAATAAAAGTAATTAACATACATAATTACTAGAAAAATAATTTTTATTTCCTACAGTGCCCCATCAATCATCAAGAGTAGCATATATTGATAATTGAAAAATTTTTTTATAACCATCATCTCCTTCCACAAAGACATGAAAAGTAACTGAGTTTCAGAACTTAATTTTTTGATGACTTTGTTGTTGGTATTAGACTCTCTTCTTATGTGGAGAAAAAAAACTCAATTATTGTAGTCCATATATCTCACTTATTTAAATGGATAGTGATCTAATTAGGGTTGTAAGAGAGAGACTATTTTAAAAGAAAAGAGAAAAATAAACCTTATTCTCGATTTTGTCAAATCAGTCTTAGAAAAACATAGATTGCGCATTTGTTAACCGTTCGATCGGGCTGATGTTTGGACAACAGGTTCACAACATTCAGGTCTTCGTTTTCAACGTTCAGATAAGAGAAACATTGTCTGGAGATAGAGGAATCGTGCTCGAATAACAACAGGTTTTTGAGTGTTTTTTCTTCTTCTTGCTTTTTATTTGCAAGCTTTAGTGCTTTGTTATTTTGGCTGTTTGTAGGCACATTTTGTGCATCATTTTGAGACTCTCTTGTACCCTTATTTAATAATAATTGAGCTATTTCTTTGATTTCGATGACCCGTGGTTTCTACCCTTGCATTGAGGAGTTTTCCACGTTAAAATATCAATATTCTTTAAGCTCTTTTATTTTGATTAATTTGTTGTCATATATAATTATTGTTGCTCCTTACGGTTCTTGCAAGTTGGGGAAATTTTATGTCCGTTGTGTATTACTTGTTATTGTATTTCTGTATTTATTCTCATCAAAGTGACATAAGAGCTCCTAGTTAAAGGGTTTTTGACTTATTTAAAGGATGAAGGAAAATATGAATTCAAAGATGGTATGCTTGAATGATACTAGTTACCATTTGTGGAAGGGCAAGATGAAAGATTTGTTATATGTGAAGATAATGCATCTTCCTATTTTTAGTTCTATAAAGTCGGAAGATAAATCTACGAAAGAATGAGATTTTGAACATCAATAGATGTGGTTTTGTTAAGCAATTTGTAAAAGATAATGTTTATAATCATATTGCTAACAATACAAATGAAAAAACTATGTGGGATAAGATACATATTGTGTTTGCCTCTAAATCAGGGAATAACAAATTATTCTTATTAAATAGTTTCATAAGTTTGAAGTATAAGGAGGGAACGTCTATTTCAGACCACTTGAGTGAATTTCAGGGGCTCCTTGATTAAATGTCTAGAATGAGTATCATGTTTGATGATGAGCTATTGAGACTATTTTTACTGTTATCTTTACCAGAGTCTTGGGAGAAATTTTGGGTTTCTATAACGAGTTCATCTCCTAATGGTGTTGTTTCTTTGGAAACGGCTAAATATGGTGTTTTGAATGAAGAAATGAGAAGGAATGCACAAAGTTCTCCATCTCAATCTGAAGTTATTGTCACTGAAAATAATGGAGAATTTCAAAAAAAGAATCGAAGGTTGTATAGAAAATAGCATAAGCAAGTCCAAGTCTAGATACAAAAATATGGAGTGTCATTGTTGTCATAGAGATGCAACACCAGAGTTATGCATAAAAACAACAACTAGTTCAGTAAGAGTTCTATTCTTTCTTTCAACTTTTCCATTCATTTTAGGGGAATATGGTGCAATTTATAATTCCTTGGAGTTTATAAAACTTATTAAATAAACTAGAATCTATAGGAACAAAATTGATTTTATAGTTAGAGTTTTGTTGATAACAAAATTATTTTATGGAAACAATATATTTGACTTCAAAGAGTATGAAAGAAGATTTGATCAAAATTTGAAAAAGATTAGATAAAGATTTTATCAAGATTTATCTACAATAAAATATAAATAGAATCAATCTCAAGAATTTATGAACGCAATATGTAAAATATACGAACATAATCAATCTGAAGAATTTATAAACTCAATCTAAACAAAATAGAAACATAATCAATTTGAAGAATTTACAAACTCAATCGGAACGAAATATAATTCAGAAGTAAACAAGGACTAAATTGAAGTCAAAATTTTAACTATAAATAGATACTCAAGGTTGAAGAAGAAAAGCATCAAAAAACATAAGAGAGTAGAAGAACTCAAGCTCAAATTCCAAATTCATCTTAGTGTTCAAAGAGAGAAATACTTGTTTGAATAAAAAATATTTTATGAGTGTTCATTTCTTAGAGTGTGAGAGTTATAATTATTATCAGCTTTGTTAGAAGCAAACACTTAAAAAAAACATGATAAATCTACGTGTCAAATTATTTTTGTTTTCATTACTTGCTACCTCTGAATCCAATTGCTTCTTATCTAAATAACTCATAAAAATCAACCAACCTTCATCAAATTAGCAAAATGTTATCAACATTGGCGGCAAACACAATTCAACTCCCTTATTCTCGTGTTTGCACCTTCAGAATCATACTATGTTCCTCTATCACTATGAAATCTCTTAATCTTTCTACTAAATTAATTTTCAATTTCAGTTACAAATATTTCAAACATGTCAAACATTTCACTTTTATTTTTCAGTAGCTATACAAAAGTATAGTCATAGCAATCGTATATCAAAGTGATAAAATAATGTTTTCCATATCAAGTTAAAAAATATCGAAGTGTATTAAATATAAAGGCTCAAATTCTCTAACTATTGATTTATGTGACCTCTTTGTTATTTTAGCTTGATTTCAAAAATTACATTTTTCAAAATTATTTAAACATAACTTTGGAATTAAAACTAAGCTACTTAAGTTTAAAATCACACGTTTGTTCAAATGATATAGTCTAGAATGCCAAATATTTAAATCACACAACATGTAAGCTGAAGGAGACATTTTATTAATTTCAAATTTCAATTTAACATACCATGAGTGGCATACCTTTTCCCAACAAAAATACCATTGTTAGAAATGATGTACAAATATGTCCCTACAAATATGTCCTTATTAAAAAGAATATCAGAAATCAGATTCTTCCTTATTTTTGGAGTGTGCATGCGTCGACATCCTTCAAAACTAATGTCTTTTCAGAGGTGAATATTAATTCCACATATTCGATATCAACAACATTAGTGGTGTGGGAATCTCCTAACGGCACTTTCTAATCTTCAACAGTAGTGTATGTTTTAAACATAACATGATCATAACAAACATGGCGTGAGGCGCCAATGTCTATCCACCATCCATTTGATCTACCAAAAATGTTGATTTCAATTACCATATCAATGAATTTCTCTTCTATAAGTTTAGTATGTTGAGAATAGCTTGGTTTGTTCCTACACTTGTGTGCCATATGAGCTTTTTCCCCAAATCTAATTTAGAAAATTGGGGATTAGGGTCATTTCCAAGAGATGGTTGTTGCCTTATAATTGGGACCTTGGAGGGTTCCCATTCTTGTTGTTGTTCTTTATAGTGCGATTCTTATTTTTAAGTTGTTTACCGTTTGGATTCATAACTGCTCTGATGAATATGTTCTTCTTGTTATTTGTAGCAAAGAGCTTCGTTTTTCTGGTCTTGCTAACAAGATTCTTCCTCAATTTTGAGGTGGGTTATCATAATTTATAGAGAGAAATCTTTCCAAGCAGGGGGCAGTTCATCAATAATAACAATTTAAAAATATTCATTTAAGGACATAACTTCAGAGATGGTCTTATGAATTATTTTCTGGTTTTCAAGGGACAACATAATTTTCCACTTGTCTATCATCGAACATCTGATATTTGAGGTATCGACTAACAACATAATTTTTAGCTCCAGCTTCCTCAGTAGCATGATTCTTATTTAGAGCTTCCCAAACCCGTTTAACAGTATTGTTGGAAATGTAGTAATCATACAAACCACCAACAAGTCCATTAAGAATATAATTTTTACGTAAGTAATCATTATGTTTCCATTGATTTAATTCAACAGTCTTTTTATCCTTTTCTTTTTGTTCACCTATTTCGGGAACAACATGAATGTCATCTTTTACGACATTGGTAACCTTTTTCATGGTTAAGAAAAATAACATCTTTTGTTGCCATTGTTTAAAATGACATTCCTCAAATCGAAATGGTTTGTTGAAATCAGAAGAATAAGAACTTGTCCCAGTGATTTTGTCGGTAGACTTGGCAAAAGGAAACATCTTAAACATGTTTCATGATACTGCCCAAATTGTATAGGACAAACTATCACCCACGAAGTTTCCAAGATAAAACAGTCTAGATAAATTGTATTGGAGTTCCACTGCACTGTAGAAAATGTTCTAAAATTACACCATCAATATGGAAATTAAAAAACTGTCACTCTTAATATGGTACTAAGACCACTCGAAAGAAAGAAAATAAGTTGAAGTAGAAAGGGAGAAGCCGAGAAAAGTCTCAAATTTTCGGAGAAATTTTTGTGTGCTTTTCTAACTAAGTAGAGTCGTCTATTTATAGAAGAACTATGTAACTAAAGGAAGGAATTGACAACCAGATGTTGAATGTTGGCTTGGCGGAGGACATACATGTGTACAACGTATCAATAAATACATGCATTTATTAAAAATAAAGAGCGAGCCGACTAGATGGCGGCAACGGCGTGCATGTGTGGTGTCTATTTGTGTGCATTCTCACTCCTTCACAAAATTAGGTACCCCTTAGGATACTCGACAATTGTCATACATCCACCTTATAAACACTATTAGTATATATCATCATTTCTAACAGTAACCCTACCATCCAAATTATCACACCTTTACCTTGACCCCATTACAACCCTTGAGTCCTCTAATAGTGTATGTTCATATTGCATTGTAATTCTTTTTTTCGAATTTTTCCAAGGCTAGGTAAAATGATGCATTGTTTTAGGATTTGGGTGAATACTTCTTTAACAAGCAACACTTGAGTGTAATAGGAGAGTTGTGAGCAAAAGTGAAAATTGATGCATGAAATTTAATTTGTTACTGACCTTTTTGCTTTTCTAGCTTTAAAGAAGTTAAACAATTGAGAAGCATGATGAAGGAATTTTGTGTGGACCACTTTCCAGCTTGATATTGACATGATTGGATAATTTTAGGTACTCGTTTGGATATGCCTTTTTGACTCTTTATTTTGTGGTAAATGTTCCTTGAAGACAATATATTAATAAAGTTTGGGGTTGTGATTACATTTTATTTTAGTATCCTTTATTTTGTCTATTTCATGTCCGATTGTAGTTTAGCTATATTTTATATAGTAAATTCAACATTGAGTTTTTAAGCTATAAAAGTATTTATCTATGTCAATTGTTTCTCCATAAGCATAAATTCTCTAAGTATTGTCTATGTTTTCTATCAGCTATTGTAGGTGAGCAGTTGAAGTGGAACAATACAATGAAACTTATGGAGTCATGGATACAAAAATTGGTGGTGAAAAAAGCTCAAAAGAGATAATAGTTGACAAGAATCTCTTAGGAGAAGCAACAAGCTGCCTAGGCAAGATGGTAGGTGTAACACCGTAATTTTTAATAGCAATAGTGTATTTTCTTTCAAAATAATTTCTTAAGTATAATTCAATAAACACCATTTTTATTAAAATAAGTGTAATTTTTATTTCTTTTAAAGTTAAAATAAAACTAACGGTGTCACACACACGGTTCAAAATATAAGATTCTTCAAAATAATTCACACACAGGTTAACTCTAAATATAATAACTTATAGCATATGTGTCCATTGCAAAAGTAGTCTGAAACTTATACACCCCCAAAATATACACTTGAAAATACACCAGAGCTTTGAGATTGGTCTAGCCACCATTCATACTACTACGATATTCCAAGAATTATTTTGAAGAATTATACCCCTTCATGGATACCGAAAAAATGAAACATGGAACCACCAAGCAAAGACAATTGTTAAAGGTATAACATAAGTAAAGATATCCAACAGTATAAGATAATCATATCAAAAATGAAAAGTGGCATAGAATGTCCTATAAAACCAACATAATGATCATGGACTAATCACTACAATTAACAAAGGCAACCCCATACTCGATGCAAGTCACACAAAATGTCACCTCTCTTGGCGATACCTATGCCTTGCTCTTTGACTCCTCCGTAGTTAGATTTACCACTTATGTCCATCTCTATTGTAGATAATAATTAGGCAATCAACATCGGTGAAGGAGAAATGGGAACAACTACTAGAGTGGGAACCTCAACATTGGCATTAGACACATCCATCATCTGTTGGGATGGTTCCCATACCTTAAATGCTAACGGAACAACGAAGTCTTCCATGCTCTTTGGAGTAGCTATGGGTGCTTGGGGTCTGATTTTCAAGAATGTATACTTTGTAATCATTGATCTTGTCGCTTCAGTGTGCCCCCAACATGATATGTTGCCCCGACCTGCAATGTTAACCCTACAACCCTCCCCATATAAGATGTCTTTCCTTTGACTTGGTCAAAATCCGAAGTAATAGACGATCCCTAATAAGAGAATGTCCATGACATTACCATAATGGCGGTAAGTGGAGGGAGTGAATGGTTCCACATCATTTTAGGGAATCGTCTAAATTCCACAAAAATGTAAAGAATCGCCAACTGAAATTAATAGATAACATTTAATAGTTATGATATGATAATAATGATAAAGTAAATTGGCATATATATATATATATATACATACACACACACATTCATATATCATGGTATCAAACCCTCTAATGATATTCCTACATGTTAATGCATATGATTCTGAAATATCATCTCCCCTACAAGTGCTTTCCTGAAGGAAATTGTGAAGTTCACCTAACAACACATCATAATTATCCCATCAAGAATATGTGAACGTCCACCTGACGGTTCATGTCACCAATGTATACATGAAAAATCTTTCACCATTTATAAAAAATTTATTTTTACCACACTAGTTTATATGAATTAGTTACATTTCTTTGTCAACTCCACATGACACAAAAATTCAATGCGTATATTTAAACACCAATTAACACATACAACAAGTTAATAAGTAGTACAACTCCATGAAATTATCATTTTATAAAATTTAGGTAATCTCGTCCGAACTAACACATTCAAATTTATAATTCTTAACTTAGTCAAATAGGCACTTGAGACTAAACTATCTCACTAACTTGACCAATATTTTTAATCCCCATGGATTATATAATTGTTTTCTCCTTACAAAAATAATCTTAACAACTCAATCAAAACAAACAACCCATATAGTTAAAAAAATTTATCAAATAAAAATTCAATTTCCTTTGACATAGCCCAATGAAATATTCAATATACCTTACTTTGTTTTCCAAAATATTCTCTAAAAAAAATCTCCATGTCATCTTTGCTCATAATTCGCTTCTTCAAAATTTTCAATATAACAAATTTAATTATTCAGAGTTTTCCATAACTTTCTCGATGTCATTAATATGAATTCCTTTACAATGCTTAAAGAGCTAATTACATAAACATATAATTTTAAAAAATTTATCTCAACGTTGCATACTTGAACTCAAACAATACTATTTGAAATCACAATTTTACTTTAAAACTCTTATTTCACAACTTGAGTTTAAAAGAGATTAACCACTTTGGTTTCAAATACTAGCAAGTAGATTATCATTATAGTTCAAAATAAGACAATCAAATATACTTTCAATTTTTTTTTTACTTTATAAGACACTCAAAATCATTGATTTGAAAACAACTCATTATATAACTCAAATATATATGAAAATTAACTTTTCACATTACAACACAAGGTTTTTTCGGCCTCATAAAAAATTTTGGGGCTTGGGTTTAACTTATTGTTATTCAAGTTACTAAAATCACTAATTTCATTTTTTACTAAATATTTAAACAGAATTTACATTTTTACTCCCTAAATCTTAGGGTTCTTGAATTGAAAGGAAAATAGTTGGAAAAAGTTATGATGTGATTGATTGTTATGTTTTGTATGATAATAAGCAAATAGTATGAGATAAGTTAAAACTTGGGAGTTTTCTTTTGTTCTTCAAAACCAATACATCTTCTACTCATTTTACATAGCTATAAATTCATTTTAAGATAGGTAAGATAATACGTCAATTTCTTCATCAACATACTCATTTTCAAAATCAGAGTCAGAGTGAGTATCGACCATCAGAGCCATATGCGCATGCTCTTTCATTCGTTAGGATTGATGGTATATGTAACCTCTGTTTGATAGAAAAATATGCGGAAGAATGCCTATTCTAACAAATATGCGCAGTAGTTTAACAAATTGTAAATTTATTAAACACAACATTAAACAAGGTCCCTAATATACAATTCTAATGAATGTCGAATTATATGGATCATGGTATATATGGAGAAATGCATCAGAAACAATTATTCTTCAAGATATTGATTTTCATGCAATCATGTTAAGACAATCAATCATGTAAATTCACTTAACATAGAATCTTTATCATGCATTCAATCAATATCAAAAACGTAATAAGTGCAGAAATTTAAACGAGATAAGAGAAAGAAAAGTGTACGTTGATTTTTATACTGGTTCAGCCGTCTCGTGACGACTTACATCCAGTCCCAAGATCTAACTAGATCTTAGCCTTTCTTATAGAACTTCTTAGAATCAGTTTACAGATTATACACAGCGCCTCGCACCAATCTTAAATTATTCTACCTGTTCTATCTTTCCTTCCCTGAATTCCCAAGTTTAAGTCCCATAAACTTGACCAAGAACTCAATCAAGCGTCTTCTTGTTGACTACCCTCAACCTCGAAGAACACCACCAGTAACAACTGGATTTTCTCAAAGTAATTTGGTTACAGAAAATGATTTACAGAAATTGAAACATATCAGTTTTACAAAGTTCTTGATCTTTCTTCTTCTCAAAGCAATCTTTCTCAATTCAGTCTTTTTCCATCCTTGTTGATCACAAACATAGATTGTTTATGGCTGGAAAAGATGTTCAAAGTAATATCAGTTGAGAAAGAATTATTGGTGTATGATTGTAATTGATATTATGAAACTTTGTTATCAAAAGATAATATCAAGTTGTTATCTTATTGTGGTTATGAGAAGATGAGAATGAAAGCAGTTTATATAGGTTCAGGAAAAACAACACATGAATCGATTTGCCCAATCGATTCATTAAAGTTATATAGCATTCTAATCGATTGATCCAATTGATTTCGCGAATCTTGTTTTTCTTGAATCTTGAAACTACATAAACTAATCGATTTACCTAATCGATTATTTTAAATGAGTTCTTCAGACTTTGATGAATGTATATAATTGAATCGATTGTCATAATCGACTTGAAGTGTTTTGTTCAAACAACGAGATCAAAACAATCGATGTACTTAATCGATTCAACCATTTCAGTCATCTCTGTTTCTAAAACTTTTTGTACCAATCGATTTGGTCAATCGATTGTGGACTTTAAGTCTGAAGCATATTTCATCAGTTGGTTCATTCAATCGATTTACCAAGTCGATTGATGCCAACATTTGTATCAATCGAAGTACATAAGTCGATTGTGCTAATCGACTGTGTATGTTCCTGACCAAGGTTATTTTTAAACTTGTTTTAGTGAATCGATTTGCCTAATCGATTTAGTAAACATTGGTTTGGCTCTGGGACATTCACAATCGATTGTGTCAATCGATTTAGACAAAACAAAATAAAGAAGTGATTGGATTAATCGATTTTCCAAATCGATTGCTTGCAAGACATGCTACTAACTTGCACATTATAATTTCAGTAAATGTACCAATCCATTTGTCTAATCGATGTAAACAATCAGTTCAGTCTTGGTGATTTAAACAATTGATTTGCCAAATCGATTTGTGGCAAACTGGCTCTCTAACTTGCACAATTTATTTTCTAATAAGTGTACCAATCGATTTGGCTAATTGATTGATAACCTGTTTGATTTTTCAGAAGTTGTGCAAATCGATTTTTCCAATCGATTGGTTAATCTCAGACTACATAATATCATTCAACCCTGTTACAGAATCGATTTTACTAATCGATTTGATTATGGATCTTCAAGCTTTTGTTGATTTCTTGAGTTCCAAGCAATTGTCTCAAGTTTGTAGGATTGAATTGTTGTTCCTGAAATTTTTCTCAGTTTACAATGTTAGATTTATTTCAAGCTGTATGTTTGTCAATAATATCAAAAACGAACATATGTCTAACAAGGATTTGAGAGAAAAGGACTTTGACTTCTTCTTTAGCTCATCTCCAACTGGTTCAATCTTATGGGATCTACGTGAACTCATCAGTTCTTCTAGAGTCAGTTTATTTAGGTTCTTGATGTGATCAGAGATAGTGTAACTCTTTCAGAACACTTTCAATATAAAAACTAGAGTTTGAAATCTAAAAAATATTTTATCAATGTCTTCATCTTTTTGCATCTAGAAAAGTACATACTTCCTAACAAGTAAATTTCTTTTAGCTTATTGTACCTACTTATTTCCTTCATGGTTGAGAACTAGAACATCAAATATACTCTTTCCTGTTTCTATGTTGCTGCATTTTTCGAACTCGTTAAAAGTAATATCATTCACCATAAAAGTTCTTGTTTTATGATGCATCTTGTATTGTTTGTTTTGATCAACATTGAGATTCTTTCTAGATATTTCAACACCAGAAGCGTCTTTTGGAGCCTCATAGACATCTCCAACTATGACCCAAAGTTCAGTATCATGTGAAATGTATAAACCTTTAAACTTGTCCGAGCAATATTCAAATCTTTCTCCATCAAACAGAGGAAGACTATTAACATTTCCACTGTAACTTCATTGCAAGAGTTAGTCATAATAAAATAGACCTTTACTCAAATATGGTTAAATCCTTTGTATACTTCTTACGGTCTTCAAAATTTTCTTTGGGAGTTTCATAGAAGAACATGTAGTAAGAATATAATTCACCAATGTCACCAATTCGCCCACTAATAAATACCTTTCTCTCCATGTCAAAAGACTCATATTCATAGTGTCAACCACTAGTGATCATGTATCGCACAACCTTGGGCTCACACCAATAAGGAGGCCTAAGAACTTAAATGGGATAAAACTAATGTAGCAAGAAAGAAAGGCATATGCACCTTGAAAGACTCTTTCCTCAAGCTGTATACCATAAAACTTGCTTTTGAATAAGTTAATATGCAATCCAAATAGTTCGAAGCTTCTTGTAAGATCTGCATTTTCCCATTATTAATAGTTAATGAGATGCATTTTCCTCATTTAATTTTATTAGATAACTACTAGATTTTATATTAATTGTAATTATTATTTTTGGAGTGCATATGTTGTTATTTAATTTGACTCTATATGTCGCTAATTTTGGTTAAAAAATAAAGTAAATAAAGAAATAAACTAAATAATGCCTCCGTATAAATTAATTGAAATAATACTAATATTTTAGTAATAATAGTAATGTCATGTTTTGTTTTGTTTGGTTGTAGACATGGCAACGGGGCGGGGCGGGGGCAGATTTCGCTTCCTCCACACCCGCACCCGACTAAACGGGAAAAACCCGCACCCGCCCTCGTTTCATAGCGGGTGTAAAATTTAGACACCCATCCCCGTCCGCAACGGGTCTCGGGTTTCTCCGCCCGCACCAGCACCCACTCATATATATAAAATTATAAATTGAAAAATCATATTTATTATAATAAAATAATTATTATTAAATAATAATAAAATTAAAAAAATATTTTCTATAAAGATAAAATTATAATTTTTAATATTTAAGAAAATATTAAATATATTTAATATATATATGTATATAAAATTTAAAAATTGCAATAATATTACTTGCGGGGCGGATGCGGGTGCGGGTGCGGGGTGAATATCATCACCCCCGAACCCGCCCTCGCCCCTGAATTTTAATGTCGGGAAAAATCTGCACCCGCACCCGCACCCAATTAAAGCGGGTTTTCCCCGCCCAAATCAAGCGAGTTTGGGTGGGTACCCGCGAGTGCGGATTTTAATGCCATCACTAATTGGTTGTTAAAAGAATAACAATAAAAATCATAAAAAGGGGAATGAATCATGTTAAGTGGGCGTTACCCATATGTCAGTTACTAGCTACTAGCTAATGAGGGAGTATAAATTACAATTATGTTAATAAAATAAAGAAATAAAAATAAAGAGAGAGACTATTTTGATAGAAAAGGCAACCATCAAAAGAGAAAAGAGAGGAGTAACCCTATTCTCGATTTTGTAAAATCAGTCTCAAAAAAACATCGATTGCGCATTCGTTAACCGTTGGATCGGGCTGATTTTTGGAAAAAACGTTTGCAACATTTAGGTCTTGGTTTTCAACGGCCAGATCGGAGAAACGACGTTCATAGAGAGAGAAACCGTTCTTGCACAGCAGCAGGTGTGAAACGAGTGAGACAAGAGTTTTTGAAGCATAATTCTAGAAACAACTTTGATAATGGTAAGGACATCACTCCATTCGCTTTCCTACTTGAATTATACGTGATATAAATATAATATGATGTTATGTATTTGTTTTGTTTGTATGTTATCTTCAAAATATGTGTTATATGAATTACACGTTTATGAAGATATTATGAGATTAAATGATTTGCGTATGTTGATTGGTATTGGGTGAATTTTTCAAGGTGATGACCTCGTGTCTAAGCTAGGTTGGTTTAGGACAATGTTGAATGGTCTTGGACGTTCTGGTTGAGTGATCTATTTTAATACTAACTAAGGCGATGACATTCATGCATGCATTGGTGGCCTGAACTTAGGCACGAGTACGTGACGACAGTTCATCGCAAAGGCAACATGATTTAGAAGAATACTCAACGGTGGAGTACTGAACATGAAATTATGTAGAGCATTTGTCCAATGGTGGGACAAGTCCAACGGTGGGACATTGTCCAATAGTGGGACTCTTTGCTATACAGGGTGGTGATATTCCGTAATCATGCATTGACATATAGTCTAATAAATAGGATTCCTGCATTTTGGTTGATCTGTATCTTGGTGCTTTGTGATTTTTAACTGTTAAATGAAGTATATGATTATCTATATTTTGCTATAACAACTATATATGCATGTCTATTTGCTATGTGTTTGTTATTTGGAGTTGACCCTTACATTTGGCAGGTGACATCCCCAATTTGTCTTCGCAACCGGAGGGGTTTTCGGATGAATAGACAAAGTATTTCCTTTAATTTCTAACATGGGTAATGGTGGTCAGCTTTAGAGACTTTATTTCTGTTAGACTCTAGTTCATACCAGTTATTATCCTTCTATTCTGGTATGACATTTTTGAATCATAAAACTTGAGAATTTTTAATTAATTATCGATTGGTTGGTTAAATTTGTGTGTGATAATGTATTTTGTTTGCGCGAGAATTAAAACATTTTCATTAAAAAAATAGAATCTTATTTAACTTAGTATTTCGAGATGATGTCCCAAAAAGTGGGATGTTACACTTCTCAACACAATTTTAAAGCTCCATAGTTTTTTTACCTCCTCCTCCCCCACTCATATGGTGTCATCAGAAAACTATAAGATATGAAAATGCATCCTTTTCTTAACAAGCTTTCTTTATATTTAACTTTATGCTGAAAGGATTAAGAGGTGATTTTGCATTGAATATTCATCTAGCTCATTGAGCTCTTTTTTCGGTATGTCTTTATATCAATCAAACTGAAGATCTTTGTTTCACCATTTAAGTTTTTTATTGAGTAGTTTAAGCTTCTCTTTTAAGACAAAGGATTTCCTCCCTTTTACATCAAGGACATCCAAGAATCCCCTATGAAAGACTTAAATTATTTATCTTCAAACACACAATTATTCACTTTCAAGGGTTTTGTCTCTAATTGATATCTAAGCATTTAATCCAAATAGGACAATGGTATGATATATCTCTATCACCGACAAACTGTCCTCTAACCTTCCACAGATCAATGATGCCTTCATAAAGTATAATCATGTCTGATCTGCTCATAGATTGTCTGTCTTGAATCAACCAATTTAATTTCTTCACCATGATGTCCACGAGCTCCATATCTTCTATAAATTAACTAAATTCATTCAATCCTTTTCTCAAGTGTGAAAGACAAACACATTTTGTTTCTGTTCTAGAACCAATGGCATTGAAAGCACGGAAAACACACCATTCACTCTCTAAATTATTGTTTCTAATTGTCAACATCAATTATGATTTGAACACATAAAATAGTATAAAAAAA
Organism: Cicer pinnatifidum; assembly: GCA_037974775.1. Taxonomy (NCBI): domain Eukaryota; kingdom Viridiplantae; phylum Streptophyta; class Magnoliopsida; order Fabales; family Fabaceae; genus Cicer; species Cicer pinnatifidum. The sequence goes on from JBBPBR010000003.1 coordinate 35,474,752, forward strand.
AAAAGATTGCATCAAACTATATTTTTTTTACCCAAACTAATAGATAATGTTAATAAAACAAAATAATGTATTTTTTGTTTACCTAAACTAATAAGTCATGAACAACCTTTGGACGTAAATTATCATCATAGACAATAACATTTAGATATGTTGTATTAGTTGTTGAATCCCTTAAATGTAAATCTGCTTCCAAGTTAGAATGTATTTGATAATTTTGATCAATGTTCTTCTCTAAAGTTGTATAACTCCAAAAACCTACAATATACATATCTAGATAATGAAGATCCTCTCTAATGAAACTATGAGTTCATTATGCATGTGGAAGTAAACCTATAAAAATCTACTAAAGAAAAATAGATATTTTATTTTCATTCCGATGGATATTCCAAATACATGGAGTAATTTTTGATAGCCCGTGTGTTTTCTTTGTAGCTTATAACATGGAATTTCCATTTTGGAATATTGATTGGCGTTGATAGGATTTGCTCCATGATAGGCAATTGAATTCATGTTATCTTCAAAATTTGATGGAGTAAAACAATTCAGAGTTTATTCTTTTTGGGTTCTTTAGATTTGATTTGGAGCTTATCGGTTATTTGGTGGTGCTCCTCTTCGCCTTATCAATTGGAGCATTATAACCATTTTTGGCGTCTTCTGGATTGTGACGTCTTTACCATTTCCACCATCACAACTCCTAATTTGATTTTGATGGCATTGAGGCACTTATCACTCTCTTTGTTGTTATGTGTTATTTGAATTAGATCCAAATACCACATGAGTTGCATTATTAGGTTCTTTGTTTGACTCAACCTCCAAAGGAGTGAAATCTATTATCACTTCCACGTGATCCTCATCAAAAGTAAAAGTGTCATGAGTTATAGACAATTCATCATGATTCTTATCAATTATTTTTTAATCAGAGGGATACAGTTCTTGAATAACTGTGTTACCTCATAATTCAATATTGGTGGATATGATCAATAAAAGAATAGTTAATAACATGATGAGCATTAACATCACGACTTTCTTTGTACTAACTTTAGTTTCAACATTTGTTGGATCAACAATGTTTTAAGGGACATACTTCTTTACCAACATCTTTAAAACTACAACACTGTCAGTGGATTGAGCATTTCCATGATTATTATAATATTTTCGACAATTATCTACATAATTCCCTACAATCTTGCATGATTTACAAAACAATGGCAGTTTTTCATAATCAATATAAACAAAAGATGCATATCATTCACGTTCAAAAAAAGTGTGATATTTCAACTCACGATTCATGCTCAAATCAACCAATACTTGAGCAAATTGTCTCAATATTATTGAGCTCATTACTTCATTAAAAGATAAATGATTGTCAGTATGCGAAGTGATTGTGAAGATAATCTTTGGCCTCCAATATTTTTGGAAAAATTGTAAAAATGAATCCAACTTTGAGATTTTTTGCTTGACTATAAATATGAACCTTTGGCCTCTAATTACTAATTTATGTGAACTCTTAGTTATTTTAGCTTGACTGCAAAAATCAAAATTTTCAAAATCCTTTAAAGATAACTTTGGAATTAAGCCTAAGATACCTAAATTTGAAATCACTCCTTTGTTCATATGACAGAGTATAGCATGCCAAATATTAAAATCACACAACATGTAAGTAGAAGGAAACATTTTATTGATTTCAACATTCAATTTAAACATGCCATCAATGGCGTACCCTTTCCCGAAAAAATATCATTTTTAGAAATGATCTACAAATCTCCCCCTATAGACTGAGTAAACCCTGCCTTATTAAGAAGAAACCCAAAAACCACATTCTTCCTTATTTCCAATGTGTGCATGACATCCTTCAGAATTAAAGTCTTTCCAGTGGTGAATATTAGTTCCACATCTCCAATACCAGCATCATTAGTGGCGTGAGAATCTACCAACAACAGTTTCTTATCTTCAACAACAATGTATGTTTTAAAAATAGCACAATCATAACAGACATGGCGTGAGGCGTCATTGTCTATGCACCATCTATCTGATCCACCAACAAGGTTGATCTTAGTTATCATAGCAATGAATTGCTCTTCTATCAAGTTAGTCGAATGAGCATGGTTGGGCTAGTTCTTACACTTGCATGCCATTTAACCCGTTTTCCCACAATGAAAGCAGAGTAAAGGTGGGAGAGTGCCATTTCTAGGAGGTGGTCGTTGCCTTATAATTGAGACCTTTAGAGGGTTCTCATTCTTGTTGTTATTCTTTTAAGTGCAATTCTGATTCTTTAGTTGTTTGTCGTTTTGCTTCAGAACTACTCAAATGAATTTCTTTTTCTTGTTATTTGCTAGAATAAGAACTTCATCTTTCTGGTCTTGCTTATTGGATTCCTTCTTAATCAGACTTTCTAGGGAGAATTTTTTTTCTTTTATGCCTGAGAGAATTTTTAAAGCCTTTCCAAAACAGGGGAAATTTGTCAATAATAACAACAATTTGAAACTGTTTATTTAGGGACATACCTTCAGAGATGATATCATGAGCAATTTTATGGATTTCATGAGAATGAGCTTCCACAGATCTATCATTTGTCATATTATATTTGAGGTAGCAGCTAACAACATACATTTTGGCTTCAGCTTCCTTAGTATCATATTTCTGCTTTATAGCATCCCAAACCTGTTTAGCAGTATTATTGTCAGAACTGTAGTAATCATACAAATCATCAGCAAGTCCATTAAGAATATAATTCTTACATAAGTAATCATTATGTTCCCATTGGGTTAATTCAGCAGCTTTCTTATTCTTCTCTGTTTGTTAAGCTGTTTCTGGAACAACAGGATTGTCATCCTTTAGAACGTTGGCAACCTTTTTTGTGGTTAGAAAAAATAACATCCTTTGGTGCCATCGTTTAAAGTGACTTCCCTTAAACCAAAACAGTTTGAGGTATCGTTTGTCATCTGATATTTGAGGTAGCGGCTAACAACATACCTTTTGGCCTCAGGTTCCTTAATATCATATTTCTTCTTTAGAGCATCCCAAACTTGTTTACGATATTGTTGTGAGAACTATAGTAATCATACAGATCATCAGCAAGTCCATTAAGAAATAATTCTTACATAAGTAATCATTATGTTCCCTTTGGGTTAACTCAGCAGTTTTCTTATCGTTCTCTGTTTGTTAAGCTATTTCTGGAACAACAGGATTGTCATCCTTGAGAACGTTGGCAACCTTTTTGTGGTTAGAAAAAATAACATCTTTTGTTGCCATAATTTGAAATGACTTCCCTCAAACTGAAACAGTTTGTTGTAGTCAGAAGTAGAATAACCTCTTCTAGTAATTTCATCGGTAGACATGGCAGTATGAAACGTGTTAAAATTGTTATTTTCAATTTTGAAAAAAAAATTGAAAAAATAATTTATGCCACCAAAAATATTACTAGATTGAAACACGAACTAGGTTGTTCTCTGAAAGATGTTTTGAGGCACTGCCCAAATTGTGCAACGCAGACAATCAACCAAGAAGTCACCATGATAAAACAACCCAGATACATTGTATCAAAGTTCTATTGCACCGTACAACACCATTCTAGAATTACACATTCAATATGGCAGTCGAATGATTTCTGTGAGACCCTTAATTTTAAATCCTAAATTATACAATTTTTGGTGTATTTTGGTATTGAACTCTGAGGCTTTTTAGCCAAGTTATTGATATTTTGTGAGTTTAATGCCCAAACATATCTTTTGATGCCATAATTAAAATTATTCGTCGATAAATAAATTAGATTAAGTGTAGTGAACCTTTTGTCGAAGAATAATTTATTTATGTTACGAAGGATTTAATGCCAGAAAATTTTGTTAAAAATATCTCGGGTTGCTGAAAATTGTATCTGTCAATTGAGTTGCAACGAGAGTAGATATTTTTATCAAAATGGTTTGAGAAGTGATGGGAGGTGTGTGTGTGTATGAGAAGAAAGAAAAGGAAAAGAAAGAAAATAGAAGAAAGGAAAAACAAAGGAAAAGGGAAATGAAGAAAAGAAAAAGAAAGAAAGAAAACAGAATCCTTCCTCTCCCTGTTGCCTCACGAAACCCATTTTTTCCTTCTTTTTCGTTTGCTTCATTTTTGCTTTCTTTTGGTTCAAGAAAAGAAACCCAAGGATTGGTGGGTGAGAAAGCAAAGAATTTCTCAACTTCATTCTTCTTCTCGAATTCGAAAACGAAGAAAAACGGTGTTGGTGATTTCAAAACCGTCAAACGCAAACCTCCATGTTTCTTCTAGATCTAAGTTTCATTTCGCGAAGAGATAGAAGGGAAAGTTGCTTACCTCCACGGTACGGTGCTAGTGAACTAACTTTGGAAGCAACGTCGCCAACAGAGATTTTATCGGAATTACTTGTGGTACCGTAATTGCTCGTTAAAGCTAACGTTAAGGTAATGGCTCCTTCCAAACTTTTAGTTTGCATTTAGGGAATTACTTGTGCTTGTGTGGAAAATAAATTTGTTGGGTTTGAAGTGTAGATTTGAGGAAAAAGAATTTAATGCTTTTATGGGTGAAAGTTTGGAGTTGGGTTTTTGGTGAAATTGATGAGTGTTTTTATGGAAAAGGAATTTGATTCCTTATATGTGTGTTGTTGAGGAAAAGAAATTTGATGTGTTTGAGTTGTGGTTTGTGAAAATTAGTTTAGCATGTGTTATGTTTGAGTTTTGTGGAAATTTGTGGCGATTGATGATTGAACTTTGTGTGGATTTTATAGTTTTTGAATTGGTCGAATTTAATGTAAATTGTGGATTAAATTTGATCTGTGTGGTGGAAATTAAATGTTTGAGTATGCTCTGTGTGGAATTTGAAAATCGTTAGAGTTAAGTGAGTATTAAAAATGAAGAATCTTTTAATATTTGCATTTACTTAATCATTGTCGTGAAAATCGTTAGAGTTAAATGAGTATTAAAAATGGGGAATCTTTTAATATTTGCATTTACTTAATGATTGTCGTGAAAATCATTAGAGTTAAATGAGTATTAAAAATGGGAAATCTTTTAATATCTGGATTTACATAATGATTGTCGTGGATAGAGTTAGAGTATGCTCATGTATTACATTGTACATTGCGACCGGATGGGCCATGGTGATAGTGGTGACCGGATGGGCCACGAGATGATGTCATGTAATTTGTTGGTTCATCTAATCCTTGCGGGGATTACCGCATTGTGTAAGGTCTACGATAGACTGCATATTTTTGGTAAATCGTGTTGACCTGTGATAGGTAGCACCTCGGTAAATAGTACTTCGGCTTGTGATAGGCGGTAAATTTACGATTTACGTTTTTAGTAAATCATGTTGACCCGTGATAGGTGGCACCTCGATAATTTAGTACTTTGGCTTGTGATAGGCGGTACAATTATGATTTACGGTCCTTCGAGGAGGGTTTTGGTTCGGAATTCTGAGTCCACGCATTTTGGTATATACGCATTGCATTATGGTGCTTGACACTCGAGTCAGGTTTGATTCAAGATTATGATTGAGTGTTTGAACTCAAGTGGTTGTTGTGGTTATGCCATAATTGCTAAGTGTGAATGTTTTGGATTTGTGTGTAAGTGTCATTGATTGCAAAACCTTTTCGAAACTCAAGTTGTCATTGTGATTGTGCTATAATTAATAAGTGTGATTGTTTGGATTTGTGTGTAAGTGTTGATTGATTTCGAAACCCTTTTAAAAGCTAAATTTTGTTGTTTTCTGCTGTTTTCTGATGTGTATTCAAAAACATACATCCTATTTTAGCTACTGACTTATGTGTAGCCGAATACAGAAGGTTGTATTCGAATACAGACATGCTATTTTTGCTACTGACTTATGAAACAGCCATGTATTCGAATACAGAGATGTTGTATTCGAATACAACAGTGCAATTTTATTAAAAACTTCATGTTTCAACTTTTATTTATGCATGTCTAGTATATGGAAATCCTTTCAAGGTGCATGCTAGGTTGAAAGGCCATTTTATGCATTTGAAATTTAAATACTATGTGTTAATTGTTAATTTTGGTTGGTGATTGTTTACAACTATTGTGGAAATCTGGGCATTGCCCTCAGATGAGAATCAGGACCATCCTATCGGTTAATACCCTGTAGATGGGAAGGTAGTTGGACACACCTGACTGAAGTTCACTCGAGTTGTATAGTTTTTGTAGTATGATCATATTAGGTGGACATATAGGGACTAGATGTCTTTCTTTTTGGTTGTATCTATTTTAATTTGGAAGACTGTACCTATACCAATATTGTCACCTTGACATTTTATTTGATGGGTCCATGTACCACTTTTTGATGTGACGTAGGGGAGTTAAAAATCTTGTGGCAGTGCTTATGTACAGATTTCTACCGAGAATTACCCAGGGGTTTGAGCTATGTCTGATAGGCCTCATAGCCCCAACTAAAATTTTATTTTGATGTATAAATACTTTGGATTTGTATTTCAAAAACTATTCCGCTGCTTGTAAATATTGTTGACTTTTGTCGTTGTGTTACGACTTAAATATTTGTCCAAAAGTATTTCCTTATTTATTTCTTTGTTTTTATGAATTTGTTTTAGAAAAAAAATACACTCGCGCTGTTAAAAATCGGGGTGTTACAATTTCCACTCAAAATATGGTACTAAGACCACTCGAAAGAAAGATAAGAAGTGAGTAAGAAAGGGAGAGAAGAGAGAAAAGCCTCAGATTCATAAAGCTTTTTGTGTGTTTTTCCAACTGAGCAGAATCGTCTATAAATAGAGGAAATCCGCAAGTGGATCAAACAAAAAAAAAGGATCCATCATATTTTGACATTGTAAAAATAGATGCATGACACTAAAGATTAGGGTTTTGACCAGGCAATAACAAATGCACGAATTCAAGAAGGAAGACTAGATCAGATATTAAATGTTGACTCGGTGTAGGACAATTAAGTAATTAGCGTATCAATAAGAGATAAAAACACAAGCATTCATTTAGTCAAAGCCAAGTCGACAGGCCAGCCAGATAGCGGCGGCACGCACATGTGGTTGTCAATTTTCCATGCATTCTTCCTCCTCTATAAAATTGAGGTACCCCTTGAAACACACCCCAAATTCCATACTTTCACCTTCTAAACACTACTAGTTCCATTTGATCAAATTGAAACACACCCCAAGTTCCATACTTGCACCTTATAAACACTACTAGTTCCATACATACACCTTGAAATTTTTCGGGTTTTTTTTTTATATGTTTTTTCAACAAAATTCTCAAATCAATTTGGATAAACACCCCTTTCTACTATATCCAATAACTCATGTCTTAATTTTGTAAAACAAAATATCATATCATAATTTGTCGCAATTGTATATAATCCAAACTATTAAATCTAAATCTATAATTCCTTTCAATTATATAAAAAATATTTAGTATGAATGTGAGTGGTTCGATTTTGATGAGATACTTTTAAATGTTGAATTTTGTACTCCAAATTAGACTTATATCCCCATAATATTAATGTTAAAAACTCAAATTTGTCCCTTTAATTTTCATTCAATTAATGGTAAAAAATAATTATTTCAAAATCTTACCCCTTCACTAAAATTTTCGGTAAGTAATATTTTTTCTCTTAAAAGAAGAAGATAAGAAACATGCTGACGAGCTAACAAAGTATCATGTTGCACAGAGACACATCTTGTCATCTTTGAGAGATCGAGATAAGAAGAATGTGACTAATATCTCTCAAATTTATAAGCGACAAAACACATACAAGAAGAATTTGAAATGACCTAGAACTGGTATGCAACATCTGTTGAAGTTACTTGAAGCTGAGAAATATGCTTGTTGGAGTAGGATTCATGAAGACTCCAACCTTATGAGAGACATGTTTTGGAGTTTCGACGCACCCATATTCCATAACTTTGTTGAACATGTTCCCTCTTGTATTGATCATGGATAATACTTACAAAACCAACAAGTATAGGTTACCATTGTTTGAAATTGTTGGTGTAACTTCCATTGGGTTGATATTCAACGTTGCATTTTCTTATATGGATTGTGAGCATCAAGAAAAAATTTGTTGGGCAATAAAGAAGTTAAAAAAGTTGTTTGTTTCAAATACCTCATTTCCTTAGGTTATCGTGACTGACAGAGAATTTGCTTTAATGAATGAAATTGAAGTTTTATTTTCATTTCCAACAAATTTACTTTTTCAACTTCATATCAACGAAAATATTGGAGCCAAATGCAAACAATATATATTAAAGAAATATATGCAGGAATCCATTTTAGAGTTTGACTTAGGTGGTATCTAGGAAAGCTTTAGCTGATATTGTTCATAAATACAAGAGAGTCAACTATGTTGATAACGACAAAGTTGTGTGTTGTTGTATACTTAGAAACACTCATGGATTACCTTGTGCATGTGAGTTGACATGATACAAGTTGGAAGGTGTTCCAATTCCATTGAATGCTATTCATATATGTTGGAGGAAATTAACCATGAATAATGATCCAGAGGAAGAAAATTTGGAAAATGATTCAAAGTTGGACATTACATCAGATATATAAATAGCATATCTAGAGACAACATCAATGTGTGCACCACCAGATAAGATCAAAACAAATGGTGGTGTGAATAGGAAAAAAGGCAAAAAGCCAATGGGATTTGATGTATATCGCGACCCTTCATTTTTTGAGCATGTTGATGCATTTTATTATGATAATACAAATACTCAAGTCTCTCCGAAAGGACCCATGAAAGTATTCCAACAAGTTTCCCAGCAAGCATCGAAACAAGCCTCATAAGAAGTATTGAAACAAGTCTCTCAACAAACACCCAAACAAGCATCTCAACAAGCACCTAACAAGTGAAGTTAGAAAATATTTAGATGAGATTAAGTCCAAACCTGATTTATATGTTGCATTATTCAAGGAACGTTTGCAAGAAGTGACAATTTCTTTACTTGTAAATGATTTGGGAAACCAACCAAACGAAAAATGGATGTGTGACAATAGGAAAAACTTTTTCTTTGACTTTTTTCCCATTGAAGGGTGCACACATTAGAGACCTACCACGTGATCGTATTATCAATATTGGTTTTGTTATTGAAACTCATCAGGTTCAAGTTAAATTGAAATCAACATGTTTGTTGCCTCCACATGCATGACATTGGAAGAAGCGCCACCGTGATGAGTCTACATCATGGACTATAGCTTATATAGGTCGTCTACAACAATGGGTTTCATTACATTTAGAACATACATTAGATTATATGTCTTTGGCAGATGATTGCCACTTTAGATTTAAAATTTTATTTCTTATATATGTAGTTTTCAATTAGTTAGTATGTTTTCTCTAGAGTTTACATTCCTTTTTGTAACAATATTCATTCACATAATATTCAAAACATGAAATCATTTCAACTTTTAACAAAATAAGTCTAAAGCAATAAAGCAAAGTGTGAATAATAAGTCAATCGATATAAGTCTAAATAAATAAGTTTGAATAATAAAATAAGATAATAAAAATACAACTATAGTACTGATGATAATCTCCTCATCTAGATATGTGTAAAACTCTCTCTAATAAGACATACATCTCATTTTCAGGATCTAGCCTATGTAAATCTAAACTTTGTTGTATACTCATTAGTTGACATCATGTATACCATTCACCATAAGTAGTATCGAGACCAACATCATGAATTGGACCAACACCAGCATCATGACTAGGAACATCAAAGCATGGAGGTTCTACATCAGCGTAAGGGATCATTCGAGAATGAGATATCCTATAGTACCTATGACACCCTAAACCCAAAATAACATATATAATAACATATATAATAACTTATATTACATTTTTTGAACAAAATTCACAACGGATAAAGGAAATTTGTTTCCAAGAAAATAAAACCTTTTATAACTAATTTAGGATATCACGTTTCTCAAAAAAAAAAAACACTTTAAACTTTTATGCTTCTATAAAATAGACAACCTCCATAAACTTGCTTTAACTATAATTTCTTAATATAATTCTAAAAACTTACTAGCACTTATAAGGTTTTGATACAAATGTTGTTTCTAATTAAATAAGTAAAAGTAAAATACAATTTACTACTCTTATTCCTGGTATCACCTATCAGAGCGAAAATTTCTCTCAATCTTGAACTTCAAGACTCATTAACGTGTAATAACTGCGATTTCGCGAACGCAAGGCCAAACCAATCAAACACAAACAAAGTAGGAGGTGAGTTTTGAAATCATGTAAATAAAATAAATCAGAAGAATACGCAATTAATCATAAATAAACCATATCATTACACAAACATTCTTCAAGGAAAAACGTAACATTATAAAGTCAAAACCACTCAAGGAAAATTAATACATTTCACTATAACATCAAAATCATCTAAGAAAAATTATTATCTCACATGATATATTAATCACAACAAAACAATCACAAGAAAATTCAATGTTATGCATGAGCTTAGACTCTACTTCACAATGTGGCACCATTCTAACTTTGAAGTACTTGATTAGGAGGCTTGATATTATGTCATCATTCTGGTGGACGAACAATTCAAATAGGCCATGTTCTCATAGATTCCTCAACTCAACCTGAAACACATATACGCGATAATCGAGGTAAATGTGTGTTGTATGCTAGTTCCCAATATTTGGAGTGCTACCTCCAAGTCACTTAGGAATTCCCCACCCGAATACCTCCAAGGTCTAACAATCTTGCCCTAAAGCTCAACAGCAGACCGTCATGATCAAACTCATTCAGTTGTACTTCCCCATAATCACTAGGCTTGTTAAACCCTACCTATATGATGACAAAATAATCTTCACTTCAAAACTTCACATCAACTTCAAATATTCCCAACATCTATTTTATCCTCTCGTTAACCTAGACTACTCCATTAAGAGCATCATCGTTAGCACAAGTTATAATCATCATTATTTGATCAATTATGGGGTACTTCAATATTCCCATCACAATTTTATAACACAATTAATCATACATAATCATGATCATCATATAAATTCATTACAAATTTATAACATCACTATCGTCAATAAAAAATCATCACATAAAAATATATCATACAATACATCTATCTTTTATCATCACATCACATAAACTCATTTAATCTAACATATATATAAAATTGATTCGACACCCAATATCACCATAATATCCAATGACACACATTTAAAGTAATTAAATTAATCAACACCTTACAAATATTTCTATTCCACATTTTAATCTCACAATTTCCATATTTTCACATTAATTAATGTATCCCTCAAAGGACTACTATTGTACGTAGTGAGCCCCTGGATGAATCGTGGGAAATATGGTTTTCCCATTCATCTCACAATATATTATACTAATCAATTCAAATGCTCTTTCACCCCTTACTCATTTCGACACTTTTACACACGGATACGATTCCATAAGCAAACAACCTTATTTCTTTGACTCTTTGTCCTTCAATCGATCTAACTTGACAGTTTATGGGTAAACATAAAAAATAAATAATAAGAAGACACTCTAAAAACTAATTTCAAAATTCGATCAAGGAAACTTACCATAAATTAGAAAACCAATAAGTGGATAATATATATAGCCACTTTTCACACGTTCGTTCTGGTGTGAGTTTCACTCAATTAGAATATACGGTGAAGAAGAACAATGCAAAATAACGAATTTCACAAATGAAAAAATCGGGTATTTTGAGATAAATTGGGATGATTAAAAATTTGGGAAACTGTGTTTAATTGACTAGCTAAATGAATGAAAAAACATACTTAAATTTGGACGAAAAAAGAGAAAATTTTGTGGAACAGTTATCGATTATCGATACCAAACGATATGTTATTTGTTGTAACACTCCATTTTCGTTCCTTTTGTAGAGGCTAGGGACAACTTCCATCTATATTATTATTATTATTATTATTATTATTATTATTATTATTATTATTA
>JBBPBR010000003.1:35505026-35519692 GCA_037974775.1 Cicer pinnatifidum
TTTTATGTACATAAAATAGATAAATTATTACTGGAGTTAGTCTTTGAGTAAATTAATATCCGCTCATAATACATTATATATTAATAAATATCAACTTATAGATTTTTTTTTTCACTTATAATTCACTTAAAAAATTGAATCATTGAATTAGAAAACAATTGTATATATTTTTGTTTAGAAAAGAAAAGAAAAAGAGAGAAATTCTTAGAAAACTCTGGATTATGTGTATATCAAATTGAGATTTAGAATAATTTTAATAATATAATTTTTAATATATATTTTTTATTTACTAAAATTGATATAAATAATCCATTAAACTTTTACAAAATCAATACATTTTGACGAGATTATGTGAATTTCACTTAATAAAAAACAAATACATTAAAATTTGTGTTAAAAATTGCGTTAATATCACAGCTATGAGATATATGACGTAGCCCATAAGCTTGTTGTAACATGCACATGTATTTTTCAACGAATTCAAACAAAGCTATCTATTTTTGGTCCATTATTACTTTAACCTATAGCACCTACTTTCTCTCTGTTGCCTTATTACATGTTCACTTTTTTTTAGATGAGGTGCTCTCTTCTATGCACAACAATTTCCTAGTATTTCTTAATGCATGCCTCAATTAATTTAGATTAATGATAGTTTTAATTATTTTATTTTTATTTTTTAATTTAATTTTTAACTAAAAAATAATAATGTGATATAATATTGTAGAATAATTAACACCTGTCAAATCATAATAAACTACAATAATTTTTAATTTTTAATATTTTTTATTTAATTAATGATATATGAATAATTAATAAATTTAGATAGTTTTAATTATATCATGAAATTGTATGACACGTTATTTAAAATATGTCAAATATTAATTTTTTAATTTAAAAATTTGAGAGGAACTAAATCTGACAACTTTTAAAATAAAAGAATTATTTATGTGAATTAGAAAAAATAGAAAAATTAAAACTATAATTAAATTATTATTTTATAAATTAAAAAAATGCATCCTTCAATTATAAATGTAGCAGATATAAATTATACTTCATGTGGTTTTGATGATTAAAAAGTAATGCACGTGGTTTTGAAGGATGAGTACACAAAATTAAGTATTGGTTAGAGACATAGCAGAGAAATCATAAAATAAATTATTTGTATTGAAAATTTTAATATTTATTTAATGTAATAATTTTTTATAAGAAATGTTTAATGTATTAATAATACTAGAAATATATTCTTTAACATATATTTTTTAACACACCCTGATTAGTTAAAGTATGTACTTAAATTTATATGAAACTCACATGTTTTGATGAGCTTTTTAACTCACATGTTTTGTGTTAGAAAGTGTTTTAAGTCCTTAAATTCAAGCTCAATTGTAAAAGTCAAAATTGTTAGGTTGGACGGTAAATCTAATTCAAACTCAAAATCTCATAATTGTATGTGAATTTCTGAAGGTATATTTATCATCTAATCTATGAAGAAAAAAAAAGTGTGTTGATAATATTTTTCATGTATTAATTATTTTAAAAGCCAATTTAGTTTTTTATCAATAGATGGAATCATAAAGAAAAGTGCACATAATTGTGAATTTTCGAGTTCGAATATAAGACATAATATTCAACCTAATAGATATTTGTCAATTGAACTTAGACTTTATGTATTAAAAACTAAAATATTTATTATTTCTTTTAATATTTTTGGTTCGTTAGTTTATTTGCCCCTAAAGCAATTAATGAAAGATACTAGACAAAAATATTATCCTTTGAGGCAATTAATTTCATTTTTTCTTGTTAAGTTGTACTATATATAGTGTGTATGTCTCATATAGAAATGTACCATGATTACAAAGAAAACTTAAAAATAAGTGATGTGTATGAGATTTTAAAATTGGATTTTGAATGCAGGAAGTACAACAGAGAATCAAGAGAGTAGTTGGTTTATGGGGACCAAATGGTAGTGAGCCTTCAGAAGTAGATTATAAAGAGGAAATGGAAAAAATTAGAAAAGCTATTGTTGATTTCCATGGTGAAATGGTTCTCTTAGTAAACTACAGCAACATTAATTATACAGGTACTACTTTTTTTGACTTAAAGTTTCTCAAATATAGAAGAGAAATACATATTCTTGTTATGTGTAATCCGTTGTTGCTATTTTTTGAAGGCTTCAATTAGAGTATTAAAATTGATTTGGTTTTTTTAAGACCGTGATTAGAGTAAAATTACACGTGTCTAGTTTGATTAAAAGTGATTAAGAGTAATTTTTATGTTGAGTTGATTATAAGTTTAAGAGTGATATACATTACTTTAGTCTTTAAAATTACAGGGGTGACTCAATTGATCCCTATAGGTGAGTTAATTGATCCCTATAATAAAGAAATTTTAAAACTATATTGATCTTCTAATTTTCTAAACTATATTGACTTTTCATTAAAAAACTTACGCTATATTTTAAATCAAATTTGTCAAAATAAAAACATCAAATTTGCATTGTTTTAAGTTCAAACTAATCAAAAATCAATTTTATAAAGTAAATTCAAATCCAAATCAATTTTATCAAATTATGTCCAAATCATGTTTATGAAACTATAACCTCAAATAACCGAATTTAAATTTTTTCGACGACGGCTCTAAAATAATAATTAATTAGTATTACTTTTATAAATAATGATTTCTCTTTCCCAACATATTTTTAAAAAAATTCATCCAACTTTCACAAAAATACATTGTTGATTTTGCAGGGTTGGCTAAAATTTTGAAGAAGTATGACAAGAGAACAGGAGGTCTACTTCGTTTGCCATTCATTCAAAAAGTATTGGAGCAACCCTTTTTCACAACCGATCTAATCTCAAAACTTGTGAAGGAATGTGAAAGCATAATTGATTCAGTGTTTCCAGCTGAAGAAGAAGCTGAAAGAGCAAAAGAAGATATAATAGTAGCTGGTGAAGGAATTTTTAAGAACACAGTTGCAGCATTACTTACAATGCAAGAAATGAGAAAAGGTAGCTCTACACAGAGTCCCTTTTCTCTGCCTCCTCTCAATTTGCCAGATTCTGATCTCATCCAATCAATACAGCTTAATGCTGCTGTTCCAATTATTTAGTTAATCAAATTGATCATGATTATTATAGGTAGAAAAATTTGATCAGAAATTAGATTGATATAATGAGGTGTGACACATTTTGGAGGACACATGATAGTTGATCTTAATTTACTTTCTCAATTTGATTAAGAAACATGTCAATTACTTGAAATGAAAACGAGAGCCTTTTCAAGGATGGATATTTAGTCATTAATTATTTTGATAATTAAATTATATTTGGTTTTATATGGTCAATGTATTGATTTTCTATGTATTTATCGGAGGGAATATTAGAATAAAAATTTGATTAATTAAACAATTTGCCTCAAGTGGTTAATGAACTGCAGTTAAGGACGGATCGTTTGCAAAAATTAGAATTCAAATCTTGGTTGAAATAACTTTTTTTACCTCTTAGTCGAATTCTAAATTAGTAAAAAAAAAATTAAATAACTATAAATTTGATACTTCTAAATGTTATTCGAAGTAAACTTAGAAGATGAAAATATCTTTTTAGGAGTGATTTTAGTTTTTTAAACTAATTTTTCAAGAATATAACAAAAACCAATGAAGAGCAAGAAAGAAATTGAACTTAAAAAAGATATTAGACTAGAAATGAATACGACGGTGAATGATCACTACTTTCATGAGGAAGTTAAGATCAAATGTGATCACCTCAAAGATTTAAATAGTCAAAGTGAATTGTGAATTTTGGTCTCATTAAAAAAACTTTCAATGAAATTTTTTGAGTCAATGGTAATAGTAATTGATTTGAATAAAATAAATAGAACATATTTAATAAAGTCCTATTAAACCTGTTTTAATCATTATAGTTAAATTATGCACGTTTACATAATTTAAACTATCATGTAATGGAATGCAATATTAACTTTGAAATGTCTTTGAGTAATGGAACTAATATGTGAGAATAGTCCTCAAATTTTATTAAAAATTGTATATTTTGAACAACTAAGTATTGAGTAACCTACTCTTTTTAAGACTAAATGAACGCATTTAAGAAGCATCAAATATATTCTTTAAATGTATGATATTTCAATTTTGTGATTATGAAAGTGTATGATAAAATCATTAACATTATAATACTATGCACTTCATATTATTGAGTACATTGAGAACTAAGATAAATTCAAATTTCCAATTGATCATGAGTTTGACCATTGACTTCGTCCAAAAAGAGTTGTTGGATGATTATATACACAAAGGAAAGACTATATTAATGGTCTATTAACAACTCTTTGACAAGTGTACTAAATTGCTCAAGTAATAAAATGATAAGTAAAAATCGTCTCCACATGAATTGTTATTAATTTAGTAACACGGCAAAATTATAAATATTTAGGTAACAAAAAGTTTATAAGTTGGTTGGTAATTTCAAATAAACATCAATTTAAATAGAGAAAATTCAATAAAAGAAAAACAATTAGGAAATTTGAATCACCTTCTTTCCACTATGTAATTATTAATTTACCATTTCAACAATCTAACATATTTGATTATGTCTTATTAACAAACTAGACTAATACCAATTCAGACTAATACTAATTTTTTGACTCAAAATCTCTTTTTTTATAACAATAAACTTTAATTTCTTAGGTGATCAGACTTGTTACTCAAAGTATGTACAAACGTTAATATATTAGACATGTGTTAATACTTTATATTCCTATAAAAATATTGACACATAAGCATATATTTTGATTTTGGTTATTATAGTCTATTTTCCAATAACGAAATAATACCTAGATGCAAAAATATATGAATAATCAAATATATTTTAATTGCATAAATAACATACGAAAATTAAAACTACACAAATTAAAGAAAATTTATCTAATCCCTAATCAAGGGGAAAATTAGTTCATGATTAAGAACATAGTAAAAATCAAAAAGATGAAATTACACATAAGAAAGATGAACTCAATCTTCACTTATTGCTTCAAAGAGTGAAATCTTTAACTTCCTAGACTCCAAGATGTGCACAATATGATCTATAATGTCTCCTAGGCGAGAACTCTCGAAAGAAATGAATATTTAGCTTAAATATGGCCTAAAAATGTGTGCAATACATTATTGGCAAGTTTGGGTGCAATGCACTGACTTGAGGGCGTTTTCTATGATTTTAGTAGCAATACATGTCATGTAAAGAATTGGGCGCAATGTCCTATCTCTAAATGCAATGCTCTAAAGTGTTAAATAAACATCTTTGTTCTTCCAAAATTTTAATTCATCTTATTTAACTTTCACTTTTCACCCTTTTAAACTCCAAATTGAGTTTTGATGTCTTCGTGAAAGTTGTAGCTATGTATATTAGCTTTCATTTTCAATTGATTTAACTCCAATTGTACATCTGCAACTCTATATATAATTTTCATAGAGGTTATGTTGTTTTTTCATCAAAATTCAACATTGCGCTAAACCAATGAAATAATACAATACAAAATACTTGGTTAATCAAGAAAATAAAAGTATAAACACCTTATTTAATCGAAGAACCATTTATTCAAAATAACTCTAAAACGAACATTAAATTGAAAGAAATAAGCTAAAAAATTGACTCAAAATGACGCAATGACTGATGAAAGTTCATCACAACCCCAAACTTAATATGTTGCTTGCCTTCAAGGAACAACACTTTAAAGAAGGATTGATATAAGCATCACAAACTTACTCGTCAATCTATCTCCATTATCAAAAAAATAACAAACTTGTCAGCAACTACAATATTATACAAAAAATAACTTTCACTCACTAACAACCAATTAGAAATTCAAAATAATTCCTTCAACACTTATCCTTCATGATCAACTTCGTCTTCAGTCAATCTCACCGAAATTATCTTCAGTGTTTATAGGGTTTATGAAGAGGATCTAAGTAGAGCTAATTATAATGAAAACAAGGAAAATTTCAAGTCAAGACTTTCAAATATTTTTATTTTATTTTATTTATGTTTAAGTTGAATTGTGATAAGTTATGTTTTATTTTACTTAAGTTTAAGTCCATTAAATGGGCCTATATTTATATTTTTAGGTATTTTACGCATACTAACATTTTTCCTAAAAATACTCTCGTATTGATCTCATTTGATAAGTTTTCTCTTAATGAAAATGTTGAGTGAGTTAAGTCTCCTCTTTGAGTTATTGGATTATAACTTCTTTGAATCTTATTAGTGGCTTCCTTACCATTGTGGTGATTCTTCATCTACTTATCAATCATCATTGATTGTGACACTTCCTCCATCTTCTCAACCTCATTCATCTTTTGTTCCTTTTATTTTTTACTATATGTGAATATTGTAACACCCCAAATTTTATAATAAACTATTTTATTAATTAAATAGAATTTTAAATAATTAATTTGATGACTAATATTATTTTAGAATATATGTTGATAAATTTCGTGGCTAATTTTCGTTATATGGATGCTTTCTATGATGTGCTAGTTTGATACATGTTATATTACATGAGCGATATAAATAATACATATTATATTTTATTATTTGATATATTTTAAAAAAATAATAGTATTTTAGTGTAATATATATTTTAAAGAAAAAGATTTTACGCGATTTTATGTATATATACGTGTACCCAATTAATATAATACTTTTATGTGTGCTTGACTGATGTTAAGTATACACATAGTTATATTTCAATTATTTATAACTATTTTCTATTTTTAGTTATTTTTTTATAAACAATTATCTTGATATAGAATTGATATTGCGTTTGATTTCGTTTATTTTTAAATACTTGTTATGGTATTGTGAATTTATATATATTTATTATGATTTAGCAATTAATATAAAATATTGATGTTATATTTATTTTATAATTTTGACTATTTTCTAATATGATGGTATTATCATAATGTGAGTATTTTGAGAAATAAGTATAATTGTAGAGTTTATTTTGAATGTGAGAGTTTTAATTATTAGTAATATATTTTTTTATTATTGATTATTTTAGTTACTCTAATTTATAAATTATTAGTAATAATTGGAAAATTACAGAAATATTAAAAAGGAGATTAAACAATTATTAATTTTATTTTAGCATAATAATAATAATAATAATAAAATGGAGTTAAATGAGTTAGATTAATAATAACTAATATATATATATATATAAAAGGTCAAATAAAACTTAAATAGGCTACAATTTAAAAGCTGAAGAGCAGCTGCACTTGGAGAAGAAGAACCAGGCACTTGGAGAAGAAGAACTAGGCACTTGGAAAAAAAAATATAGAAAATTGACACAGTTGATCAATAACTATTTCGTAAAAGTTTCTCCGTTCTCATCCAAATTTGAGTATGTTATTTCATTCATTTAACTCGTCAATTAAACATAATTTTCCAGATTTTTAACAACCCTAATTTCTCTCTAAAATACCCGACTTCTTCGTTTGTAGAATTCGTTACTTTGCACCGTTCTCCTTCACCGTAAGTCCGATTTGAGTGAAACCAACGCCAAAACGACTGTGTGAAAAGTGGCTATATTATCCACTAATTAGTTTTCTAATTTATGGTAATTTTCTATGACCAATTTTCGAATTTAGTTTTTTAGAATATCTCCTCATAATTTATTTTTGACATTTACCCATAAATTGTCGAGTTAGATCGATTGAAGGACAAAGAGTCAAAGAACAAAGACTGTTTGGGCGTCGAATCGTATTCATAGGTGAAAGCATCGAAATAATGTAAGGGGTGAGAGAGCGTTTGAATTCATGAGTATTATATATTGTGAGATGAACGGGAAAACCGTATTTCCCAACGATTCATCCGGGGCTTGCTACGTACGGCAGTAGCCCTTTGAGAGATAAATTGATTAATTTGAAATATGAGAATTGTGAGATTAAAATGTGAAATAGAAATTTTTATAAGGTGTTGATTGATTTAATTTTCGATACTTGTGTGGTAGTTGATATTTGTTATTATTGTGATGTTGGATGTTGAATGAAATTATGTGTACATATTTGATTAGATGAAATTATGTGATGTGATAATAAAATATGGATGCATGGTTTGATATATGCTTATGTGATGATAATGATGATTTTTGATTGATCATAGTGATGTTATAAAATTGTGATGAGTTTATACGATAATCATGATTATTTATGATTAATGATATTATAAAATTGTGATGAAAATATTGAAGTACCCCATACTTGGTTAGATAGTGATGAATCTTAAATATGGTGCTCTTAATGGAGTAGTCTAAGCTAACAGGGGGAGAAAATAAATATTGAGAATTTGTGAAGTGGAGATTATTTTGTCATCATATAGGTATAGCCTGACAAGCCTAGTGATTCCGGGGAAGTACAACTGAATGAGCCTGATCGTGGCGGTCTACTGTCGAGCCTTAAGGCAAGATTGTTAGACCTTGGAGCTATTCGGGTGGGGAATTCCTAGGTGACTTGGAGGTAGCACTCCAAATGTCGGGAGCTACCACGCAACACACGTTTATCTCGACTGTCACGTATATGTGTCTCGGGTTGAGTTGAGGGGATCTATGAGGACAGGGCCAATTTGAATTGTCCGTCCACCGGGATGGTGGCATAGTATCAAGCCTCCTAACCAAGTACTTCAGAGTTAGAATGGTACCACATTATGAAGTAGAGTCTAAGCTCATGCATAGCATTGCATTTTTTTATAATTGTTTTGTTGTTATTAATATGTATCGTGTGTGGTGGTGATTTCTCTTAGACAATTTGATGTTACAGTGAAATCTATTGATTTTCTTTGAGTGATTTTGACATTTGAATGTGATATTTTCTTGATTGAATATTTGTGTAATGATACGGTCCTATTATGAATGTTTGAATGTTTTTCTTACTTGTATTATACTATCATCATGATTTCGAAACTCACCTCCTTCGTTGTTTGTGTTTGACTGGTTGGGCCCTGCATTTGCGAAATCGCAATTATTACAGGTTAATGAGTCTTGAAGTTCAAGTTTGGGAGGAACTCCGCTCTGATAGGTGATACCAGGAATAAGGGTTTTAATTTGTATTTTACTTATTTAATGTGAATTGAATTTTTGTATGAAAACCTTAGAAGTACGAGTAAGTTTTTAGAATTAAATCAAGTAATTATACTTAAATTAAGTTTATCGAGATTGCACTATTTTAATGGATATAATAAGTTTAAAGTGTTTTTAATTTTTATTTTTGAGAAACGTGATGTCCTAAATTAAATATAAAGTTTTTATTTCCTTGGAAATATATTTTTATTTATCCGCTGCAAATTTTATAGGAATATGATATAAATTATTATATATATGATTTTGGGATTTAGCGTGTCACAAATATACCAATTGATTAGATTTTCTATATCACGTGGAAGCACACAAATTAACATCATTTGATATCAGAGCATTCATTTCACAACACTTGTATTTTTGAATTTTTATCTTTATATTTGAATTTCTCTCTTTTTTCTAATCAATGTTAAGAATTTCATGCTCTTCTGACTCTGTATTTGAAAGAAAAAAAAAAACCAAACTCTTTACAGTGGTCATTTTGATGATCCTCCCCACAAAAATAACAAGATGCACGAGGTTCACAATCACCATTTTTATGTTTTACTCCACAAAAATCACATTTAAAAGGAAATTATTGTATGACATTTGTTTTGAAATAATTTTTTCTATCCAATGACTTTATCTTGGGAGATACAAGCATTAGTTGATACAAAAGTATACCTTCAATAATTTCTTGCTACAAAACTCAAGGAAACTTGTTAGTACCAAAGCAAGATTAAAAAACTAAAATGAATACACTAAAAAAAATAAAATAAAAAGCTTAACAAAAAATTAAAATAACTAAGTATTACTAATTTTTCTTATAAATAAATTAATGAACAATCTCCGACAAAGACGTAAAAAAATTGAAAACTCTTTGACTAGTGTACCAAATCACGCAAGTAACAAAGTGATAGGTAAAAATTGCCTCGATAAAAATTGTTATTAATTTAGTAACGAAATAAAATTGTAAATATTTAGGTAGCAAAAGGATTATAAGTTGATTGATAATTTCGAACAAACATAAATTTATACATAAAAGTTCAATAAGAGAAAAACAATTAAGATATTTGAATCACTTTCTTTTCACTATGTAATTATTAATTTGCTATTTTAACAATCTAATCTATTCGATTACGTCAAATTTATAAAATAGATTAAAATCAATTCATTGACTCAAAATCTCATTTTTTTATAAAAATGAACTCAAATTACTTAGGTGATCAGACTTGTTACTAAAAATATGTACATACATTAATATTTGAGACACATGCTAATACTTTATATTCCTATAATAATATTGAAACACAAAAATATATTTTGGTGCCGGTTATTACAACCTATTTTCCAATATCGAATTAATACCTAGATTCAATTCTATGGGGGTCAAAAACAAAAATATATGAATAATCAAATACTGTAATTGTATAAATAGCATACAAAAATTAAGATTACATTGATTCAAGAATGTTCATCTAATCCCTAATGAATGGAAAAATTAGTTCGTGATTATGAACATAATAACAATGAAGATGAAATTACACACAAGAAAAATGGAACAAATCTTCAATTCTTGCTTTCAAGATTGAAATCTTCAAATTTTTAGCATGCAGGATGTGCACAATATGACCTTCAATGTCTCCTAGGCCAGAATCCTTGCAAAATATGAGTTTTTGGATTAAATAAGGCCAAAAAACGTGTTCAGTGCATTGCTGACAAGTTTGAGCGCAATGCACTGATCTGGGCTAAAATGCTATAAATTTGGTAGCAATACATGCCATGAAAAGCACTAGGGTGCAATGTGTTTCCTTTAGGCGCTATGCTTTGCAATATTAAATAAACACATATGTTCTTTCAAAATTTATATCCCTCTGATTTGACTTGCACTTTTCACCTTTTTACCGTTCAAATTGGATTTTTGTGTCTTCATGAAAGTTGTAGTTATGAATGTTAACTTTTATTTGCTATTGATGTGACTCCATTTAGACGTCTACAACTTCAAACATGATTAAAATACTGCACAAGGGTTATGTTGTTTTTTTCCCCAAAATTCAACATTGCGGTAAACCAATGAAACAATACAAAACTACACAAAATAGCTGGTTAATAAAAAAAATATAAGCATATATACCTTATTTAATCGAAGAATCATTTATTCAAAATAACTCTAAAACAAACATTAATTTAAAAGAAATAAGCTACTCAATTGACTCAAAATGACTTTAAAAAATAATTGATTCATGGTTCATATTGTTGGAGAATCAAAAGATAGACTTTGAAAAACTCTTTTAAAATCAATCTCAAGAGCGAAAAATCCCCCTTGCCAAGATCACTTAGAACTCCAAAAAGATAATCACCAGTGCCACAAAAGAGAAGCACCTGATAGAGCACCATGTTAGCTATCGTTCTATGTGTGTGACCCTATAGACTTTCACTTAATTAACAATAATATTAAATATTATAATTTGTGAATGGGATCTAGTTGGGTATCATTGCTACCTAATTAATGAGAAAAATCAGTGATCTTACCACAACCACTATTCATCGTGCATCAATTGTCCCTTCATTCTAATGTCTAGTTGAACGCTCGTCACAATATGTGTCATCTTTGCAATTCTCATATTTTGTTTAATGAATAAGAGGAAATATGTTTAATGAACTAAAAAACACCATATTTTGTTACTATTAGCGTTAGGTTTTATTTGATTTAGGAGAGAAAAATGGATGGTAGAACGGAAAATGAAATGAAAGAGGTGAAAAATGGGAAATCATCGTTTAATGATAAAGAAGAAGAAGAAGAAACAAAATAGAAAATGAAACCAATATTGTTATTATTATTTTTACTTAAATAATTGAAAAATCATCTTAATTCTAATGTTATTTTAATTTAAATGTTAAATTTAATCTTAATCCTAATGTTAACTTTAATCTTAATATTAACTTAAGTTTATCGTACTTTTTATCTTATCTTAATCTTACACAACAAGAATAATTGGGTATACTAATAACCATTTTTTTCTTTACGAACGGCTAAATCATACCCTCCTTTGTAGTGCTTTACAATTATTTGTTTGTATGCAAGTATGATTTGGATGATTTAATTTTTTATTTCCATTTTGGGGATAAATTTAACCTACTTTATAGTGACTCCGAGATGTCTATAGTAATAGTCATTATTATTGATGT
Organism: Cicer pinnatifidum; assembly: GCA_037974775.1. NCBI lineage: Eukaryota > Viridiplantae > Streptophyta > Magnoliopsida > Fabales > Fabaceae > Cicer > Cicer pinnatifidum. The sequence goes on from JBBPBR010000003.1 coordinate 35,517,339, forward strand.
TATTTGTAGAAACTCTGTGATCAAAATAAACAAAAATGCATCAATAAATTTATTTAAGTTATGAACTTTTTTCCTCTTCATTGTTATGAACACCTACATGGAAAAAATTGATTATGCAGGGAGGAGTGGGGTTGAGAATCAAAGTCTATGACAAGATAATGTGCTTTGTGAATTGTCACTTGGCTGCGCACTTGGAAGCTGTTAATCGGCGAAATGCTGATTTTGACCACATTTATTGAAATATGGTCTTCAGCCGATCCTCCAACCTACTCAATACATCAGTTGATATGGTACAATACCTGTTCTTGTCTTGCTATATTGCCTTCTGCACATATTATTTTTGGCTACTTTACTCATAAATAACTAAATAGTTTTATATTTATGAAAAATACATTGCAACAACCAAATAAACAATTTCAAAATTTTTAAAAATCATTAGTAATCAATCATGTGAGTTTACTTAATCTTAGTTGAGGTTGTCTCTTTCGGTGTGGATTGTTCTATTTTACTCAAAAAATAGAGTTATTAAAAATAATTCTCAAGTCAGGTATCACGTGTCTCCTAAGTTAGACAAAGAAGACAAATTAATTTATTTTGTTTTAATTTATGGTGATAAGAGTTTCAAGGAAGTGTTTTTTCTATGACTAAAAGGATTTGGAACCTTTGCATTTCGACCAGTACCAATTTGACATATCCTTCCTTGAGTTTCAATTTTGTGATTGCTTTATCAGTGGGAGAAAACAAGGCGTAAGACGAAATCGGAAAAAATAGAATCTTTGTGTTGAATTCAATTATTCTGACGGAACCAGAAAAAGAAAAATAGAGGTGTGTGCTCTCAACCCTAATCGCTTGAATTGGATATCTATTTTTGTCCCTATCAATTTTCAATCTTCTGCATTATTCGATTCGACCGGTATCATTTTCATGTTTGGTGTTGATGTTTTGAGCCAATTTTTTGTTTCTTATTTGTTGGGACGTTGACGATAATGGTAACAATGTTCTTGAAATTCAAACCCTAGAAATCTTGATTTGAATTGGTACCAAAAAAAAGGTGATTGCATAGTCACAAGAAAGAGAAAGATGGTGATACAAAATAAAATATAAAGCTTTCCATTCCAGTTCCTGTTCCTGTTCTTGAAATTCAACCAAGAACTCCCGATCTCTATGAATCTTGGTCATTCGAACCCTAGAATTCAAAATTTGAATTGGTGCCCTATAAAGATGACAACGAAGTCACATACTTTGTTATTTGGATTCAAGTTTCTGGTGTCCATGATTTGCTTCATTCCAAGGAGAGATATAAATCTCTCTCTTTTTCATTTTCAACCCATTATCCTATGGTTTTTTATCTATCAATTCTCTTCTTCTATTGAGCAAACATTTTGTCTCCAAAACTGTGTTTGACACAAATGTTTGGGGGTAGGTTTTTGTTTGAAACATTAACGCATTATAAATGATTATCCAAGAATGTATAATCTTAATAATTCTTGATTATTCTTGACTGAGAAGATTAATAAAAATTGAAAAGTTGAAATATGTACCCTAAAGACAAGTATGACGCTATGCTTGGATGATCTCAAATTTAACTATGAGATAGATTCTTGACTTAAATGTGACCTTCAATATGAATTTTTTATTCATATGAAATGAATTTGAGATAGTATGTTTCGATGACCATATATTTAATTATGACATGAATTTTTGATAGAAGTACAAATGATAAGGTTGTATACAAGATCACTTGTGAGGAGCAATCTATTGTCAAGAATGATGGAGAAGCACCATATTATATCCCTAAAGCTGCTTTTGGCTTTCCTAGATGGCTTGAGGTACTATATATTTACTTGGTTATTTATGTTATTTTTGTGGGTTAGCAATTGCAAGAAATATTAGTTAGATGCCAATCTGACGACATGTGAAAACTTTTTGTGGCATATCTTATTCTCTTAAATTTGAACTCAACAATTTTGAATTTTAAAAATAGATAATTACATCTTTATTTGACAATTCTATTTTATAATAAGTTATTATTTTTTTTTGTTATGAAGTAACTACAAAATAAAAATAATAACATATAATAAAATAAAATTGTCATATATAGTAATGATTACATCTTTATTTAACAACTATATTTTATTATTATATTCGTTTTGTAGTTACACTTCATAAAAATATAATAATAAGATATAATAAAATAAAGTTGTCATATAAAGATTAATTATTACTTTATTTGACAATTATATTTTATTATATGTTATTATTATCTTCGTTATGAATTACAACTGCAAAAACGAAGATAATAATAATATATAAAAAAATAGAATTGTCAAATAAAGTAATAATTACATATTTAT
>JBBPBR010000003.1:35519940-35533417 GCA_037974775.1 Cicer pinnatifidum
TATTATTATATTTGTTATAAATTACAACTACAAAACAAAGATAATAATAACATATAAAAAATAAAGTTATCAAATAAAATAATAATTTTATCTTTATTTGACAACTCTATTTTATTATATGTTATTATTATCTTCGTTTTGTAATTGTATTTCATAACGAAAATAATAATAACATATAATAAAATAGAGTTGTTAAATAAATATATGATTATTAATTTATTTAATAAATTTATTTTATTATATGTTATTATTATCTTCGTTTTATATTTGTACTTCATAACGAAGATAATAATAACATATAATAAAATAGTGTTGTCAAATGAATATTTCATTACTACTTGAGGTTATAGGGTTTAGGGTTTATGGTCAATCTAGCATAAAAATCACTCTAATATTTATATGTATCTGATGACTTGGTATCTTATATCCATGACTCATAAGATGTGATCATTAGTTTATTCAAATAATAGTCTTGATGTATTATTGTCGACCTAATTAACTATAATACTCTATCTACGAATAATTTTAAAAAAATGTTATAATGCTCAATAGGTGAAGGTGAAAACGTGAGAATGGGTTGAATTGTGTTTGACTAAGTTGGATTCTTTTTGCTTATTCATTTAAAACTGGTTTTGGGTTTGGTGACTTACTTAGAATAAAAGTAGTAGCAATTGGGTTAAGTGATCAGAGGCAGAATTAAAAAAACAATTGTTGAATTGGAGTGACATAAAAACTTATCTTGGTTCACCACCAACTTGGTAGCTACGTCCAGACCCCTCACTCAGAATGATTTAATCCACTAATTCAGAACTTGAATTACACATCACATGACCCTACAAGTCTGTCGTCTCAAAACAACCTGACAATGACAGACTTTTTGAGGAACGTCAACACATTGACTCTACAAACCAAGTCTTTTCAACACAACCTAAAAACACACAAAATTCTTGGGGAACATGAAAGCCCACTACTAGAAAAATTCTTTTAGAGACCAATTTTTCGGTCACTAAATGGAGGAAATCGGTCACAAAATCCAATAGCGACCAATTTAAATCGGTAGGTAAACTGCTAGTTTCTAGCTGTTGCGACCCAATTTAGTGACCGATTATTGAGATTGAATTAGTGACTAGAGTTTGAGACTGATTTGGCAACCACTTTCAATTAATTTTCTATGTCAATCGATTTAGAGACGAAATTTGTGATATAAATTATTATTTTTATTAAATATTTGGTCACCGATTTCGTCTCTAAATATTATCATTTTTTTAATAAAAAAATACATTACTTTAATGTCCAAAAGAACAATAAAAACAATATTTTAATTTGTTTTCAATATCTAAAAAATTCATACACCAAAATCATTTAAAAGCATTAATCATATTAATGTATATAACTAAAGAACATAATATATTTAAGCAATATTTTTAAGTACTCAAAATAATACAAATAAAATTTTACTTTAAACATAATATATTTAGTCATAACAAATTGCAACATATTGGTTCTTCAGATTAACTTATCACTATCCGTCTAACTCTTCATCATCATGATCACGAGCATCATTATCACCAATCTCATCATCAAAATCACCAGCATCATGATCACCAATCTCATCTTCATTATCACTAATCCCATCTTCATGAATTTGATCTTTAGTATATGGCATGGGTTTAAAGTTCAAGCTATTCATCAGTTGTTTTATCAAGTGATTGTTGCGCTCAACTGCTCTGTTTGTATTAGCCAATTCCTCTCAAAGTTGATCTATTTTGTTTCTCATTTCTTCAAGTTCATGTCTTTGAACCCACTCTATTGATGAAGAACATGATCCACGATAGTATGGTCTCCCTAATAATATAGTAGATTCCATTCTAAGACCATATACTTGACCTCTTTTTATTCCTGCAACCTCACACCACACATCTAATTCATTTGGTGGAGGAGTTCCTGGTGAAGTTGTTTCTTGGGTCAATTCTTCCAACCTACGTTTAAATTTTTCCTGTCAACATAAATATAAAGCTAATTAATATTTTAAACACTTTATTTCGAGCTTACATGAAGATAAAAGAAATCAACTTAGAAAAATAAATAATATACGATTTAAAGTTGAAAGCTCTTACATGAATATATTATCATCATTTCAACCTACTCTATTTTATCAAAGATTGCACATGAGATTCAAAATAATATGAACATAAATGAGAAATCTCTTGACATAGATATGCCTCACAAATTGACCTCTCTACATGTGATATGTTTTTAACCATTTGTTTCAACCTATTCAAGCACCTAAAAAATAACATATAATATTAACTACTAATTACAAATAAATAAATAAAATATAGATTTGTAGGTTGAAATATTTGAATAATTACCTCTCAAATGGATACGTCTAACAATATTGCACAGGACCCCCAACCCTTGCTTCGTAAGGAAGATGAATCGGAATATGCTTTATGGAATTAAAGAATCTAGGTGGAAAGATCCGTTCCAATATACAAGTTGTAATCACTATATTTTGTTCCATCAACAACAAATCATCCACTCACATAGGATTCCACACATGATTTGGAAGTGCACTAAAAGCAATTGGTAAAATCCGCTCCATAAATACATGACAATCGTGACTTTTCATTCCAATTAACTTCCCTTCTCTTGTATTTACACATCTATGCAAATTTGAAGCATGTCTATCAGACATTTTTAACTCAGAAATCCATTTATACACAGCCTTTTGTTGATCGCTAGACAAAACATATTTGGATTTAGGCTTTAAAACTTTTCCACTAGATTGTATGTGTAGCTCTAACTCCTTTCTTCGACAATACTCTTTTAAATTCATTATTGCCTGAACATTATCTTTGTCTTATCTTTGATGTCCATCACTGTATTGAAAATATTATCAAACACATTCTTCTCAATATGCATTACATCAAGATTATGTCTTATTAATTTGGTTTTCCAATAAGACAACTCCCAAAATATACTTTGTTTTTTCCAATTATGATTCACACCAAATCCATCACATATACACGGATCAACCGCAGTTATTTTAGGGAGATAACAAACTTCTTCCCACACATCATCCTCAGTTAACCGTTGTGGAGGTTGAGACTTTTCTATTCGATTCTTGAAAAATGCATCCTTATTTCTTCGAAATACGTGATCCATAGGCAAAAATTGACGATGAGAATCAAACCAAGAACACTTACCACCATGTTTCAAGAAAAAATCTTTGGATTGACTCATGCAATTTGGACATGCTAATTTCCCTGCTGTACTCCAACCAGACAACATTTCATACGCAGGAAAATCATTAATAGTCCACATTAATGCAGCTTTCATTATAAAATTCGTTTTTTTTTTGGAAAAATCATATGTAAGCACTCCTTCATTCCATACAAGTTTGAGCTCATCTATCGAAGGTTGCAAATACACATCTATCTTGCTCTTTGGATTATGTGGTCCAAGAATAATCAAAGTGAGAAATATGTAGGGAGTTATCATGCATAGTTCTGGAGGAAGATTGTAAGGAGTGACAATTACCGGCCAACATGAATAAGGTTAGGTAGTATGATTAAACGGTGTAAAACCATCAGTTCACAATCCCAACCTTACATTCCTCAATTCAACATCAAAGTCGGGATAAATTTGATCAAAGTGTTGCCAAGCCTCTCCATCTGATGGATGACACATCACTCCTGGTTCTCGTCTATTTTCATAATGCCATCCCATATGTGGTGCTGAGCTCATCGAAGCATATAATCTCTTAAGTTTGGGAATTAGCGGTAAATAATGCATTCTCTTCATAGATAACTCTTTAAATTTATCCCTACCAAACTTTTTCTTTTCATAACGAGGTGCATTACAAAACTTGCATTCTTTTAATTGTTTACATTCATCAGTGTAATAACATACATCCATTTACATAACAATCTATTTTTTCCGTAGTGAGACCAAGTTTTGAAACTATTTTCTTTGTCCTATAATAATCTTTATGAACCAGATTATTTGGAGGATGTGTCTCCTTCATAAGTGCCACTGTTTGATTAAAAAAATCGTCGAGAAATATTTCCCTCTTATTTAATTGCCAACAATCTAACGACAAAAGACAATTCAGTGTGATCGTTTCATCCCGACCATAATGACTTTTGAGCTGCATTTAGTAAATCATAGAACTTTTGATCATCTATATTTGGAGACTCCTCTAATTCTTCATCACAATTCATTTGATATTGTGGTCCAATAGCATCATAAACCATGTTTTCAAATCTATTAAAATAATTGTTATGTCGCTCTTGTGCAGATTTTTTCCTTTTAATTTCTACATGCAATTCTGGATCACTATCTCCATGAGATGTCCAATACCAGTAGTCAGGTTTAAACCCTTTCCCTAAAATATGAACCTTAACCAGTTAAAAGTCTAGGAAATCAATGTTTTTACAAACAGAACAAGAACATCTAATTTCTCTATTTGATATGTGGTTGTTGGATTGCAAATGACACAAATTCATTTAACCCTTTTAGAAATGCATCAGTATACCCCTTTGGACTAAGATTTAGCCTATTATACGTCCAACTACGACATTGGCGGTTATCCATTTTCTATAATATCATTAAGCAAATGCTATACATTATAATTAACAATTTTTAGAATTAAACATCTACCAAAAAGATATATAAAATAAACCATTTGAGTAATTAACCATCATACTTCCTAAGCACGTGTAGACACTTGCATTTTCATAGATAATATGCAATTTAACATGTTCCAGAATTACAAAATTATTCGTTGCTTAATGTCTATACAGAATGAAGCATAATCAAAAAATTACCTTTCCAAAAATTGAATACTCAGCCTTATATCTTGTACAGGAAAATTGCTCAACCTCTTTGCTATTCCAAAATTACAAGAATGCCTATTTGGAATGAAAAATAATAAAAAAATTAGAAATTAACAACCGATGTTAACAAATGGAATAAGATGTGTTTGCCTTAATAGTCAATACTATTAATGTGTTAAATTTATAGAATGGAAAAATATATGGCTGAAACATATGAGATCGTTTATGATTTATCGACTGTGTGAAACTTTTTACTTAGTCATCAAATAATAAGTTACCACTTCATTTAATACATTTAAAATTGATCAATTGCACTCATTAAGTATAATGCGACAAAATATATATATAAATAATATTTTTATGCTAAAAATGTATATTATATGAAATTTTATAAATATTTCTAAGACTGTAATATCATGTAATATCATGTAATGATCATCATATGTTAATAATTGTAGATCAATTTAGAAAATGTATGAATTTCTCAAATTATAGTTCAACTAATATAATTATATTAATTTAGGTTCATTTGCAATTTAATTATGATTGAATTAGACAGTTCTCTCCCTTTAAATGAATTGTATAAAAAAATAATAACAAAAAATTTGTTATTTTTTATTTTAATTTTAAATTGAAATTAAATAGTATACTAACTTTTCAATTATTTTTCTCTTATATTTAATTACACAGAGATTATTTAAATTAAGAGCGTAGTTGGCTCATTTGACTTGTTTAAGAACCGGTCAAGCTAGCTCATTATTAAGGGAAAAAATACCAGGGAGCTAGCTAAATTGTTTTCAAACTTAACATATTGTAAAAACACCAAAGAGCTAGCTACACGGTCTTCAAATATTAAACTTTAAACCAAATTATTATAAATCTAATCTGGTTTTCAATTTTAATTGGGTGACCGATTTTCATACCATAGTGAAGGCAGCTAGCTACATAGTTTTCAAACTTAACATATTGTATTTGCCCATTTCACTATTCTTGCAAATGAAATGAGTTTGTTTCGTCCCAAAAAAAATATGAATTACACCATTAAATAACCCATCCAATTTAACAAGTTAGAAAATGTAAAAGAACCCAGAGTAAATAACAATTCGGGAAATGGAAATTTTGCCTCAACTACAAAATATATTTCCCTTAAATTTTGCCTCAACTCTAGAACATATTTCCTTTAAATTTGTTGACTCAGATAATCGTACCAAAATAAACCAACGTTCTCACATTCAAAAAATTTAAGGTCATCTTAGTCAAAATTATAATAATAAATTTGGGCACCCAAAACAATAGCTTGGTTAAAACCATCTACATTGTATAACTTCTAGCTGCATCACAAAATGAAGTAAATTGACTACTAACCATGCCAAGCCCCTAGTCATCCATGACAAGGTCCCTGATAGTTAAGTTAGTTTCAGAACTAGTAACAATAATGAACAGCTAAATGCAAACCAAACAAGGATAAAAGATAAGTAAATTGGTTGACAGAAAAACATACACGGATAAAGGAAAAAGTAATAAGTCTAAAGATTTTTGGAGAACATAAAAAGAAACAAACTACTAGGTCGGTCCAGTATGTAACCATATTACTAACTACATGCACCATTTTAGCTAATTATTCATTTTAATCTATTGATTATCAAACTCCAATATGTTAATCAACTAATAAAACTCAAGAAAATTGCAAAATGATAGTTAGCACCAGGTAGCTTAAGACACTTTTATGTACATGCAAAATGAGCAATGCCATAGATGCCAATTAAACCAAGAAAACATGTAGTTTACTAATTACCAACTACAACCATAAATTTCAGTAACACATTACCCCCTTTAGTTAAAATTACCAAAAGTGCATATTATAAAACACCTTATATGCATAATTTCTTTACCCCTTTTAGTTAAATACATTCAAAATGATTACATCACAAAAAAAACACAAATAATGAAGCATAATTAGAAAATTAGAATATAAATTCCTTACCTTTTGGTTCACGATAGCCGACAAGACGACAAACAATGAGGGCGTCACGCCACAATTGTAGTTTAACGGTTTAAGAGACCTAGTTGGCTTCACGTCGTAGTTGCGGAGGTTGGTTTGAGAGGGAATTAGCAACAAAGGATAGTTTTAGGATTTGTGGTGGGTTGAGAAAGAAAAAGGAACTAATTTTTTGTAGAAAAATTGATTGAAAGCATCAAGAGAACCCAATGCTTGGTGGGAATACTGAAAGAAAAGAAAGAGAAGTGAACAAAAGAATTAAGTCCGGTAAGGAATAATTTTTGCTTTGGCTTAATTGCTTGAACCAGATAGGCTTGGAGTCGATTAGTTTGAGTTGTGGTGTTGAGAAAGAACGGTTGAAGGAAATTGGGTTTTAGTGTTTATTTGAGTAAACTGAAAAAGCAAAAAATTTGATAGGACAAATATTCAAATGCATGACTACATAATTCATTTTCTAAAAAAAAATTAGTTTTGCAAAAACTATTTCACATTTTTCTTTTTTTTTTTATTAATAAAGAAAATTAAATTATGTAATTAAAAAATAGTTAGCGATTGAAATTTTGGTTGCTAAAATTTAGTTGCTATTTCAATCTCTACTTTTTGTTAGCGACCAATTTAGTGATGGAATAATATTTAATTTCAAGGCTTAAAATTTTAGTCTCTATTTCTGTCGCTAGTGTAAAAGGAAAATTTTCTATTAGTGATAATTAGTGAGTGAATTTTTTGTCGCTAAAATTCAGTTGCTATTTCAGTATCTAAATTTCATTGGTGACCGATTTAGTGACGAAAAAATATTTAGTTCATAAGTACAAAATTACGGTCTCTATTTCGGTCGCTAGTGTGACTGAAAATATTCGGTCTCTAAATTGGTCACTATAGGCGAAATTTCTAGTAGTGGCCACTATATGACTAGGTTACAAGAGTTTGGAAAAAAAAAATGATTTGCTTTTGACAAGTTGATTATAACAACGACTCTCACACTAGAAGATACTTAGAAAACATTTCTTTTGAGAAAATGTTTCTCTAGACCTTAATCTTATGATGTCTAATGACTGAGGAAGTTTTGTGTTTGTGAGTTATCTTCTATTCTTCTTCAGCCTTGAGTATATATTTATAGAATAGGTTAGAGTTTCTCCTTTGTCCTTGCAAAATCTGAATCATATCTTTGCAAATGATAAATGTGTCTTCTTGTGAGTGTCTTTTTTATTGTAAACAATTCTTGATCATATCTTATTTTATATAATTCATATCTTCTTGTAGATAAATCTTGATCAAGTCTTCTTGTAAATAATTCATATATTCTTGTGATAAATCTTGATCAAATCTTCTTCTAAATAATTCGTATTTTCTTGTAGATAAATCTTGATAGAATCTTCTTGTAAATAATCCATATCTTCTTGTTGATAAGTTTTTGATCACATCTTTTTCAAATCTTGACCATATCTTCTTTTCAACTTGATCAAAGATTTTCTTCCACTATAAATTAGAATCAAATCTTGCTTTAGATTTTTTTCGAAAATACAATATTTTTTCATACTCTTGCTTGATTTGAGCTGGAATGGATTCGGGTTGTTCTTGAATCTTCACAAGTTTTTGATTCGAATGTGTCTTCTTTTTATACTAAATTCTTTCAATTTCAGCTGTTGACTTTCCATTAGAGACATTGACTTTCTTGTTGGAGTGAGATGTTGTGTTTCTTGAATAATGATAGTCAAAGGCAGAATCGCATAACTTAGAATTAGTGGCATTGGGAAAATCACCTTGTTGAAACTTCAAAACAAGTGTAACCTTAGAGACTGCATATTAGAGGCATCATTTAGAGTGTGTTGCATTATTTTGATCAGTGGATTGTGAACTTTGAATTCATGATTTGAATAATCTATTTAGAGTTAATTATACCTTGATATGAACTCTTCATAGGCATGTTGAGTTTTTGCATATAAGAGACATGCAAGGGATTTAGAGATATGCTTCAAGTTCAGTCTTCAGACTTAGTTTAAGAGCCATTCTTCAGAGGCAGTCTTTAGACCCAAATATCATACCCAGACATTAGAGGCAATCTTCACAACCTTCACAATGTTCTATTGAATGAACTATCTATTATAATGATTTTATTATATGATTACCAATAAAATAAATGATGTCTTGTACATATTAGGCCTAAATATTTGATTTGTCCTTGTAAGTTTGTGTCTTTTCTCATTTTCTTCCTTGTAAGTTTTTTTTATTTAATTTTAAACCCTGTAAGTTCAATTTAGTTTTAAAATCATCCCTGCCGTTAGTTGTTGTTAAAAAAAGTTTATGTGGCAAACGAAAGTTTGGCGTGGCAAAAGAATAAATTAAAAAGAAATAAAGGAAAGTTGAATGTGTTATGTTTTAGTTCCTGCATCCAAAATCATAAATAAGTTTAGCGATTAGGGTTCTCTCCTCCTTTCTATATCATCACATCACCATCGCCAGGTCACCAACATTGAATCACTATCATTGCATTACCAACAACAAAATTGACAACTATAAGGGTCTACGAACAAAAATAAAGAATTAAACATTAAACTTAGTAAACTTTATCTATAACTACAAATAATAAAAATAAAAACAACAACTTTAATGAAGACATCTCCAACATCTCCATTTAGGATTTTCGTTGGTGTTAGAGATGAATATACACATTGCTTTCTTACACCCACATTCAGACAATTGAAAACAATTTGAGTTTGTTGCAAACAAATATTATTCCATGGTTGAACAAAGAAAAAGTAGATGATGGTGATGCGATGATGGTGATGCGAAGATGGTGATTCGATGATGGTGATGCGATGGTGTTCCAAAGACGGTGATACGATGATGGTTATGTGATGTTAGTGATCTAGTAATGATGATGTATAGATAGAGAAATGAGGAGAGAACCCTAATCCCCAAACTTATTTCTTATTTTGGATGGAGGGACTAAAATATAACACCTTCAACTTTTCTTCATTTCTTTTTCCCATTTGTTTTCTTTTAATTAATTTAATTACTTAATTTCATTTATTTAATTTACTCATCTATCATGTCATTCCCCTGTTTGCCACCTAAGCTTTCTTTTAAAAACAACTAATGGAAGGGATAATTTTAATACTAAATTGAACTTACAGGGTTTAAATTGAAAAAAAAAACTTACATGGACGAAAATGAAAAAGATGCAAACTTACGAGGACAAATCAAATATTTAACCCTGTATCTAAAATTAGATATATTATATAAATCCATTATACGAATAATAATCTATGTAAAATATATCGACACTAGGACTTACACCAACACATATGAGACTGTAAAGATTCCAAATGAAATAGGGAGTGAGTTGAAAGGCCAAAAGCAATATATATGAAGATTTGACATGTCAAGTTTATTTTTTCCAAATAAGCTTGAAATCAAATCAAATATATGTAATTTGTGGTATATCCTTAGGAAACTAATATATTATTTCTACAGAGTCTCCAATGATATATAGTTTTTTTGTGGAAACTAATGTATTACTTAAATGTGTTAAATCTCCATAGAAATCGATGGGAGAATTATAGAACATGGAGAAATTCAAGTACCACAAGACCTATATGTAATAGAACATTAATCGATTACATACGTCGCTTAACTGAGCTACACAAGATCTTGATAAATATGACAAGTTATGTTATCATATAGAATATGTGAGGGAATCCATGTAAACCAACAACGTATTGAAGTAGAATTTAATGTCACAAGGAAGATAAGTTTGAATTATGGCCCTTTTTGAATTGAAACTATACTTAAAAAATATTTTCTTAAGTTTCTCAAAATGGAATACTTAGGACTTCATAAATTTAAAGTTTGGTTAGAATTAAAATGATAAGTTAAGTACCTAAGTGCGTGTACTATGTGAGTCTAAATAAAAGGCAAAGAGAAAGGAAATCATACACACATATTTTATACTTGTTGACCTACACTTGAGTTGCATCTAATTGTCATCCTTGATGATTTTTGCCACTAAAAATGCTTGAGACACCTTCTCAATTTCTACATTTACACAAGTCTATCAGCTTTTCCTTTCTTTCCAATATTATCTAAGCCTTATTATGATTGCAATTCTTCTTCTTAGTCTCAATAGATTTTACAACAAATACAACATACTCTAACTTTATTTTACAACCCAATAGATGACTTTATAAGGTTTACATTTAAAATCATTATTTTGAGTCAAGTTTTCATAAGTTGACAAGGATGTGCAGGAACTTCACAATCTTGGTTTCTTTAGATTTGGTTATCTATGATAAACTCTCAATGTAATTGAACTTTTAATCAATTTTTACTCTTATAACATAAGAGTGTTGAGTACTTGATGTAAGTTTGTCATCTTCAAGTTATGAGCTCTTAGCTATTTATAACCAAGATGTGAAGCTCGAATTGTTGAGACAAAATCTTAAATTAATGTTTTGATAATAATTAAATAGAGGTTAATTAAGACTTCTAATTATGATTCTAAGTGTTTTGCTATTTAACATGTGTATTTGAGTGTCTTAATCAAGATAGGTATCAAGCATTACAAAGCTGATCATATTAAAATAATAAAAAGCTAATTCAAAGAAATGAAGAACGTTCTTGACAGCTTTATGGAAAACGAAAAATGTTCTTCACATATGTAATTTAATAAGAATGATAAGATTCTTAAAGAAAAGATTAGATCCAGGAAATGTAATCCATTCCAGAATTTCATCAGAAATATACAAGGATCAATCTTATACAAGAATCACTCCATGATTTGAAGGCAAAAGACTATCCTTCACAAACTCATAAAACAAGATCATTCTCCAATTAAAGCAAGTTGAAGTACAAAGATGACAAACCGGAAAAGACACCTCTGTTGTACTTTCAAACAAACCTAAACACGTGATTCAAGGCATGAGATCACTTCAGACAACTATCAAGATAAGATTAAAATTCATCTCATGTCAAGGAAAAATTGAAGATCGTTCTTGGTTCACAAGAACATTCCTGGTTCAACAAGAACATTTTTGCTTTATGGTTGATCTTATCCACTCACTCACTCATGAAAGTTAGACTATTTCCAATGGCCAAATGATCTATCATAAGCCCTCTTGAAGCCTATAAATAAAGCCTCAAGATGAAGAACATATCAGAGCTTCAAGTGCAAAGCAATACATCACTCATTCAATCATACTTGAATTCTCTCGAGCTTCTCAATCATTTCTAAGTTGCAGTTCTGTTCTTAGTTTGATATTAGAATCTTTTTCTACTGAGTTCTAAAATCTAGAATCTATTGTCAAACACGAGTTGAGCATACTCAGATTCTAACAATCTCAAAATCATTACTTTGTAACTCAAGGCTATATTGTTGACATATCTTGAGTAGTGTGTAAAAATCCTTTTATGTTTAAAAGGTAGTTTGTAAAAATCTTTTCTGAAAGAGTGTAAGGTAACTTGTGGAAACCCTTTCTATGTAGAAAGATAGTATTTTGTAACATATCAAGATTGATATGTAAAAGGTGTGTGATAACCAAGAATGATCTTGCTTTGAGCACTTAGTGGAAAATCTCACAATTTTAAGGACTGAACGTAACCCGTGTAGGGTGAACCAATATATATCTTTGTGTGATATCTCTTCCCTTATCTTTATTTACTTTTTAGCTTCTAATTAGTTTTTATATAGATAAGTTAATATTGTTGTTTTTCACTAACCAAGAATGTTCTTCGTCTGTAACAAAGATCAATCTTGAGTTAAATATTTTAGTTTTTAACAAGAATTTTTAAAAAGGGGCAATTACAATTCAAACCCCATTTCCTTATAATTTCATAATGTTTGTTGGATTTGTTCTTGATTTGTGATGTTTGAGAGAGAAAATGTGGGGTTAAATCCCATTTTTCCATGTTATTATTGTTTATAATAGTAAACACTACAAGTATAGTGACTTTAACAACTTTTCTTTAAAAAAAATGCTTTGTACTTTTGTTTTGAACTTTCTGAACATTCATCTTTCTGATGTTCATAAAGTTGTAGGTTGAATTTATTCATATTGATTTGTTTGATCTATATAGGTTTTAGTTTGCATTTATGTCTTGTGATAATTTATTCATCATATCCAAACAGGTTTATAGCTTATTAGGATGAATATTTCCTTTGTCTTAAATGAGATATGAAATATTTTAATATTCTCTATTCTTTATTGGATCATTTATTGCATGTAAGTTTTCTGAGTTGAACTAACTTCTAATTCTTGTCATACACTCAAATTAATTAGCTTCTTAATTCTTCTCACATATGTATGATTATTCTGACCTTTAAAGTACAAATATTTCTGAAATTTGATAGAAAATTAGTTTTGCCTTGTGAATCATGATTTATGCTTTGATTCTTTTTATTATTTTATGTCTTAAAAGAATCATTCAAGAGTAGGGTTGTTCATGGTGTAAAAATGAACCGAATTGGACTACATTAATGGTTTAGTTCAATTTTTAAAAACAATATTCGAATCAAATTCAGTGCAGTTCTAAAATGGTTTGAAACTAGTTTATAGATATAAACTAGTTTAATATTTTGAATAAGTGTTTTGTTAAAATAGATTTCGAACTACTTTTTCGGAAAAAGAATTTTGAAATTCTT
>JBBPBR010000003.1:35544987-35693208 GCA_037974775.1 Cicer pinnatifidum
ATATATATATGAAACCATGAGAGAAGGATTTTTACTTTTCCCCTTCTCTTCTTCATTCCGATTCCACTGCTTTCTTTCTGTTTCGTTTTCTTAAAATAAAAAGCAAATGAAAAGAAACCAACCTTGTATTACGAAAGGAAACGTTCTATCCTTCAGTTTGAGTGGGTTCCTTTTTCAGCTTCCTTCACTCCATCTTCCTTTTTTTCTTAGCAAAAGCAAACTAGTGTTGGTGATTTAAAAAAAAAAAATAAATACAAACCTTCATTTATCTTCTAGATCTAAGCTTGCATTCGAGAAGTAATAGAAGGGAAAGTTGTTCATTGCCACGCTACGATGCTAGTGAGCTAACTATGGAAGCGACGACTTGAGCGAAGTTTTTACCGAAACTAATTACGGCACCGTAATCACGTGTTAGAGCTATCGTTAAGGTAAGGGCTCCTTCTAAACTTTTAGTTTGCATTTAGGACATTATTTGTAATTTTGTGGAAAAGAAATTTGATGTATTTGATGTGTGAATTTGTAGAAAATGAATTTAATGCGATTATGTGTGATTTAGTGGTATTTAAATTTGAGGTGTAGTTTGTGATGATTTAAGTTTGATGTGATTTATATGTTCATAATTATTATTATGAATTTTTGAGATGTGATTTATTTGCGGATTTTGTGGAAAATGAATTGATGAAATTTGATGATTTATGGGTAAAAATGTGGTGTTTTGAAATTGAGTGAGTTATGTTTGAATTGTTGAAATTTAATTGAGATGTTATATGTGTGTTGTGGAATTGAATTGATTGTTGTTGGTGTAAATTGACGGTAATTAAATTGATGTGTTTAAGTTACATAATGAGTTATTTTCAAATAAATGAGTTTGAACTGAAATTGAACTCTTACAAAAAAATTAGAGTTGTGAAAAAGTTCAAATTTTAACTAAATTAAAGAGTTTGAGCAAAAAGATAGATTGAAATTAAAAATGGTTAGAGTTAAAAATGTCACTCTTTTAATTACTCTTGGACTGAGTTGAAAAAGAAAAAAAAAAGTTTAGAGTATTTTATTAACTCAAAAGTTTCGATGCTTTAATAGTCGAGTGTGTGTATGTGAAATTTGGACAATATTTATTTTTTTAGTTTTAACTAAATAATATAGATTATTTGGTTTTAAATATTTGGTGTGTGAGAAAGATTTAATTTTTGGAATTTTGTTGTGTTTGGATTAATTTTATTGTGAACAAATTGTTATAAATATTTATGCTTATGTAGTTAGCTCCTTGAGTCTGCAAAAGGAATCGAGACCGTTGGCACCGAGTTAGCGGTGGGGAGAACTCTGATATATTAAATGTTGTTGTGGTGATTTATGGTTGAAAATTTTGGAGATTGAATTTGATGATTAATGTTTGAAGATGTGGAGTTTTGAATTTGGTGATTTATGGTTGAAATTTGTGGAGATTAAATTTGGTGATTAATGTTTGAAAATTTTAGAGATTAATATGGGTGATTTATGTTGAATTTGGGGAAAATTAAATTTAATTTGGTTATGTGTTCATAATTGATATTATGAATGTTTGATGTGTGTTTGAGGTGTGGGTTGTGGTCATTTACAGTTGTTGTGATTTATGTGTTCATAATGATTATTATGAATTTTTGGAGATGTGATTTATGTGGGTTTATGGAAAATGAATTTGGTGGGTTATGTATGAAAATGTGGAGTTTCGAAAATGGGCGATTTATGAGTAAATTTGGTGTGAAATCGTGGAGATTGAATTTGATGTGTTTGAGTATGCTCTGTGGTGAATTTGAAAAATCATTAGTGTTAAATGAGTATTAAAAAAGGGGAATCTTTTAATAGCTGCATTTACATAATGATTGTGGTGAAAAAAGTAAGAGTATGCTCCTGAATTTCATAGTACATGGTGACCGCGATGGGGCCATGGTGATAGTGGTGACCGTGATGGGCCACAGGATGATGCCATGTGAATTGTTGGTTCATTTTATCCTTGTAGGGATTGTCGCGTCGTGCTGATCTATGAGATATTGCACTCTAGAATATGTTGAATTGTGAGGGATTGCACTCTAGAAAATCGTGCTGGTATGTGAGCGACTGCACTCTTGTATGTCGTGTTGGTCTGTGAGCGATTACACGCTAGTAAATCGTGCTGATCTATGAGAGATTGCACTTTAGAATGTGCTGATCTGTGAGCTATTGCACTCTAGAAAATCGTGCTGGTCTGTGAGCGACTGCACACTTGTATGTCGTGCTGGTCTATGAGCGACTGCACGCTAGTAAATCATGCTGATCCGTGAGGGATTGCACCTTGGCAATTAGTACTGGTCTGTGAGAGGCTGTACAATTATGATTTATGCCTTTCGAGGAGGGTTTTGGTTTGGAATTCTGGAATCATGCATTTTGGCATATACGCATGGCATTAGAGTGTTTGGCATGTGAGTTATGTTTGTTATACTATGATGATTGTATATACATATTCGGTTGTTGTTGTGATTTGCCGTAATTGCTTTGAGGTTTGAAGTTGAGTTGATTAAGTTTTGATGTAATTATGTGTTCATAATTGATGTTATGAATATTCGATGTATAATTGAGGTGTAAATTTGTGAGGATTAATTTGGTGGTAATTATTTGTTCATAATTGATAATATTAATGTTTGAAGTGTTGATTGATTCATAACCATTTTAGAATTGAAAATCTGCATTTTCTCAGTTGTATTTGGCTACGACAGTGCAGTTTGTTAAAACTTCATTTTTCAACATTGTTTATGCATTTTTGGACATATGAAAACCCTTTCAAGGAGGATGCTAAGACGAAAGGTTCTTTTGAGCATTTGAAAATATAAGAATTTTGCTATGTGATATTTGTTAATTTCAGTTAGTGACCTTTACAATTATTGTAGAAATCTGGGCTTCGCCCTCAAAAGAGAACCAGGATCATCCTACTGGTTCGTAACCTGGAGATGGGAAAGTAGTTAGTCATACCTAACCGAAGCTGTGTCAGGAGGATCTTGCGGGGCGCGTGGAGATCACCCGGGTTGTGTAGTTTTTGTAGCATGATCAGATTAGATAGTTGTATAAGGACTAGATGTCTTTCTTTTGTGATTGTATTTATTTCATTTTGGAAGATTGTATCTATGCTTAAACTGTCTGATGACTTTTCTTTTAATGGGTCCATGTTCCACTTTTTGATGTGACGTGGGGAAAGTAGAGATTCTTGGGGCAGTGCTTTTATGTAGGTGTCTGCCGAGAATACCCCAGGGGTATGAGCTATGTCTGATAGGTCTCATAGTCCCGTTGTATTTTGGTATTTAAATACTTAGGATTTTGTTTCAAAAACTATTTCCGCTGTTTGTAAATATTGTTGACAATTGTCGTTGTGCTATGCTTTGGTATTTTATTAGTTGATTTTTGGAGAAAAAAAAATACACTCACGCTGTTAAAAATCGGGGTGTTACAATAACAATTTAAAGAGATTGGTAGAATCTGAGTATGCTAAGCTTGTGTTAGAGAATAGATTCTTGATGAAAGAATTTAGTAGAATGATTATGATATTTGAAGAGAAGAACATAACTGATTCTTTTGTTTGCGATTAAGAAGCTTTCAAGTATGTAAGTGTATGTAAGTGATGGATTTTCTTAGCACTTGAAGTTCTACATCTTCCTTGAGCTTGGGGTTTCTTTTATAGGCTTCAAGGAGGTTGATGACATCTATTATGACCGTTGAAAAGGTGTCCAGTTGTCATTTGTCAGACTCAACCAAAGATCATACTTTTTAAACCATGAATATTCTGGACTTTAACATTATGTGTTTTTGCTTATGTGATAATAATGTCTGATCCGCAACTTCTCATTCTTGATTGTGATGATTATTTGTTTATGCACAAAAACATCTTAAAAATGTGCTTAATTTATTTAGATTAAGTCCGCCTTTTGGTTCTTGCAAAATAGGCTGGACAATGATGTACTTATGTTGGAGAGTGACATTATCATTCTTGAGGCAGTTTTTTAACATGCTGGAGAAAGATATTTGCATGATGGAGATTAGTTGTAACATGCTGAAGAACGTTTATCATTTTGGAGATTGATGTTACAATGTTGGAGAATGATCATTTGTCACGTTTGCTTTGAGTCGTTCCTTTAATCTTTGATCTTTTGGAGTGTTTCTTTTGCTCATATGAGATAATTATATTCCCTATAGATGAACTGGAAATGAATTCGTAATTTGCAGGAGCTTTCCTTGCATTAACAAATGATTTGATCTTGCTTGATGAAAATGACAAAAACAAGGAGAACATGATTGGTTTCCCCGATTTTATCAAGAGCGTCCTTGGTTCAATTTTGTTCATTTTTGCTCTTTCTTTAAATTGATTTAACTTGCATTGCTTAGTTCCTATCTTGGATTATTACAGTCAAAAGCACATGTTAAATTAACACATAATTTAGAATCATAATTAGAGTCTTTAGTTAACCTTTATTTGTTTACATCAAAACATTAATTTGGAATATTGCCTTAACAATCTCCCCCTTTTTGATGATGAAAAATATGTTAATTTCAATTTTAATTTTGATTATAATTTCAGTCATAGAGAGCTTAAAAGCTCCCCCTCATAATATGCTTCAGATTTTCTACCAAAATAACATTTCACTGATGCATTTAAGAGCATATGAATATACAAAAGTCAGGCACAAATTCAAGAAGATTTAAAATGTACAGAAGTTCAATTTAGAAAAAGATCTCTTAGTACAAATTAGATTATTTTAAAGCTAAACTAGTTCTCCCCTTTGATATAGAAAAAATGAATAGGAGAAAAAATGAAAAGTTAAGCCTATTTAGAAAGGGAGGGGGAAGATCCTTCAGACGACGAAGATCTGGAAGGTTTTGGAACTGCTTGGAATGATGGAGGAGGATCAATCCCTAACTTGGGAGCAAATGGGTAGCCATCCAATCCCTTAGAGTAGCATACTCCTTGTCTTGACGTTGTTGTTGCGCCATAATAGTCTGTAGTGCAACCAGGATCGATTGATTGATTGACTCTTCCTGAACGTTTTGGTGTTTAGCATGACATTTGGAGATGTCCTTGGGAGTAGAAGGGAGAGTGTTGTGAGAGGGAGTAGCAGTAATGTAGTAGGAGGAAAGAGTTGCAAAAGAGGTTGCCACAGTGGGAAAGGCAGTGGCTGGTGATGTTGGGGGATGAATGGACGGGCCAAGGGTATCGGGGAAGTTAAGAAACTAACTAATCCCAAAGATGGATGAGCTAGTCTTTTGGGGAGAGACAAAAGCTGGTGACATGATTGATGTAGTGTGAAATGAAAGTTGAGAACACAAGTCACTTAGTGGATTGTAGTGAAGAGGGGCCATAGGTACTTCAGTTAAGTTCTGGTGAAAGGAGAAAGGAAGCCTAGATGGAGAATGATGTTGGATGAACAACGTTCTTTAGCTGCTGTTTGAGTGGTGCAGGATGGAGAACGTTTTTGAGTGGTTGTTTGAATGGGGCAAGATGGAGAACATTCTCGAGCAATAAGTGGAGATCGTTCTTGAGGAGTTGGTTGTTCAGAATGTTGTGGAGAAAGATCTTGTGAGGTGGGCATAGACTATTCTCTTGGGACAGTAAAGGATGCACATGATTTACGCGCTGAGCATTTTCTTTTGTGAGAGGTGGACGAAAGATGAGGTGATTGATTGGTGTTGGAAAAGAGCGTTGTAGTTGCTTTTGCATACAAGGGAACACGTCTCATTAATGCCACACAAAAGAGCTTTTACTGATTCTAAGGAAAAACGGAGAATGATTCGTGCAAAAGAGTAAAAACACAGAAAATGATGCGCGCGAAAAAATGCAGAATGATTAACGTTCTCCGTTTAGCAAGAAAAAAAATTAACTCAAACTGATTGGATTTTTGATAATTCTCTGTTTTTCCTTGATAAAATTAAAACTTTCCTCAACAAGGGGTTTGGTAAAAATATCAGCAAGTTGTTTTTAAGTATCAACAAAGATTAATTAAACTCCCTTTTTATTTGCATGATCACAAATAAAATAATGTTTTATTTCAATGTGCTTGGATCTTGAATGTTAAATGAGATTTTTTGACAGATTTATAGCACTTCTATTATCACAGTAAATTGGAATAATTGAATAACTTACATAGTAGTCTTCAAGTTGATTTTTTCTCTAGAGTACTTGAGAACTACAGTTTGCAGCTAAGACATATTCAACTTTAGTTGTTGAGAGAGCAATCGTGTTTTGTTTTCTGCACGACCAACTTATTAATGCTTCTTCAAGAAACTAACATATCTCCAGCATAGTCAGCGTCGTAGTAAGCTACAAGGTCAAAATGAGAACCTTTTCTATACCAAAGGCCTAGATCAGTAGTACGAAAGAGATATCTAAAATTCATGTTTACAGTTGTTAAATGAGATTCTTTAGGTATGGATTGAAATATTACACATAATCCTACTACAAATACAATGTCAGGTCTACTAGCAATTAAATAAAGCTAAAATCCTGTCATACCCCTATATTCTTTTTCAAAAATAGATTTTTCATTTTCATCTTTGTCTAATAAAGATGATGGATGCATGACAGTAATCATGATTTTGGCTTCATTCATTTTATATTTTGTTAGGAGGTATATTACGTATTTTTCTTGACATATAAAAATGTCATCTTCATATTGCTTAATTTGCAAGCCAAGAAAATATCTTAATTCTTCCATCATACTCATTTCAAATTCACTTTACACGAGTTTTGAAAAAAGATCACACCTTTTCTCATTAGTTGATCCAAATATAATTTCATCAATATACACTTGAACAATAAGTAAATCATTTTTATCAGTTTTCTTGAATATTGTAGTGTCAATTTTTCCTCTACAAATTCCGTTTTTGAATAAAAAAGAACTAAGTCTCTCATACCAAGCTCTTGGTGCTTGTTTTAATCCATATATAGCATTGGTAAGTGTCAAAATATTAGAAAATATCTTATAAGATCTTTTATATTATATTAGAATATCTTGAGTTATTTCTTAGGATCAGTTTATAATCATAGAGATATCTTAGAATATCTCTCATTATTATTATGATTTATTCCTAATTTAGGATTGAGTCTATGTTTCTCTATAAATAGAGATTAGTATTGAATCTTTTGTAATTAAGTTAGCATTAAGCTATTATCAATAATATTCAAATCCTTATTATTTTCTCTCCTCCTTTTCTCTAAAATCCCACAACTTCAACATGGTATCAGAGCCTATTTCGATCCTCCTTGAACGATCTCGCCTCTATTCCGCTGTCGAGTTCCCAACAGTTTGGGAATATAATCATAGTTTCTATTTTCTAGCATGATCATTCCTTTTTCTGACTGTTGTCACTTCCGCCCACAATCGTCGCTGCTGCCTTGTCTGCTACTGTCGCAGCCGCCGTTTGTTGCTGCCCATGTTCATCTCACGCGCCGCCACCAATAGCCTCGAGCTCAGACGCGTCTGTCCGCTTTCTGGCATAATGTTTCAGTCGTCTAGATTGAGTTTTCCTTCCTGGTTTCAGATCTGTTTTAAGTTTTTTTTTCTTTCGAACCACATGCATACAACTTGGCAATTAGTCCCAGATACATTGGCCCCATCTTTGTCCCAGATGTACTGGCCTTGCCTTTCTCTCCTTGAAGTAAATTCAAGTTTAAATATTTTGAGTCTCTGATAGTATTGGTTTGAAGCTTCCAAATGCAGTTTTTTAGAAGGAAGGACCTTGCTTTGTTCAACTGCTTGCCATGAATTTCTCTCATGCTGATGATCATTCCAGCTATCTGGCTAGGCTATATTTATAGCAATTCTCTCCGACTTCACTTGCATCCCTGAGTTGCTTTTCCATCTTTTTTATTATTTTGCGGAGCAAAATATTGTTTTCTTGTAACAAGCTAAAACTTAGTAAGCTTTAGCTTGAGGGGGAGTGTCAAAATATTAGAAAATATCTTATAAGATCTTTTATATTATATTAGAATATCTTGAGTTATTTCTTAGGATCAGTTTATAATCATAGAGATATCTTAGAATATCTCTCATTATTATTATGATTTATTCCTATTTTAGGATTGAGTCTATGTTTCTCTATAAATAGAGATTAGTATTGAATCTTTTGTAATTAAGTTAGCATTAAGCTATTATCAATAATATTCAAATCCTTATTATTTTCTCTCCTCCTTTTCTCTAAAATCCCACAACTTCAACAGTAAGTTTAAAAACATGATTTCGGTTTGATTGATCTTCAAAACCGGGAGGTTGACACACATAAACTTGTTCACTTAAAAAACCATTTAAGAATGCACTTTTAACATCCATTTGAAAAAGTTTAATAAGTTTATGAGATGCATATGCAAGAAGAATTCGTATGGCTTCTAACCGTGCAATGTGAGCAAAAGTTTCATCATAATCTATACCTTCTTGTTGATTGTTACCTTGAGCAACCAACCTTTCTTAGTTTCATACAACCTTACCTCCTCCATCTAGTTTATTTCTGAAAACTCATCTTATTACTATGATGGTTTGATCTTGTGGATCAAAAATAAGAATCTAGACTTCGTTCTTTTTGAATTGAAGAAGTTCTCCCTTCATTTCCATGTTGTTGTTTCCATCATCCTTGAATGACATTCTTGTTCTAATCAATTAGCTGTATCTGCAATAATTTGATTTTAAGGGTGATCGTTGATCGTTCTCCAGCTTTTAGGAGGAGAATGAAACGAAAATTGTTTACCAATCTATGTTTCCTGAGGAACATTCTATTGCTGCTGCCCATAATATTCTTCTTCTGCCTCATCTCGTTTACTCAAATCAAGATCATCAAATTCATCAAATAATATATGCATACTGATTTCAATAATTTTAGTTTTTAGATTGAAAACAAGATATCCTTTAGAATCGGTTGAGTAACCTAAAAATATAGCTTTGTTCAAGTTTGCATCAAACTTTCCATGGTTTTCTTGGTTATTCAAAATATAAAAATAACATCCGAAAATGTGAAAATATGAGATATTTGGCTTTTTGTTTTTCCAGAATTCATATGGTGTTTTGTTGATGATTTTTCTTACTGATACACAGTTTAAAATGTAATAGGAAATAGTGATAGCTTCAGCCCTAAAGTGTTTTTCAACATTAGACTCGTCCACAACTGTTCTTGCCATTTCTTGTAAGGTTCTATTTTTTCTTTCAACAACTCCATTTTGTTGAGGAGTTCTTGCACAAGATAGATTATGAGAAATGCCAAGTTCATAAAAAAAAAACGTTTTAAAAGAAGCGTTTATGAAGTCTCCTCCATGATTACATGTTATAAAAATGATGTTGGAATCTTTTTCATTTTGTACCTTTTCACAAAAGATTTTGAAGGCATCAAAAACATCATTTTTTTTGTTTTAAAAATAATATCCAAGTGTATCGTGAGAACTCATCAACAATAACAAAACCATACTCTATTCCTCCAAAACTTGTTGTTTTAATAGGGCCATAAAGATCTATCTGAACTAGCTCAAGAATTCTGTTTGTGGAGATGAAATCTTTTGAATGAAAACTGCTTTTAACTTGTTTTCCTTTAACACATGCTTCACATACTTTATCTTTTTCAAAATTCAGTTTTGGTAATCCCATAACAAGTTCTAGTTTTTAAAATTTTGAAATGGTTTTCATGCTAACATCACATGTCCTCGTATGCCAAATCCATTTATATTTATTAATAGACATGAAGCAGTATTCATCATGTAATTCCTCAAGATATAAAACATATAGATTTTTCTTGCTTCATGTCTTGACAAAAGACATGAAGCAATTTTTATCACTTGTCATATGTCTTGAACAACCACTATCAAAGAAACATGAATTTTTCTTGACTCTTTGAAATCCCGCCTACATGATTTGTTACATTAATTTTAGGTAGCCATTTGGTCCTTGGTCCTTGAGGGTTAGTTTTAAATTTTGATTCCTTTTTAATATGGCATGTTGATTCAGAGTGGCCAATCTTGGAGCAGGAGGAATAGCTAGTGGTTTTTTTTGAAAAGGTTTAGAAAACTGAGTTTTAATTAGTTTTGGTAAAATTCCATAACATTCTCCTTTTGTTACATTTTCTGGAGAACGTTCTCCTTTTTGCAGATTTTGATAAAACTTTGTTTTTGCTCAACAATGTTCTTCTTTTCTGAAGATCTTTTTGTTCTTAACTTTTTCATCTCTTTTCTTAAAATAACATGCAAATTCCAAATGTCCAATCTAGATGCAATATGAACATTTGATTTTGCATTTATCCTTTTTTCTTTTTGGAACAAAAACGTTTTCATACATTTTGAATTTTTGAGTTTTGTCAAAACCAATACCAGCTTTATCGAATATTCCTACTTGAGATCCTATGATTTTTTTAAATGTTTCAATAACATTAATGATATTTGACAAGTCATTTTTAAGAAGTTCAACTTCAGTTTTAAGGAAAACGTTCTCCTTTTGAAATATAAATGATTCTAGACTTTCTTGACTTTGAGTTTTAAAATCTTTGAGTTGAGATTTTTTCAGATTTTGAATGATCTTTTTAAGTTTATCTTTCATAGCTTGCATTTTCTATTTCTGTTCTTTTTGTTTGTGAAAATGTTTCTTTTAAAGAACTACACTTTTGAACAAGAAAGTTTGAATCATTTAGCAAGTTATCAAATTCTTTTCCCATTTGTTCACACAAAAGATAAGGTTCATAATTTGTTACCTCATTTTCTTATGTATTTTCCATTAAGCATATGTTGGCTTCTTCATCTTCTTCTGCATCATATGCATATGAGTTTTCCCCTGTAGCCATCATTGGTTTCTTTTTGAGGAGAAATCTATTTGGTGGTCTTTTACTTAAGGGACATTCAAATTTATAATGTCCTAATTTATTACATCCAAAACATGTGATTTGACTCTTGTCCACTTCTATTTTAGGATTTTCTCTTTAGTTTGGAATTCCTTTCTTAATCTGATCTCTTTTTCTCATCATTCTTTGAATTCTTCTGGTGAGAAGGAATATTTCTTCATTAGCATCTTCTTGTTCAGTTTCTTCTAATTCTTCATATGTTTGTGCTGGTACATTTTCTTGGGATGTTTTCTAGGCTATTGCTTTTACTTTCTTGGCTGATTTATGTTCTTGTAATGTAACACCCCGTTTTTCTAAGCGAGGGTGTATTTTATTTTTTTTTCCAAAAGAACTTAAATAAAGCAGAGTAAGTACATAGGGAAAAGCCTTTGGATACATATTTAAGTCCTTATAATTTACAAACAGCGGAAAAGTTTTTCAAAATATAAATCCAAAGCATGTCCTGTTGGCAACGATAGTACATGTACATCCTTCCAACTTAACATAAAAGTAGCTCAAAAGAAAGACATATGTGTCCTGGGTGACAGCCTAGTCTGATCATTCTATAAATAACCAAAAACTATATGCCTTGAGTAATCTCCACGCGCCCCGTGAGATTCTCCTAACATAGCTCCAATCAAGCACACCCATCCGCATTCCTATCCGGAGGGTACGAACCGGTAGGATCATCCTGGCTCTCATCTGAGGGCAAAGCCCAGATTTCCACAATAGTTGTAAAGGGTCACCAACCGAAATTAACAGTTAACACATAACATTTAAGCTTTTCATGACCTTTTCAATTTAACATATATCTTGGAAGGATTTTCCACATGCTAAAAGTTCATGCAATGCTTGCCCAATATAAATGAAATCAAAAGAAAGTTTTCAATCCATCAAGTAATACATAACTGAACAAAACATGGATAAATCAATTGAGTAATCAATTATCAAACTCAAAATAAGATTTCCCACTGAGCCAATCGATTGGGTAAATCGATTTACGGCAAGGGAAGTCCCTGTAACTCATCAAATCGATTGGGCAAATCGATTTCGTGAAAGACAGATCCCCTGTAACTTAGAAAATCGATTGGGGAAATCGATTTCGTAAAAGACAAAGCCTTTGTGATGAGTCCAATCGATTGGGCAAGTTGATTTCGTAAAAGACAGGGCCCCTGTAACTCAATAAATCGATTGGGTAAATCGATTTCTCTGTCTACTCTTTCAAAAATACATAAACTTAACTCAATCACATTCAAAAACCACTTCAAACCTTAACACTTAGCAACATCCATACAATCAACACGACATTATGGGTTTTGAAAACGTTTTACAATCTAACATACTATCACACAATTCCAAACATAACTCTTAGAACAATCAACACAATCTCAATTTGAATCAAATACACTTACACATAATTTCAAAACATACCGCTTAACAGTTTCAACGCAATACCCACACAAACAAGATGAACCAACAAATCACATGGCATCACCTTGACTCGACAATCCCAACGCAGACAAGATGAACCAACAAATCACATGGCATCACTTTGACTTGACAATCCCGACGCAGATAAAATGAACCAACAAATCACATGGCATCACTTTGACTTGACAATCCCGACGCAGATAAAATGAACCAACAAATCACATGGCATCACTTTGACTCGACAATCCCGACGCAGACAAAATGAACCAACAAATCACATGGCATCACTTTGACTCGACAATCCCGACGCAGACAAAATGAACCAACAAATCACATGGCATCACTTTGACTCGACAATCCCGACGCAGACAAAATGAACCAACAAATCACATGGCATCACTTAGACTCGACAATCCCGATGCAGACAAAATGAACCAACAAATCACATGGCATCACTTTGACTCGACAATCCCGACACATACAAAATGAACCAACAAATCACATGGCATCACTTTGACTCGACAATCCCGACGCAGACAAAATGAACCAACAAATCACATGGCATCACTTTGACTTGACAATCCCAACGCAGACAAAATGAACCAACAAACCACATGGCATCACTTTGGCGCGACAATCTTAACACAGACAAAATGAACCAATAAATCACATGGCATCACTTTGACCTGACAATTCATTTCTCTACAAAATCATTTTTACGACAACATTAAGTAAACGCAGATATTAAGAGATTCCCCATTCTTAATACTCATTTAACTTAATGATTTTCACAAACAAACACACATTAAGCAAATAGAATTATTAAGAGATTCCCCATTCTTAATACTCGTTTAACTTAATGGTTTTCAAATTCCACACAAAACAAAATCAAACATACTTTCACATTCAATTCATAATTCACACCAAAACACATCAAATTCCATAATTAACAATCATGAATACGTCGAATACGACGACACAAATCAACACAATCAATTTCATATATTCAAAATCATACATACATGAGGTAAATTCATTTTTCATGAGGCATTCATCAATATAATCAAAACCTAACTCTAAGATTTTACCCCTAAAGCCTGAGATACATTTTTCCCAAATCAACACTTTAACCCTAACAAAATCCTTTTCCACACAATCACAGATAAGTCCCTAAATGCAAACTAAAAGTTTGGAAGGAGCCCTTACCTTCACTTTAGCTTTTTCGTTCGATTTCGGTACCGTGAGCAAATCTGGTAAAAACCTCCGCTCGCAACGCCGCTTCCAAAGTTAGCTCACTAGCACCGTAGTGTAGTGGTGAGCAACTTTCCCTTCTATCACTTCTTGAAACGACATTTAGATCTAGATGAAACGGGGTGATTTGTGTTTGACGGTTTTGAAATCCCTAAACCGTTTTTCTTCGTTTTCAGATCAAAAGGAAGAGTGAAGTTGAGAAATCCTTGTCCTATCACCCACTATCAATTTCGAACTCAAGGAAGCAAGGAAGAACGAAAATGGATGAAGATGGAGGAAGGAGGAAAATGTTTCACGCAAGGCAGAGGAAGAAGATGAAGTTTGTGTTTTCTTTCCTTTGCTTTTCCTTTCTTTCTTTTTCTTTCCTTTCTTTTTCTTTTCTTCCCAATTCCTTCCCTTCCTTTTCTTTATATACTCATTATTTATATAATATAATTAACAAATATCTAAAATATCTAGATATTTGTTAAATTACCATTTCGCCCATAACACATTAAACTCTATGTAAAAGATTCACCGCAGTTATTTTAATTTATTTATCGACGAGTAATTCTAATCAGGCATCAAAATATCTTCTTGGTCATATAAACTCCAAAATATTAATAACTTTGGCTAAAAAGCCTCTGAGTTCAATACCGAAAATACACCAAAATACACAAAATACACTTACAAATTATGGGTATTACATGTAACAACACTTCATGTGCTCTTAAAGTTACAATTAGTTCTTCTAATACAAGCACTTCAAGATTTTTGGCTTGGCTTATAGCTGTCACCATCAGTCTCCATATGTTTGGAAGCTGAGTAAGGATTGTTCATTCATGATGAGGTTGTAGAGTGTCTCATACTTATTTAGGAGTTGTGAATTCATCAACTCTTTCATTTTCTTCCCTGCTCAAAGCACACGATAAAAATAATTGAGCTTAGAGTTTAAGAGTACTTTAGTTTTGTTTTAGGTGTTCAGTCCATTTCGTTCTTTTCAGTAGAGGTTGAATCGTTTTGATCAACTCTTACTATGAAATCTCAATCTATAATGATGCGCTACATTCCTGTAACTTAAGATTTCAGAAACAACTACATCTTGTTCTTCCTGAAGTTGTAATTTGTTCCATCAAAGTAAGATGGTATGTTTGAAGATGCTCCTTCAACAATGTATTTTGCTTATGAAATTTTTTCTTCTATAACTTTACTCTGGCACTTGTTAAAGTGATTAATCTATAGAGACTTTGCTCTAATGTCAATTGATATTTCAATGTCAATTTACAAGGAAGGCGGTTTGAATAGTAAATTCACCTATTTAAAATTTCCTTTTAAAAGCTTAAGAAAATAACTCAAGATTGATCTTGGTTGTGAAAACAGAAAACGGAGAACGTTCTTGGTTATTTAAAATCAATAATTAAGCTTATCTATTTAACTTGATAATAAAAAAGACTGAAAGTAAAAAAGAGATAAGGGAAGATATATCACACAATAATATATCCTGGTTCACCCAACTCGGGCTACGTTTAGTCCTCACAACTGTGAGACTTTCAACTAAGCGTTTAAACGAAGAACATTCTTTGTTTTACATAATTTTGTTTAGATCAGTCGTGATCTGTAACAAAAATTCCTTTGCACCAAGAAATGATTCAATCAGGTCACCTATCAATCTTTATAGAGGATTTTACAATTTACCTATTAACCATAAAAGGATTTTCTACAAACTATTCAAACTATAAACAAATCTTATAATCTTGACTTTATACAATAATGATTTAAAGGGATTGGTAGAATATGAGTATGCTCAACTCGTTTTTGAGAATAGATTCTTGATAAAATAATTTAGTAGTATGATTCTGATATTTGAAGACACGACTAGAACTGATTCTTTTGTTTGCGATTGAGAAGCTTTCAAGTATGTAAGTGTATGTAAGGGATGGATTTTCTTAGCACTAGAAGTTCTGCGTCTTCCTTGAGCTTGAGGTTCATTTTATATGACTGTTGAAAAGGTGCCCAGTTGTCATGTGTTAGATTTGACCAAAGACTAGATGTTTTAAACCATGAATGTTCTTGGCTTGAACATTATGTGTTTTTGCTTCTGAGATAATAATGTGTGATCTGTAGCTTCTCATTCTTCACTGTGATGATCCTTTGTTTATGGACACAAACATCTTAGAGATGTGCTTAAGTTATTTAGAATAATATTGTGGTTTGATTCGTGCAAAATAGACTGGAGAATGATGTACTTAAGTTGGAGAATGATGTTATCATTCTGGGATTGATATCAACATACTGGAGAATGATGTTATCATTTCTGAGACAATTTTTTAACATGCTGGAGAATGAAGTTTGCATGCTGGAGATTAATTGTAACATGCTGGTGAATGTTTATCATTCTGGAGATTGATGTTACCATAATGGAGAGTGATCATTTGTCACGTTTGCTTTGAGTCGTGCCTTTTAATCTTTGATCTTTTGGAGTGTTTCTTTTGCTCATATGAGAGCTGTATATTCCTTGTAGATGAACTGGAAATGTAGTCGTAATTTGAAGGATCTATGCTTGTATTAAAAGATGATTTGATCTTGCTTGATGAAAATGACAAAAACGTAGAGAACATTCTTGGTTTTTCATATTTTATCAAGAACGTTCTTGGTTCAGTTTTGTTTATTTTTTTCTCTTTCTTTAAATTAATTTCGCTTGAATTGCATAGTACCTATTTTTATTATTACACTCAAAAGCGCATGTTAGATTAATGCATGATTTAGAATCATAATTAGAGTCTTTAATTAACCTTTATTTGTTTACATCAAAACATTAATTTGGGATTTTGCCTCAACGGTTTTCTCATGATGGAAAAATGGAAAGGAAATAAACCTTTTAGGATTAAAAAGTCATAACCTAAACAAATTGGGGTACATAAAGTTAAAATAATGTATCTTATAGATTTTCTTACAAACAAGGTTCATACATCAATCATGGTACTTGTATTGTGGAATCAAAGGATAAAACATTAAGGCTCTTTAAAAATTAATCCTCAAGAGTGGAAAACCCTTAGCCATGGATCAAATAAAAAAATTCACATAAGGGCTCATGTGTTTATCTCTTGAAGCATCAAGTATCATACAAATCACCAACACCACGATCTTATAGTGTCTCTACTCAGTACACGTGAACGTTTGCGTCAGTGCTAGCTGACAGCTATAGTTACATGATTATGAAGTTTCAATATCAAAAGAAAAGAGGGTTTAAACTGTCTTATGGTTTGTTAAAGTAGTTTTCAATTACAAAAACCACTAATGGGCCAAATGACAAGTGTTTTCTTGGTTTGTGTTTGACTCCCAATGAGAGGATATGTATGTGTCAAACACTATCTAGCACTTAGATAAATATGTGTTTGTATAAGTTTTTAATGTTCAAAAAATAATTATGTTTGAATCTGTTCTAAATATTTGATGTTGATCAAAGTGTTTTGTAACACCCCGATTTTTAACAGCACGAATGTATTTTTTTTTAAAACAAATTCATAAAAATGAAGAACTAAAGAAGAAAATACTTTTGGATAAATATTTAAGTCGTAACACAACAACAAAAGTTAACAATATTTACAAACAGCGGAAATAGTTTTTGAAACAAAATCCAAAGTATTTAAATAGAAAAATACAACGGGGCTATGAGACCTATCAGACATAGCTCATACCCTTGGAGTATTCTCGGCAGACACCTGCATAAAAGCACTGCCCCAAGAATCTCTACTTTCCCTACATCACATCAAAATGTGGAACATGGACCCATTAAAAGAAAAAGTCATCAGACAGTTTAAGCATAGATACAATCTTCCAAAATGAAATACATACAATCCCAAGAGAAAGACATCTAGTCCTTATACAACCACCTAATCTGATCATGCTACAAAACTACACCACCCTGGTGATCTCCACGAGCCCCACAAGATCCTCTTGACACAGCTTTGGTCAAGTATGACTAACTACTTTCCCATCTCCAGGGTACTAACCGGTAGGATGATCCTGGTTCTTATCTGAGGGAAAAGCCCATATTTCCACAATAATTGTAAAGGTCACCAACCGAAATTAACAAACATCACATAACAAAATTCTTATATTTTCAAATGCTCAAAAGAACCTTTTGTCTTAGCATACTCCTCGAAAGGGTTTTCATATGTCCAAAAATGCATAAAAAATGTTGAAAAATAAAGTTTTGACAAACTACATTGTCGTAGCCGAATACAATTGAGAAAAATGCAGATTTTCAATAAAATGGCTCTGAATCAATCAACACTTCAAACATTAATATTATCAATTATGAACACATAATTAACACCAAATTAATCTCCACAAATTCACACCTCAATCACACATCGAATATTCATTAAATCAATTATGAACACATAAATACATCAAAACTTAATCAACCCAACTTCCCACCTCAAAGCAATTACGACAAATCACAACAACAACCGAATATGTATATACAATCATCAAAGTGTAACAAACATGACTCGCGTGCCAAGCACCCTAATGCAATGCGTATATGCCAAAATGCATGATTCCGGAATTCCAAACAAAAACCGTCCTCGAGGGGCGTAAATCATAATTGTACAGCCTCTCACAGACCAATACTAATTACTGAGGTGCAATCTCTCAGGGATCAGCACGATTTACTAGCGTGCAGTCTCTCACAGACCAGCACGACATACAAGAGTGCAATCGCTCACAGACCAACACAATTTTCTAGAGTGCAATCGCTCACAGATCAGCATATTCTAGAGTGCAATCTCTCACAGATCAGCATGACGCGACAATCCCCGCAAGGATAAGATGAACCAACAATTCACATGGCATCATCCCGTGGCCCATCACGGTCACCACTATCACCATGGCCCCATCGCGGTCACCATGTACTATGAAATGCATGAGCATGCTCTGACTCTTTTCACCACAATCATTAAGTAAATGTAGCTATTAAAAGATTCCACATTTTTAATACTCATTTAACACTAATGATTTTTTATATGCAACGCAGAGCATACTCAAACATATTTATTCACACCAATTTCAATTTCCACAAACACACATAAATCACATTTCCAAATTCAATCCACACAAATTAAATTAAATTCATTTTCCAGCAATCCACATATAAATTTTTTCTTAAAAATTCATAATATTAATTATGAACACATCAATTTCACTAAACATGAGTCACCATAATTTTCAAACATTAATCCCCCATATTCAATCTCCAAAATTTTCAACCATAAATCACCACAACAATATTAATATATCAGAGTTCTCCCCATCGCTAACTCGGTGCCAACGGTCTCGTTTCCTTTTCGAGACTCAAGGAGCTAACTACATAAACATAAATATTTATAACAATTTGTTCACAATAAAACTATTCCACACGCAACAAAATTCCTAAAATTAAATCTTTCTCACACACCAAACTCTTAAAATTAAATAGTCTATATTATTTACTTAAAACAAATATTGTCCAAATTTAACATTCACATACTCGACTATTAAAGCACCGAAATATTTGAGTTAATAAAATACTATAAACATTTTTTCTTTTTAAATTCAATCAAAGAGTAATTAAATGAGTAACATTTTAAACTCTAACCATTTTTAATTTAAATCTGTCTTTTTGCTCAAACTCTTTAACTTATTTAAAATTTGAACTTTTTCACAACTTTAACAACTCTAAATTTTTCGTAAAATTTCAACTTCAGTTCAAACTCATTTATTTGAAAATAACTCATTACGTAACTCAAACACATCAAATTTAATTACCTCCAATTCACACCAAATTCAATCAATTCAATTCCACAACACGCATATAGCACCTCAATTAAATTTCAACAATTCAAACATAACTCACTCAATTTCAAAATTCCACATTTTTACACATAAACCACCAAATTTCATCAATTCATTTTCTACAAAATCCACAAATAAATCACATCTCAAAAATTCATAATAATAATTATGAACATATAAATCACACCAAACTTGAATCACCACAAACCACACCTCAAATTTAAATTCCACTAAATTAAAGATAATCACATTAAATTAATTTTTCACAAAATCACACCTCAAATACATTAAATTTCTTTTCCACAAAATCACAAATAATATCCTAAATGCAAACTAAAAGTTTGGAAGGATCCCTTACCTCTGTTGTAGCTTTAACAAGCGATTACGGCACCGCGATTAATTCCGGTAAAATTTAAGTTCTTGACGTCGCTTCGAAAACTAGCTCACTAGCACCGTAGCGTGGCAATGAGCAATTTTCTCTTCTGTCACTTCTCAAATGGAAGCTTAGATCTAGTAGATAAATGAGGATTTATGTTTTATAGTTTTGGTTTTGTTTATGGAAACAAAAGAAAGATGGAGAAGAAACTAGCGACGCCTGGGAAAATGGATTTTGCTTTCTCTCTCCTTCTTGCCTTGCCTTCCTCTCATATATATATATATATATATATATATATATATATATATATATATATATATATATGTATATATAAATTCAAGACACATGTTACTTACTAATAATATATATTATAATTAAAACTAAATCAACAAATATCTAACAACTCTTATACACATCTCTTCTTCAATTATTTTTTTCAAAAAAAAATATCTACTCTTGCCGTAACTCAATTGACAAAATAATTTTCTTCAACGAGTGGTATTTGTAACAAAACTGTCCGGTATTAAATTCTTCGCAACGTAAATAAATTATTTTCCGACAAATAATTTTAATCCAATTTTCAAAAAATATATTTTTGACATTTAACTCACTAAATACCAAAAATTGGGCTAAAATCTTAAGAAATTCAACACAAAATACCCTAAAATTGTATAATTTAGGATTTAAAATTAAGGGTCTTACATGTTTGATCTTCTAAGTAGGATCAATATTCTTTGTATCAAGTTTCTTCAAAGTTTAAAGTACAAAAATTGTTCAATGTATTTGATGTTGTTCTTCAATTATGTCTAGAACTAATATTTCATATTTCATATTTGATGAGAACTGTTGTAAGATTTTTCAATTGCAGTTTTATTGTTCTCGTGTGTTGTTGTTGTTGCTGAAACCAAGAATAATTCGTTTTATACTTAAATATGGAAGATATGTCTTGCTTCAATATTGAATTAAAACATTACCTTGTTTCAATTTTGTTTATTTCTGAAGCGATTCTTTCAACCGGTTGGATGTTTTGTAGCTTCAATTATGATCTTTGATGTGTATTCAAATTTCTTATGACCATTTGAATGATGAATCCCTTGCAAACCGTTTATACCAATTAAAATATACTTAGCCAGCATTTTCATTATGTGCAATTTGGTAGATAATCGACTGAAGCATTCTTCGTATTTTTCCAAGACTTTTTCCCGAGTTTTTCACATCTTCCATGATTGATATTATTTGCAAATTTTGAAGTATCGGGATTAGAGGCAAACTTTGCCTATTTCAAAATATGATATGGAATTTTCTAGATTTATACTCAATATTTAGAATCGTTGACCTTCATCAAAGGCATTGACTCTTTAGAGTTGTTAATTTTTTGTAGATTCATTGACTTTTATCATAGTCGTTGGCTTTTGTTTGAGGCATTGGATTTTTCAAAGGCATTGACTTTTTTTAGAGGCATTAACTTTTGTTAGAGTTAGAAGCATGAAAGTCAAAGTCATTGTGTAAATACCAAAAGTAGAGTTAGAAGTATCAAAGTCACATTGGAGTGTGTCAATATAAGAAACAGAGTCAAATGTTAATGTGTGAATATCAAAGGCATAATCATTAATCTACTTGCATTGAAATAGCTTTCAATAGCAGAGGCAATCATCAGAGTCATCGTGAATAACCATTTCATAGAGAAGCTTTATTATAGCGTGTTGCCTTTAGAGTGAGCCATCAGAGTGAGCGCTTTATTGCCAACCAAGTATGCACATTTAGAGCACATGTAATTCAATGTCTTGTTTTGTTTCCTCTGACTTTTGTGTTTTATCTGCTATCCATAATTCATAAGGTGTTTTAATAAGAATAGGTCTAATTAATATTATATTATGGATGTAGCATGCAGGGTTAGTTTCCTCTCCCCATAAATGTCTTCCAACATTCATCTCATTTAACATGGTTCTACCTATTTCTTGGAGAGATTAATTTTTTCTTTCTACAACTCCATTTTATTGTGGTATTGTGGGAGAAGAAACATTGTGTGAGATTCTATTCTCTTCACAAAACTTTCAAAGAATTTGTTTTTAAATTCTCCTCCATGATCACTTCTAATTGTTATAATTTTAAGACATTTTGCATTCATTACTTTGTTTACAAAAAGCAATAAATACTTTATGAAAATCATCCTTATTTCTTTGGAATTTTTCCCAAGTCCATCTAGTGTAATTATCAACTACAAAAAAAAAACATATTTCTTTCCATTTATAGAGGCTGTTTTCACCTGCCCAAAGAGATATGCAAGAGCTCAAGGGATTTGGTTGTAGAAACAAAACTTGTAGAAGGAAATAATATTTTAGTTTGTTTTCCCTTTTGACAAGCTTAACACATAACATATGTTTTGTATCTAACATTAGGTAGCCCTCTAACAAGTTGAAGTTTATTAATTTTTATTACCCAATCTTTTGTTCCGAATTAATTGTTCTTCATTAACTGATACAATGCATTTAACATCTTGTTTCTCTAAGTTTGAAATTTTTATTTTGTATAAGTTACTTTTCCTCTGACATATAAATAGTACAAATCCATCATTTTGACTATTGCTTTGCATAATTTTTGATTAAATATAATGTCATAACCTTCATCACTTATTTTATTAATACTTATAAAATAGTGTTTAAGACCTTGAACAAATAAAACATTACTAATGGAGGATAAATATATGTTACCAATTGTATCATGTTTTATGACTTTTCCTTTCTTTGTGCCTCCAAAGTCCATTGTTCCTCCTTCCTTCATGATCAAGTTTTGGAATAAAGACTTTTCGTCTGTCATATAACTTGAGCTTGCACTGTCAAGGAACCAAGGTTGGAGTTTCAACTTTGTTGCGGAAAACATCTACAATAGGAAACTTTTGTTTTTAGGTACCCATATCTCTACTTCCTCATCATTTCTTGATTCTGAGTCTGATTGAAGTTTGGCCATAAATGCCATGTTTGCATATTTCTCATCATCAGATTCTTCTGAGTTTTCCCATGTGATCAGATCCTTCTTCTTAGACATTGTTTCTTTATTTTGATTTTTACTTTAAAGTCTGGGACATTCAAACTTAAAATGTCCAGATTCTTCACATTTAAACAATATGATTTTCTTTTTATTGTTGAAGTCCCTTAGAGGAAAGGGTTTTCTTTTATGCCATATATGTTGAATACTTTTGGAGATGAAAGAGAATTCTTCAACCTCTTAATCGTCTTTTTGTTCATCTAAATCATCATCATCCTCTAAAATGTTAATTGCTTGTAAGGCTTTATTTTCATTTGATCTAAGAGGCAATGATTTTTCCTTTTTCTTTGGCTCATCTTATGCCAATTGTATTTCATTTGATCGACATGAACTTCTGGATTGATTCCAGATGCAAACTATTTAGGTTCTTTGCCTCTTGTATGCCTGTGATTTTTGGTCTCCATTTACTTGGTAGACTTATCAGGATTTTATTTAGATGGTTTGCTTTAGTATAGCTGTTCTCCGAAACTTTTAGTCATGAAACCAATGTTTGAAATCTTGAAAACATTAATTCAATATTTTCATCTTCTTTCATTTGGAATAATTCATATTTTCTTACAAAAAGATTTGCCTTTGCTTTTTGTACTTGTTTGTTTCTTTCATACATTAAAACTAGAACATCAAATATGCTATTGGCAGTTTCTTTGGTGGTGAGTTTGTCAAATTCTTTAAATGTTATTGCATTTAATATAAAAGTTCTTGCCTTTTGATGCATTTTGTATAATTTTTTCCGTTCAACATTCATACTTTTTCTAGACACTTTAGTGCCATCAACATTTGGTGGGATGGTGTATCCTTCTTGAACTAGATCCCATAATTTTGATGAGAGACAAAAAAAGCTTTGAAATATATCTTTCTTATATTTGAAACATTCTCCATCAAAGAGTGGGGTCTGTTGATATTTCTTCCAATTGCTTCTTCACCAAGACTAGTCATGATAGAAAAAAAATTGTTGGATATTTTCTCAACACTGTTTAGTGCTTAGTCCTTGACATCAAGCTATGATACCAATTGAAGTTTCAATAACAAAAGAAAAGGGGAGGGGGTGGAGTTCGAATTGTGATATGGTTTTTTTAAGTAGTTTTCAAAGTTAAATCACAACGTGGTGATTAAGGCAATTTGGAAAGTAAAAGAAAGAAAGAAGAACACACATGAACTTGTATATTGGTTCACCACCAATGTGGTTGGCCACGTCCAATACCTTCACTTGAAGTTATTCTTCCAATAACTCAACTTGAATTACAAAAACCAATTTACCTCACTCAATAAATTCTACTCTTCCTTCTAGTTTCAACTGCAACACATTAAAACAAATACAACAACCACTAATGGGCCAAATGGCAAGCGTTCATTTGGTTTATGTTTAACTCTCAGTGAGACAATATGTATGTGGCTTACATGATTTAGCACTTAGATAAATATGTGTTTGTACAAATGCTTAATGTTCAAACAATAATTATGTTTGAATCTATACTAAGTATTTGATGTTCAAAGTAGGATCAATATGTTTGTATCAATATTCTTCAAAGTTATAAGTCCATAATTTCTCCAATGTATTTGATGTTGTTCTTCAATTGTGTCTGGGCTTGACGTTTCATACTTTCTCAATTTTTTTGCAAAGTAGTTTGATGAGGATTGTTGTAAGATTTTTCAATTGCAGTTCTATTGTTCACGTGTGTTGTTTTTGTTGCTATAACAAAGAAGAAATCCTTTTATACTCAATTATGGAGCATACGTGTTGCTTCAATATTGAATTGAAACATTTCCTAGTTTCAATTTTGTTTATACTGAAACGGTTCTTTTAATTGGTGTAATGTTATGTTGCTTCAGTTATGACCGTTTCTACATGTTTAAATATCTTATTGTAGGTGTACTTACACGAGAAAGGGGATTGAATTGTGCTTTTCTATTTTTTTTTTTAATTTAAATATGGTTTGGTGACATAGTTATTTGGACTTATTAGAGGTTTCAGTAAACAAACAAAGAGAAGGTAAAAATAACACTCCAGATTTACTCCTGGTTCACCACCAATTTGGTAGCTATATTTTACACACTACAACACTTAATATATTTTACTTTGATCGAGTGCTTTGCTAGAATTTAAAACTTTACACTCTAAACACTTAGAAAATATTGAGCTTTTGAGGTTTTCTAATAACTTTGGTTTTCAAGATTTTTGAGTTCGTGAGTTTTTTTGTTTTTGTATATTCTTGTGTCTTTCTTTTTCAGCCTTAATCTACTATATATACATAAAATTAGGGTTCGTGAATTTATTGTCGAGTATTTGAATCATATATCAAATTCACCTAGGTCAACAAAGGTGTTCTCCAAATATAGTTTGATTGATATGATCTTGATAATATGACCGCTAGACAATTTTTTATTTCCCAATCTAATTTGAGCAATTCTTCTAGAAAGATATAATATATATTAATTTATATTACATTTGCAAATGGATTCACTCGAGTCTTCCTTCATACAATTGATTGGATTTGGGCGGGAACAATTCTGGGCTTGTGATCATAGCATTTGGGCACATGTTTCTAGCCTATTTAGTTTGGTATTTTAAAAGCTCTTTATAGCTTAGATTAATATTTTTAGCTTTTTTCTAAACTTTCGGTCGAATTTGAATTATAATTTTATTATTTGTATTTTGACTCTTTCTCTCTTTATAGGTCATAACTTGAGCTTTGGATATCGGATTGGGTCATATGAGCAGGCGTTGGAAAGCTACAAATCTAGCTACAACGTTTCTGTAGGACGAAAAGACCAATTTCGAAATTTACTTGGCCTAAATTTTAGATTTCGTAATCTGGAATTTTGTAATAATTTTAATTAGCGGGTCTCTTGTTTTTAAACCCTAAACCCTAAAGCCCAATATCAAGTACTATATATTGACAGTTTTGTTTCTTTAATGAAGAAGGAAAAATTAGGATCCACGAGTTCAGAGTTTCATCAACACCTTGAGATTTAGGTTACACTGCCAATTTCGATTCCCGATTCTATTATTGTTTATTTGATTATATTGATATTTTGATTGCTTAAATTGAATTTCAATAGGATTGATTAAATTTATTTGAAAGAATTTAGTTTCAGTTTCTAATTTATCTGAATTATAATTTTGCGAAGCTTGATCATTAATTGTAATATTTTGATGATTGTAATGCTTAATCCAATCAAAGAATCCAAATTCATATAGGATTGATTACGCTTGTTTGGTCAATTATATAGTCAAATAAGAGTATAATCACAAATTAGAAATTAAACCCATTGATAGAATCTGTGATAGGTGTGAAACTCGAATAAGTGGATTAATCGTTTTGCTCATCTGTTAAATAAAAAAAATCTAAAAAACCCATTTTTAATTTCAATTTGGTTATTATTATTATATTAGAAGTCCTTGCGAAATGATTCGAGTTATTACCTCTATTTACATTTTATCAATTGTATTTGACCCGTGTGCGACATCGGATCAAATTGGCGTCGTTGCCGGGAACTCTCTGATAACAATATTAACCTTGTTTTTGGCGACTGTCTCAGATTGCTCGAAATTTCGCGAGAAAATCAGGAAAAAAATCAAGGACCATTTTTTCAATTTTTTGAATTTTTCATATTCTCTAAAAATTCCAAATAAATTTGTGTTGCCTTTATTTGATTTTTAGAAATTTTTGGTGGTATTTTTATATCTTTTGGATTTTATTTGATAGAGTTTTCGATTTTCACTTCAATTTTAGCATTAGAGACATTGTTGGAATTTTCAGAATTGTTATTTTGCATTGCATTGTTATGATGATACATGACTAGGGCTAGCTATGTGAATCTTCATTCTCTTAAAATAGATAGGACATTTCATTTACGTCGTAGACTTAATAGAGCTGCTAGTGTTAAAGAGTTAGAGTCAGATACTGAAATTAACAACTTGTTGTAAAATATGGCTGATGCGAATAATAGAACCTTAAGACAACTTGCTGCACCTAGTGTCAATTATAATGCAATATGTATTACATATCCTGAAGTAAATTAAGCTTAGAGCCTCCGCATTTTCACTCCAAGATGCTGCCAAAGACTGGTTATACTACCTTCAACCAGGTTCTGTTACAAGTTGGATTGATCTCAAGATATTGTTTCTAAAAAAATTATTCCCTGCCTCAAGAGCTGTTTCAATCAGAAAAGAAATATGTGGCATCAGACAGATTGATAGGGAATCATTACATGAGTATTGGGAGAGAATTTTTATGAAGGCTTGCTACCTATAGATAGAAGTATTTTGGATGCTGCTAGTGGGGGGGGGGGCACTAGTTAATAAGACCCAAGAAGCGGCAACGACTTTGATTATGAACATGTCCATTAATTCTCAGCAATCTACAACTAGAAGCATATCAACAGTGTTGACAAAGGGTGTGAATGAAATTCAAGCTTCTACCCACAAGAATTTAGAAGGAAAACTTGACGAGCTTACATCTTTAGTAAAAAAATTGGCAATAGGTAAAACCCAAGTAGTGGTCTGTGGTATTTGCACTTCTCTAGAGAATCCTTCAGATTCATGTCCTACATTGCAAGAAGATCCAATTGTTGATGCTCCACAAGCATATGCAGCAAATATATAAAATCCTCAAGCCAACTATTATCTATGATCTAACAGGTACAATCCTGGTTGGAGAAACCATCTAAACCTGATATCGGGGAATTCATCTGCACAACAACAACCTAGGAAGCAACAACAAAATATTCCTTAACAACAAAACAATGCACCTTCATTAGAGGACCTCGTTAAGCAAATGACTGTCATGAATATCCAATTTCAACAAAGAACAGATTCCACCATTCAAA
The DNA here is from genome assembly GCA_037974775.1 of Cicer pinnatifidum. NCBI lineage: Eukaryota > Viridiplantae > Streptophyta > Magnoliopsida > Fabales > Fabaceae > Cicer > Cicer pinnatifidum. The sequence continues at coordinate 35,572,580 of JBBPBR010000003.1, forward strand.
ATTTGGAAACAAAGATTAGTCAGCTAGCCACGTCAACCAATCAATTACAGACTCAGGGGTCTAACCAATTGTTTGCATAATCAGTAGTAAATCCAAATGCTCCCAATGTCAATGCAATTACATTGAGGTATGGGAAAGCTGTTGAAATACCAAAGGTACTTGAAAATGCAGTGACAAATAAAAAGGTTGCTGAGGATACTTTGATATCTAAAACTGTTGATGTTGAGCAAAATATACCACTTCCTTTTCCTCAAAGGGAAGTGAAGACTAAGAAAATGGACGAGGCATATAGGGACAAAAAGATCCTGGATATATTTAGGAAGGTGGAAGTGAACATTCCCCTCCTTGAATCAATTAAACAGATTTCAACATATGTAAAATTTCTAAAAGATTTTTGAACACACAAGAGAAGGTTAAAAGGTAATGAAAGAGTAAACATGGGGAAAAATGTTTCAGCCCTCATTCAGCCCATGCCTTAGAAATGCAAAGATCCATTAACTTTTTTCATTCCATGTACCATAGGCAATAGTCAATTTGAAAATGCTATGTTAGATTTAGGAGCTTCCATTAATGGTATGCCTACATCTATTTTTAACTCTCTTGTTCTTGGACCTTTACAGAGTACAGGTGTTACCATTCAATTGGTGAACATGAGCAATGCTCGTCCCACAGGACTTGTGAAGGATGTATTTGTTCGAGTTAATGAATTGATATTTCCTGCAGATTTTTACATTCTGGACATGGAGGGAGAGAATAAGTCCAACAGGGCGCCTATCATCTTAGGCAGACCATTCTTGAAAACTGCTAGAACAAAAATTTATGTGCATGCTGGAACTCTATCCATAGGATTTAGTGATAGCATTGTAAAATTTAACATCTTTGATGCTATGAAACACACCATGGAAGAGCATTCTATTTTTCAAATTGAATTGCTTGGTGATTTGGTTTATGACATTTACCCCAACATGTTTGTTATTGATTTTCCTTCATTGTCTGGTTTTGATGATACATATACTTGCGAATTCTGTACAAATACTCAATTGTGTTGTGTGTGTGCTGAGATTGAAGCTGCCTTGCAGGTTGATCATTTTGCTGATATTGATATTTCTACTGTCATAATTGATTTTGCAGACTTAGTTTCGACCATTGGTGTAGTACCTTCCATAGAACAACCACCGGCAATAGAGCTTAAACTACTTCAAAAAAAATTTGAAATATGCATATTTAGAAGGAAGTGGCAAGTTACATGTGATTATTTCAACCAAACTTTAAGATGAACAGGAAGAGAACTTGTTGCAGATTTTGAGAAAACATAGGAAGGCAATCGGATGGACCTTGGCTGATATTGTTGGTATTAGCCCATCCATGTGTATGCATAGGATACTATTGGTGGACGGGGTAAAATCAGTCAGGCAGCCCCAAAGGCGACTTGACCCATTAATTTTGGATGTTGTAAACAAAGAAGTGACCAAGCTCTTGTAAGCAAGCATTATATACCCCATCTCTGATAGTCAATGGGTGAGTCTGGTGCAGGTAGTCCCTAAGAACATTGGACTCACAATGGTTAAAAATAAAAATAATGAACTTATCCCCACACGAGTGCAGAACAACTAGAGGATATGCATCGATTACAAGAGACTAAACCAGGAAACTAGAAAGAATCATTTTCCTTTACCATTCATTGATTTGATGCATGAAAGGTTGGCTGGTAAGTCACATTATTGTTTTCTTAATGGTTTTTCTGGTTATTTTCATATTCATATTGCACTAGAGGACCAAGAAAAGACCAGGTTTACTTGTCCTTTTGGCACATTTGCCTTTAGGAGGATGCCCTTTGGCCTATGCAATGCTCTTGGCACTTTCAAACGCTGAATGATTAGTATTTTATCTGACTTAATAGAAAATTGTATTGAAGTTTTCATGGATGATTTTACTGTGTATGGTTCCTCATTTGATGCATGCTTGAATAATTTAGATAGTGTTTTGCATAGATATATTGACACTAACCTTGTGCTGAATTATGAAAAATGTCATTTTATAGTTGAACAAGGAATAGTTTTGGTACATGTGATCTCTAAAAATGGGAATGAAGTGGATCCTGCCAAAATTGATGTGATTTCTAATTTGTCTTACCCATCATGCATCTACAACATTCCTTCTTTTCTTGCCCATGCAGGTTTTTACAGACGTTTTATCAAGGATTTTAGCAAGATAGCTCTTCCGCTGTCAAATTTGCTGCAAAAAGATGCCAGTTCCATCTTTGATGATAAATGCAAGAAGGTGTTTGATTCTTAAAGGCAACACTGACCTCTACTCCCATAATTCAGCCACCCAATTGGACCCTCCCTTTTGAAATTATGGGTGATGCATATATCTATGCACTGGGAGCAGTCCTTGCACAAAGGGTTGGTAAGGCTGCCCATGTTATTTATTATGCTTTTTGGACTTTAGATTCTGTACTGGCTAATTATACTACCACGGAAAAGGAAGTTTTAGCTATTGATTTTGAAATTGATAAGTTTAGATCATATTTGTTAGGTTTGAAGGTAGTTGTTTTTATTGACCATGCAGCTTTGAAGTTCCTGTTAAAGAAACCAAAAGCAAAATCGAGATTGATCCGGTGGATGTTATTACTCCAATAATTTGATTTAGAGATTAAAGATAAAAGTGGAGCTGAAAATTTGGTGGAAGATCATTTGAACATAATATAAATGGATAAGGACCCCATCCCCATTCAAGATGACTTCTCTGATGAGGAACTGCTACAGTTGCGTGAGATAACTCCTTCGCTTGCTGATTTAGTTAATTATTTAGTTGCTTCTTGCATATGCATCTTGAACATAAATACGCAAACTGAAAAGTGATTCCAAATACTATGTGTGGGATGATCCATATCTATGGAAATTCTGTAGTGACCAGTTGATTAGGTGATTTGTTTCCCACCATGAGGCTCAATCCAATCTTCATTTTTGTCTTGCCTCTCAAACTGGAGGACATTTTGGTCCTCGACAAACATCAAGAAAAGTTTGTAGACTTGGGTTTCTTTTGGCGCACTTTGTTTAAAGATGCTTTTGACACTTACAAAACTTGTGAGCAGTGCCAAATAGTAGGAACATCTATCACTCGTAGGAGAGAGATGCCTCGACAACCTATGCTTTTCTGTGAAGTATTTGATGAGTGGGGCATTGATTTTATGGGACCTTTTTCTGTATCTTTTGGTTACGTCTATATTTTACTAGCTGTTGATTATGATTCGAAGTGGGTGGAAGCAATACCCACTAGGACTAATGATTCTAAAGTTGTTGCAAGTTTTATCAGATCAAACATTTTTTGCAGGTTTGGAATATCCTGGGCCATCATAAGTGATCAAGGCACTCAATTTTGCAACCGCACCATGGACGCTTTGCTTCGAAAGTATGGGGTTGTGCACATATTTTCTACACCTTATCATCGCTAGACTAATGGACAAGCTGAAGTCTCAAATAGGGAAATCAAACAGATCTTAGAAAAGATGGTGCCGCCAAAGAGGAAAGACGAAAGCCACCGACTTGAAGAAGCTCTTTGGGTTCATAGAACAACATACAAAATACCAATAGGGATGTCCCTTTATCGACTTGTGTTTGGTAAGGCATGCCACCTCCTATTGGAAAAGAGCATCGTGCTTATTGGACGGTCAAGAGTTGTAACCTTGAAATGGAGAAAACAGGTTTGGAGAGAAAGCTTTAACTGTAACAACTTGAAGAGCTTAGACTTGAAGCTTTCGAGAACTCTCGCATCTATAAGGAGAAAACTAAGTACTTTCATGATAAGATAATTTGTAGGAAGAAATTTTCCATTGGCCAAAAAGTTTTATTGTTCAACTCCCATTTGAAAATTATGGCTGGGAAACTTCGATCGAATTGGATTGGCCCTTTTGTTGTTACTAATATTTTTCTTCATGGTTTAGTGGAAATAAAAAGTGAAAACACCGAGAAAATATTCAAAGTGAATGGACAACGCCTCAAGATATTCCATGAGAGCTATGTGCTTGAAGGTGCTACCATAGAAGAAGTTTCCTTGGAAAAGCCCACTTAAACTAAAGTTTAAACTGGGAGCTCCCTTTCCTTACTCTTATTTTATACTTGTTATTTTCATTGAGGACAATTTGTAATTTAAGTGTGGGGGTATTATTTAGAATTTTATTTGTTATATTTCAAAATAAAAAATAAATAAAAAATAAATAAATAAATAAAAATGGACATTACACTACATGCTTTTTCATCAGATTTTATGGTTATAAATGTTGAGAGTTTGTTTGGACTGACATGATTGGATAGTATTTTTGCATTCTTGGTAAAATAAATTGGATTAAAATGATAAAATGTGTATCATTTGTGATAAGTCATTAACCTTTTTTGAGATTTTTTAGCCTTATTATGAATGGAAAAAAAATTTCCATCTTTTTTTCTTATGTATTATCTCACTTATGATTGCTATTTAAGCCAAAACTTGACTTGACTCTTGTCCACATGCATATATTGAAATAATCTAGACATTTGTTTCTGATTAAGCTATTAGCCAGATAAGCCTACCCTACAATTATCCATTTGTTTAAGCCCCTTTGAGCTTAATGACCCCATTCTTTGTTATATAGCTCATTACAAGCCTAAAAGTGAAAAACAATGAATTGACTCAATCTTGGGGGATAAAGGAGTCTTTCCTTACTTAAGTGTAGGGGTGCTCAACTTGTTTGTTTAAATTTTAGGGATATGAATATAGATATATATATATATATATATATATATATATATATATATATATATATATATATATATATATATATATATATGAGGAAAAATGGTTGTATTGTGAGCAAATAGAGTGTGAAAATTGAGTTACTTCTTAATGTTGTTTTTCTCCCTTAATCATCACTCCTTTATCCTCTTTGATTTTCAGCCCTAGTCTCCTTAGGATTATCTCACTCTTACCTTGGTCACATTACAACCTAAATAAAGACCCTTTGATCATTATCTACATGTGTTTCAAATATAGATTATAGAGGCTTGTTAAGCTTATGGTAGTGCTAGCTTTCATGATGTGCTTTAAGTATAAACAGTAGCTCAAACACTTTGAGAGAATTTTATATCCTAGGAGGACTCTATCACTTATGATGCATTCTTTAGTTAACTTTCCTCTTGTTTGCCTTTGTTGTGATAACAAAACTATTCATGATTGTCTTAAGCTAGAAATATATTTTTTTCTCTCACCATTCTGCATTCATAAGAATATTTGGAATCGCATGCATTGTTTTGCTCGGAGTGCAAAAGTTTAAGTGCGGGGGAATTTGATCATAGCATTTGGGCACATGTTTCTAGCTTTTTAGTTTGGTATTTTAAAAGCTCTTTATAGCTTAGATTAATATTTTTAGCTTGTTTCTAAACTTTGGGTTGAATTTGAATAATTTTATTATTTGTATTTTGACTCTTTCTTGCTCTGTAGGTCATAACTTGAGCTCTGGATATCAGATTGGTGCATATGAACAGGCGTTGGAAATAGAAAACTCTGAGCTACAACTTTTGTGTTGAACGAAAAGACCAATTCCAAAATTTACTGGGCCTAAATTGCAGATATCGTAATCTACAATTTTGTAATAATTTTAACAATTTTGCTACCAGCACCCCCTTATTTACTACCCACACCCTTCGAATGTTTAAAAAAAAATCAAAACTCCCAAAGTACCCTTCCCTTCTCCCTCTTCATTAACCTAACCGTCTTCTTTTCCTTTATTCTATCTTCATTCAACACCTTCTTCATCTACTTGATTTTATTCAACATTAACCATCATCATCATTAATCATCTTCATAAATTATCATCAATCATCATTAACCATCTTCAATATTTTGCTAACATTTACGTGAACTCAATTTCACGTATATTTACGTGAACTCAATTTCACGTATATTTACGTGAATTGAGTTCACGTAAACTAAATTCTAGTAAACGTATGTCAACTTAGTTCACGTAAACGTACGTGAAATGGAGTTTACGTAAATGGTTTAATTTTCAATCTTCAATGATTTCAAAATCTTAATTCACGTACGTGAATTAAGATTGTGTACATAATAAGATGTTGAATTTTCTAACTCCATTGATTACACGATCTTAAATCACGTAGGTGTATGTGAATTAAGATTGCGTAAATATGAGCTTTTTACGTTTTTTTAACGTACGTGAATTTAATTCACATAGCAATACAACGTACGTGAATTGAGTTCACATACAATCCCCAAATTTAGAAAAAAAATCCGAACTTAGAAATAGACCAACAAACATACATTTTTAGGTTACTTTAATCACAATGTGATGAAGAAACTGATGGTATAAGTTATGAGTGAGTTATGTGAGTTTTAAATGATTATGAGGTAGGGTTGATGAGGTATTGTGATTTTTTGATATGTGAGTCATGAGATGTGATGAATGTTGATGAAGGTGAGTTATGAGTTAATTAAAATTGTAGAAAATTTTATAAATATCAAAGGGTATTTTGGGTATTTTTGTTTTTTACAAATTTGAGGGGTGTGGTAGTAATGTGAGGGGTGTGGGTAGCAACATTGTAATTTTAATTAGCGGGTCACTTGTTTTTAAATCCTAAATCCTAAAGCCCAATATCAAGTACTATATATTGACAGTTTTGTTTATTTTCTGAAGACTGAAAAATTAGGATTCAAATTGCTACATGAAATAAACAGTTTTTATTTTAATTTCATGGACGGCTAATTTTATAAGATTAATCCACGAGTTCGAAGTTTCATCAACACCTTGAGATTCAGGTTACAATGTCAATTTTGATTCATGATTTTATTCTTGTTTATTTGATTATATTGATATTTTGATTGCTTAAATTGAATTTCAATAGGATTGATTAAATTTATTTGACATAATTTGGTTTCGGTTTCTAATTTAATTGAATTATAATTTTGCGACGCTTGATCGTTAATTGTAATATTTTGATGATTGTGATACTTAATCCAATCAAAGAAACCAAATTTTCATAGGATGTATTACGCTTGTTTGATCAACTCTATATTCAAATAAGAATAGAATCACAAATTAGAAATTAAACTAATTGATAGAATTTGTTTGCTTATCTGTTAAATCAAAAATCTAAAAAACCCCCTTTTTAATTTCAATTTTCAATTCAGTTATTATTATTATTATTATTATTATTATTATTATTATTATTATTATTATTATTATTATTATTATTATTATTATTATTATTATTATTATTATTATTATTATTATTATTATTATTATTATTATTATTATTATTATTATTATTATTATTATTATTATATCAGAAGTCCTTGCGAAACGATTCGAGTTATTACCTCTATTTGTATTTTATCAATTGTATTTGACCCGTGCGCAACAGCGGATCAAGTTGGCGTCGTTGCCGGGGACTAGCTGATAACAATATTAATCCTGTTTTTAGACAACTGTCTCAGATTGCTCCAAAATTTCACCAGAGAATTAGAAAAAAAAAATCAAGGAATAGGAATCTGTATAAGGAACTTATACGAAAACGACGGTCAAAATTCCAAATTCCTTCCTTTAGACACTTTTCTAAATTTTTTGAATTTTTCACATTCTCCAAAAAATCCAAAAGATTTGTGTTGCCTTTATTTGATTTTTAGAAATTTTTGGTGGTATTTTTATATTTTTTTGGATTTTATCTGATAGGGTTTTCGATTTTTCACTCCAATTTTAGCATTAGGGACATCGTTGGAATTTTCAGAATTGTTATTTTGCATTACATTGTTATGATGATGCATGACTAGGGCTACTTCTGTGAATCTTCATTCTCTTGAACGTGATATAGATATGACATTTCATTTACGTAGTAGATTTAATAGAACTGCTAGCGTTAACGAGTTAGAGTCAGATACTGAAATTGACACTTGTTGCAAAATATGGCTGATGTGAATAATATAACCTTAAGACAACTTGCCGCACCTAATGTAAATTATAATGCATTATGTATCACATATCCTGAAGTTACTATACCATTTGAACTTAAATCTAGTTTAATACACTTGCTTCCAAAGTTTAATGGTCTTGCAGGTGAGCATCCCTATAAACACTTGTAGGAATAGAGTTATGCATAGATGTATTGAATTTAACGTTGTGCTGAATTATGAAAAATTTCATTTTATGGTTAAATAAGGCATAGCTTTGGGACATGTGATCTCTAAAAATGGGATTGAAGTGGAACCTGCCATAATTGATGTGATTTCTAATTTGTCTTACCCTTCTTACATCCACAAGATTCATTCTTTTCTTGGTCATGCAGGTTTTTACAAGCGCTTTATCAAGGATTTCAGCAAGATAGCTCTTTCGCTATCAAATTTGATGCAAAAAGATGTTAGCTTCACCTTCGAAGATAAATGCAAGAAGGCGTTTGATTTCTGAAAGGTTGCACTGACCTTTACTCCCATAATTCAGCCACCCAATTAGACCTTCGCTTTTGAAATTATGTGTGATGCATCTAACTATGCAGTGGGAGCAGTCCTTGCACAAAGAGTTGGTAAAGTTGCCCATATTATTTATTATGCTTCTAGAACTTTTGATTCTGCACAGGTTAATTATACTACCATTGAAAAGGAATTTTTAACTATTGTTTTTGCACTTGATAAATTTAGATCATATTTGCTAGGTTTAAAGGTAGTTGTTTTTACTGACCATGCAACATTGAAATTTTTACTAAAGAAACTAGAAGCAAAACCGAGATTGATCCGGTGGATGTTATTACTCCAAGAATTTGATTTAGAGATTAAAGATAAGAGTGGAGCTGAAAATTTGGTGGCAAATCATTTGATCAGGTGATTAGGAAACTGCTACATTTGCGTGAAGTAACTCCTTGGTTTGCTGATTTAGTTAATTATCTAGTTTCTAGAGTCTTTCTTGCAGATGCATCCCGAACACAAATACACAAACTTAAAAGTGATTCCAAATACTATGTTTGGGATGATCCATATTTGTGGAAATTCTTTAGTGATCAAGTGATTAGGCGATGTATTTCCCACCATGAGGCTCAATCCATTCTTCATTTTGGTCATGGCTCTCAAACTAGAGGGCATTTTGGTTCTCAACGTACAACAAGAAAAGTCTTAGACTCGGGTTTCTTTTGGCCCACTTTCTTTAAAGATGCTTTTGAGATTTATAAAGCTTGTGAACAGTGTCAAATAGCAGGAACAACAATCACTCGTAGGAGTGAGATGCCTCAACATTCTATGCTTTTCTGTGAAGTATTTGATGTGTGGGCATTGACTTTATGACCCCTTTTTCAATATGTTTTGGTTATGTCTATATTTTACTAGCTGTTGATTATATTTCGAAGTGGATGGAAGCAATACCCACTAGGACTAGTGTGTAACACCCCGATTTTCAAAGCGAGGGTGTATTTTTTTTTTAAACAAAATCATTTAACAAAGAAATAAATGAGGAAAATACCTTTGGATAAATATTTAAATCAATATAATTTACAAGCAGCGGAATAGTTTTTGAAATAAGAATCCAAAGTATTTACACATCAAAGAGTGGGACATGGAACCCATCGAAAATACAATGTCATGCTGACAATATTAGTATAGGTTCAGTCTTCCAATTTAAAATAAACACAGTCCAAAAGAAAGACATCTAGTCCCTATATGTCAACCTAATCTGATCATTCTACAAAAAACTATACACCCTGAGTGATCTTCACGCGTCCCGCAAGATCCTCCTAACATAGCTCCAATCAGGTGTTTCCATCTACATCCCCATCCACAGGGTACAAACCCGTAGGATTATCATGGCTCTCATCTGAGGGCAAAGCCAAGATTTCCACAATAGTTGTAAAGGGTCACCAACCGAAATTAACAATTAACACATAACATTTAAGTTTTTAAATGCACAAAATAACCTTTCAATTTAGCATGCACCTTAAAAGGGTTTTCCATATACTAAAAGTTCATATAATACTTGCCAAATAAAAATGAAATCAAAATAAGGTTTTTAATCAATCAAGTACTAAATAACTGACCAGTCCATTGATGAATCAATTGAGTAATCGATTATCTGACTTAGAGTAAGAGTTTCTACTAAGCAAATCGATTGGGAAATCGATTTCTCGAAGGTTTTTAGTGAAACCTGTACTCTGGGCTTAAATCAATCGATTGGGCAATCGATTGAATGACTAGCTGAGCCCCTATAACAAATCCAATCGATTGGCAAATCGATTTTGACCAAATAGCTGAGCTACTGTAATAGCCAAATTGATTCGCAAATCGATTAGTTCAATATCTTTTCAAAACATATTTACAAAATCGATTGGCACATCGATTTTGTCAAAATAGCTGAGCTCCTGTAACAAATCAAATCGATTGACATATCGATTTGGATAAATGGCTTTTCATAGAATCAATTTGGGAATCGATTTCCCTAAATGTTTTTCTAAAACTACATAAACTAACTCAATCACATTCACACACAACTCCAAAACATAACACTTAGCAATTTCAACACAATCACCACGACAACTTGAGTTTCGAAATAGTTTTACAATCAATCACACTTACACACAACATTAATACATAACACTTAGCAATTTCAACACAATTACAACGACATCTCAAGTTCAAACACTCAATCATAAACTTGAATCAAACACGACTCGTGTGCCAAGCACCCAAATGCAATGCGTATATGCCAAAATGCATGGACTCGAAATTCCAAACCAAAACCCTCCTCGAAGGGTCGTATATAATAATTTTACTGCCAATCGTGGGCCAAAGTACCAATTACCGAGGTGCCACCTATCACGGGTCTGCACGATTTACTAAAAAGCGTAAACCATAAACGTACTGCCTATCACGGGCCAATACCGTTTACCGAGGTGCCACCTATCACGGGTCTGCACGGTTTACTAAAAAGAAACGTAAATCGTAAATGTACCACCTATCACAGGCCAAAGTACTATTTACCAAGGTGCCACCTATCACGGGTCTGCACAATTTACAAAAAACCGTAAATCGTAAATGTACCGCCTATCACAGGCCAAAGTACTATTTACAAAGGTGCCACCTATCACGGGTTTGCACAATTTACAAAAACGTAAATTGTAAATGTACCGCCTATCACAGGCCAAAGTACTATTTACCAAGGTGCCACCTATCACAGGTCTGCACGATTTACAAAAAAGATGAAATGCATGAGCATACTCTGACTCCATCAAGACAATCGTTAAGCAAATGTAGATATTAAAAGATTCCCCATTTTTAATACTCATTTAACTCTAACAATTTTCACAACAATCGTTAAGTAAACAGAGATATTAAAATATTCCCAATTTCTATTACTCGTTTAACTCTAACGATTTTCACTGCAAACATTAAGTAAACAGAGATACTAAAAGATTCCCCATTTTTAATACTCGTTTAGCTCTAATGATTTTCACGACAACATTAAGTAACGTAGATATTAAGAGATTCCCCATTCTTAATACTCGTTTAACTCTAATGATTTTCAGGACAACATTAAGTAAACGTAGATATTAAGAGATTCCTCATTCTTAATACTCGTTTAACTCTAATGGTTTTCAAATTCCACACAGAACATACTCAAACATATTAACAAATTCAATCCACAATTCACACCAAATCACATCAATTCATTTCTCCACAAAATCCAACCAAACACATCTCAAATTTCATTTCTTCAAAATCATACATAAATGAGTTAAATTCATTTTCCACAAATCACTCATCAATATCATCAAAACCCAACTCAAAGATTTTACCCATAAAAGCATTAGATTCATTTTTCCCAAATCAACAGTTTAACCCTAACAAAATTCTTTTCCACACAACCACAGGTAAGTCCCTAAATGCAAACTAAATTTTTGGAAGGAGCCCTTACCTTAACGATAGCTTTAACGTGCGTTTACGGTACCACGAGTAAATCCGGTAAAATCTCCGCTCGCGACGTTGCTTCCAAAGTTGGTTCCCTAGCACCGTAGTGTGGTGGTGAGCAACTTTCCCTTCTATCTCTTCGCGAAACGAAGCTTAGATCTAGATGAAACGTGAAGGTTTGCGTTTGACGGTTTGAAAATCCCTAACACCGTTTTTCTTCGTTTTCAAATCAACGAGGAAGTATGAAGATGGGAAATCCCTGTCTTCTCACCCACCAAGCCTTGGGTTCCTATTCTTGAAGCCAAAGAAAGAAAAAGAAATGGAAAAAGAAAGAAGAAGGAAGGGCGACGGGTTTGCGTAGGGGGAAGGCGTGTTAGCTTCCTCTATTGCTTTTCCGTTCATGTCCTTTTCAGGATATATATATATATATATATATATATATAACTTTATATATATATATAACTTATAACATATATATATATATATATATTTATATTCTATTTAAAACCAAACTCAAAAGAATATCTAACAACTCTTACACACCTCGCTTCATTCACATCTCAATCTAATTTAATAAAATATCTATTCTCGTCGCAACTCAATTTTTCAGCAACGAGTGATATTTTTACTAAACTGTCCGGAATTATATTCTTCGTAATCTAAATAAGTTATTCTTCGTAATCTAAATAAATTATTCTTCGACAAATAATTTTAATCCAAATCCCAAAAATATATTTTTGGCATTTAACCCACTAAATACCAAAAACTGGGCTAAAAGTCTAAGAAATTCTACACAAAATATCCTAAAATTGTATAATTTAGGATTTAAAATTGAGGATCTTACATTACTACCCCCCTAAAATTAGTTTCGTCCTCGAAACTTAAAGTACGAGTAACAATCCACACTAGGTTTGTACCCGAATTCAACATACCAGTCACAACTTGTTTCACCCGACCTTCTTGAAGAAAGTGTTGCCTACCCCTTTTCACAGGGTGCTTAATAACTCTGCATCCATTCATAGTCGGTAAGGCTCGTCCGTTCCATTCAACATGGTTTTGTCTACTATCGACAAGAGATTAAGGATGATCAGTCCCTCAATTTGTCAATAAATAACCAACAACCATGATAATGTCTTAGACTATCTTAACCGAACTGTAATAGCGCTCCTTGCAACTTACAACTGAGGTTATCTTAATGTACAAGCAGTCAACAATCTTCTCAAAGTCCATTGAGTTTCCCTTATTTTCCTATAACTTTGATCCTGTCGACGAAGTAAAATATCCCATACCTATGTCACGTAGTCTCATTTGCATCCACTTGGTACGAAACATCCATTTGGTACCAAACTGAAACACTTAGAATGACCCCATCACACTGAGCACCGAACAATCACTACATCCAAGAACTCCTAAATTTCTCCCTTGTCCACAAACCCTCGATTTTTCTTAAGTCGTACAACTACGTCAAACTGTAGTGTTCTTATCAGTATGTTATTCCAGTTATAAATTTAATAATTCCATCCCCACATATGCTTGGTGATCAAAGTTTCCTCAAATATTTTCGAAATCATGCCAAAGACTATACCACTTGGGACACACAAACTTCCTTTCAGTTTAGTACTTCGTTTCAAGAGTCACGTTTTCCATCAAGGTCTACATTTGTCTCATGCCTAACACCTCAAATTCACGCTTCACTAGAAAATTTCTTACATACTTCGCAATTATGCACAAACTCGAAAATAATTCTCCTACCTCTACTGCCAACATTCATTCTGATACTTCTTAATTTCGCTGTGTCCTTCATTTGCAACTTGATGATTATCCTTTCATTATGACAGGTCAACCGCATTGTATTCACTCCATCACTTTTCCATTTATACAAACCTTATATTTCTACCTCGAACTTTGATACATCTTCATTATAGTGATTCCAATAAATCAAGGCTTACTAATTCCCACCAAACTTTTCCATTTCATGTTCAATTGTTTCCTATCAAACAAACATTTAACTCCTTTGATTGACGAACACAATAACAATCCCCATGACATGCACTCCAGTAATGTCTTTATATCTTGGCATACCTTTATAATAATAATGTTTGAATTATAGGTGAGATAATTCCTTTCCTGAATCTTTAATTGTCATAAGCTACATCTCTATGTGCTGCTCCAACAAATTTCTTGGCATGTTTTCCAATATTTGGTTCACTCGCTGGATTCTTATTCCTTCTCAACCTTCACCGAGATACAAACTGAAAGAATCCTAACAATCGAACGTCCTAAAGAATTATTTCTCAAACGTTCCTCATTAGCATTTCTTAAGAAATAATTATCTATAACTTCATTCTCATAAATTTTGCAGTAAAATATCTCAAAGACCCACATACCTTTCATTGTTCATCTAGTCACTAAAACACTCAATTTAAATCTCAACGCTTGATTTCCCAAGACCAACAACTAAATCATAAATCATCCGTTACATCTCTTCTTTTTCACTTCCTATCATTTAATAGGATTCTAAAATTTGATCCTCAAAATCTCCAAACACTTCCATCCGTAACATGAATTATTTATCACTTGCCTGCCTCAACTCCTTCGATTATGAAAGTTTTAAGCATTACTTGGTCCTCCATCCATCCTTGTGGATTTTAAATCATCAACTAAAAATATTTAACCATCTTAGGGTCCCAAATCAAATCTCGAATAATCTTTCCGACCTATCAAAACATTAACATCCTCTTAGTAATTTCCATCCTTTAATAGACTCTCAAAACTTATATTACCGCAATCTCAAAGTATTCTCGTACTCGATACTTCAAATTCCACTTAATGGTAACATAGAGTTCTATACATCAAGGCTTATGTTTTTCTGAACATCGCTCAGAATTCACACTTATGTGTCTATAGTTTCATACAATATCACTATCCATACTTACTATCTCCTAAACCACGAAGAGATTTGTCACTTATCAACAAAATATATAGTCTCACTCCAATACTCTTCATGAGATTCATACTTAATAATCCAAGTTGTGAATCTAGTCTAACTAGAATGCTCGACTTCACCCCTCAAGGTATCGACTGTTCCTCAAAGCGTATTTTATCCAACCAAAGGAGTATTTACTCCTAATGTGCAGCGCTCCCTTAACTTCAATACCAGTCTCTTTCATTGACACCTAAGCACCAAATGCTATTCCAAATGGAAGCCTCATCTTCTCAACAATTCCATGATGTTCACATCTCTTTGACAGTTGTCAAACTTCATCCAGTTTCATCCAGAAATCTACCAGGAAAACATCTAATACTTTTCATAACAAAAGTCCTCCACTTAGATCTTTACTTGAAATCCCTTATTAGATTAATGTTAATCCATCCATACTCATCATCTTCGAGTTAACACCAACACATAGCTTATGTGTCCTTGGAACCATTTCATAAATTCCATGCCGTCATGATTTGCTTCAACTCTGCCTGACAATCCTTCATCTCGAATATCTTTTCCATTTCTTGAATCCCTAATCAGCCTTTTTCCTGAGTTCTCATCACCCTTGAACTTTGGAGGATGGTAACGACGAAAATATTTCAATCCTCTTGACTCAATAGCATATATCTCTCTTTCCCTCTTCTCCAGATCCCGCAAAGTCTTTGCAGTTGTCTGTGCAATAGCAGAAACATCCATGTTATTTGTAGCTTCAACCATTTGATCATCCCCACTGACGTTCATTCTTGCAACGTCGTTCCTTCTTGGAGGTAGTGTTTCCCCAAAACCAACATCAAGAAGAGTGTTAACACCACTTCGAATAATTCCGAAACTACGTTTCGAATATATCAACACATAATAACTATACCTGGTCTGATAACTCCGACCAATTACCCCGACGCATGATCTGATAACGACCCTCAACCTACAGGTTGACCTACAACCTATTACCAAAACTCCACATCCCCAAAGAAATCTAAACCAAAGCTCTGATACCATAATGTAACACCCCGATTTTCAAAGCGAGGGTGTATTTTTTTTTAAAACAAAATCATTTAACAAAGAAATAAATGAGGAAAATACCTTTGGATATATAATTTACAAGCAGCGGAATAGTTTTTGAAATAAGAATCCAAAGTATTTACACATCAAAGAGTGGGACATGGAACCCATCGAAAATACAATGTCATGCTGACAATATTAGTATAGGTTCAGTCTTCCAATTTAAAATAAACACAGTCCAAAAGAATGACATCTAGTCCCTATACGTCAACCTAATCTGATCATTCTACAAAAAACTATGCACCCTGAGTGATCTTCACGCGTCCCGCAAGATCCTCCTAACATAGCTCCAATCAGGTGTTTCCATCTACATCCCCATCCACAGGGTACAAACCGGTAGGATTATCATGGCTCTCATCTGAGGGCAAAGCCAAGATTTCCACAATAGTTGTAAAGGGTCACCAACCGAAATTAACAATTAACACATAACATTTCTTGAAGGTTTTTAGTGAAACCTGTACTCTGGGCTTAAATCAATCGATTGGGCAATCGGTTGAATGACTAGCTGAGCCCCTGTAACAAATCCAATCGATTGGCAAATCGATTTTGACCAAATAGCGGAGCTACTGTAATAGCCAAATCGATTGGCAAATCGATTAGTTCAATATCTTTTCAAGATTTAAGAAAACAGGAGACGCAACAATCGATTGCGAAACTGATTTCTCAAATGGTTTTATGAAACATATTTACAAAATCAATTGGCACATCGATTTTGTCAAAATAGCTGAGCTCCTGTAACAAATCAAATCGATTGGCAAATCGATTTGGATAAATGGCTTTTCATAGAATCAATTTGGGAATCGATTTCCCTAAATGTTTTTCTAAAACTACATAAACTAACTCAATCATATTCACACACAAATCCAAAACATAACACTTAGCAATTTCAACACAATCACCACGACAACTTGAGTTTCGAAATAGTTTTACAATCAATCACACTTACACACAATATCAATACATAACACTTAGCAATTTCAACACAATTACCACCACATCTCAAGTTCAAACACTCAATCATAAACTTGAATCAAACACGACTTGTGTGCCAAGCACCCTAATGCAATGCGTATTTGCCAAAATGCATGGAATCGGAATTCCAAACCAAAACCCTCCTCGAAGGGCCATAAATCATTATTGTACCGCCTATTGCGGGCCGAAGTACCAATTACCGAGGTCCCACCTATCACGGGTCTGCACGATTTACTAAAAAGCGTAAACCATAAACGTAGATATTAAGAGATTCCCTATTCTTAATACTCGTTTAACTCTATTGGTTTTCAAATTCCACACAGAACATACTCAAACATATTAACAAATTCAATCGACAATTCACACCAAATCACTTCAATTCATTTCTCCACAAAATCCAACCAAACACATCTCAAATTTCATTTCTTCAAAATCATACATAAATGAGTTAAATTTATTTTCCACAAAACACTCATCAATATCATCAAAACCCAACTCTAAGATTTTACCCATAAAAGCATTAGATTCATTTTCCCCAAATTAACACTTTAACCCTAACAAAATTCTTTTCCACACAACCACAAGTAAGTCCCTAAATGCAAACTAAAAGTTTGGAAGGAGCCCTTACCTAAACGATAGCTTTAACGTGCATTTACGGTACCGCGAGTAAATCCGGTAAAATCTCCGCTCGCGACGTCGCTTCCAAAGTTGGTTCCCTAGCACCGTAGCGTGGTGGTGAGCAACTTTCTCTTCTATTTCTTCGCGAAACGAAGCTTAGATCTAGATGAAACGTGAAGGTTTGCGTTTGACGATTTGAAAATCCCTAACACCGTTTTTCTTCGTTTTCAAATCAACGAGGAAGTATGAAGATGAGAAATCCCTGTCTTCTCACCCACCAAGCCTTGGGTTCCTATATATATATATTATTATAAGTATATATATATGTTATATAACTTATAACATATATATATGTATACTTATAATAATAATATATATATACATATATATATATATATATATATACATATATATATATATATTTATATTCTATTTAAAACCAAACTCGAAAGAATATCTAACAACGCTTACACACCTCGCTTCATTCACATCTCAATCTAATTTAATAAAATATCTATTCTCATCGCAACTCAATTTTTCAGCAACGAGTGATATTTTTACTAATCTGTCCGGAATTATATTCTTCGTAATCTAAATAATTTATTCTTCGACAAATAATTTTAATCCAAAAACTGGGCTAAAAGCCTAAGAAATTCTACACAAAATATCCTAAAATTGTATAATTTAGGATTTAAAATTAAGGATCTTACATAATGATTCTAAAGTTGTTGCAGGTTTTATCAGATCAAATATTTTTTGCAGGTTTGGAATACCCCGAGCCATCATAAGTGATCAAGGCACTCATTTTTGCAACCGTACCATGGACGCATTGCTTCGGAAGTATGGGGTTGTGCACATAGTTTCTACACCTTATCATCCCCAGACTAATGGGAAAGCTGAAGTCTCAAATAGGAAAACAAAACAGGTCTTAGAAAACATGGTGCAACCAAACAGGAAAGATTTGTGCCACAAACTTGAAGAAGCTCTTTGGGCTCATGAAATAGCCTACAAAACACCAATAGGAATGTCCCCTTATTGAATTGTGTTTGGTAAGGCATGACACCTCCTAGTGGAAATAGAGCATCATGCTTATTGAGAGGTCAAGAGTTGTAACCTTGAGATGGATAAAGCAGGTTTGGAGAGAAAGCTTCAATTGCAACAAATTGAAGAGCTTAGACTTTAAGCTTACAAGAACTCTCGCATCTATAAGGAGAAAACTAAGTACTTTCTTGATAAGATGATTTCTAGGAAGAAATTTTCCATTGGCCAAAAAGTTTTATCGTTCAACTCCCATTTAAAAATTATGGTTGGGAAACTTCTATTGAAGTGGATTGGCCCTTTTGTTGTTACTAACATTTTTCCTCATGGTGTAGTGGAAATAAAAAGTGAAAACACTGAGAAAATGTTCAAAGTAAATGGACAACGCCTCAAACAATTCCATGAGAGCTATGTGCTTGAAGATGCTACCATATAAGAACTCTCCTTGGAAAATCCCATGTACACTGAAGTTTAAACAAGGAGCTCCCTTTCTTTACTCTTATTTTATACTTATTACTTTCATTGAGGGCAATGTGTAATTTAAGTGTGGGGGTATTATATAGGATTTTATTTTTTATATTTCAAAAAATATAATAATAAATAAATAAATAAAAATAGACATTGCACTGCATGCTTTTTCATCAGAATTTATGGTTGTAAATGTTGAATATATTAAAGATCTCTTAACCAAATATAAAACGAATGAAGCCAAAATCATGATTACTCTCATGCATCCATCTTCTTCATTAGACAAAGATGAAAATGGAAAATCTATTTTTAAAAAAGAGTATATGGGCATGATAGGATCTTTGCTTTATTTAACTGCTAGTAGACCCGACATTGTGTTTGCAGTAGGATTATGTGCTAGATTTCAATCAGCACCTATAGAATCTCATTTAACAGCAATAAAAAGAATTTTTAGATATCTCGTTGCTACTATTGATCTTGGCCTTTGGTATAGAAAAGGTTATCATTTTGATCTTGTAGCTTACTGCGACGCTAATTATGTTGGAGATAAAATTGAACGAAAAAGCACAAGTAAAGCATGTTAGTTTCTTGGAGAAGCATTACTAAGTTGGTCATGTAGAAAACAAATCACGATTGCTCTTTTTAACAACCGAAGTTGAATATGTCTCAACTGGGAACTCCTGCTCTTAAGTTCTTTGGATAAAAAATAACTTGAAGACAACTTTGTAAGTTATTCAAGTGATCCAATTTATTATGATAATACAAGTGCTATAAATCTGTCAAAAAATCTCATTCAACATTCAAGATCCAAACACATAGAAATAAAGCATCATTTTATTTGTGATCATGTTAATAAAAAAGAAGTGGAATTAATCTTTGTTGATACTCAAAAACAACTTGCTGATATTTTTACCAAACCCATTGTAGAGGAAAGTTTTAATTTTATCAAGAAAAAGTTAAGAATTTAAAAAAATCCAACTAGTTTGCATTAAAATCTGGCTTTGTAATAAAAAGAGAACGTTAAATGTTATGCGTTTCCTGCGCACATCATTCTCCCTTTCTGCTCATTAGCACGCATCATTCTCCCTTTTACTTCAAAAATCAGCAAAATCTCTTTGTTGTGGCATTAATGATACGTGTTTTCTTGTCTACAAAAGCATTGCCACGCTGTCATTTCTCCTCTTTTCCAACACCAATCAATCACTTCACTTTCCCCAACAAAGTGGAAAAACTTCAAATTATAATCCTGGTTATTCATCTTCCCTAAAAACAATTTTCTTCTTCTTCTTCTTCCAAAATACTGCAACTCCAAAACAACTCAAAACCTTCAATTCATTTTCTAAAAAAATTTGAAATGGCTCGTACTAAAATGACTGCTTGAAAGAATGCTTGCCCTAATGCACCTTCATCATATTCATCTCTTTCATCTTCACCATTTCACCGTAGATCACCATCACCTCCACCAAGACCGACTCCTCCTCAAGAATAGTCTAATAAAAGCTTTTCAGATTACTTATCTTCCTCTCCTAAATCCATCCCTAGAGAAGAAGATTCTAACCCTAACCCATTGTCAACTGTTTTCCCCCCTCTCTTTCAATGTCCTCCTCCAAACCTAAATGAAGTTCCCCCTCACCATCGTTCATCCTTTCCTAAACCTAAGGAGCCAAAGAGACGCTCCATGAGATTATCCGTTGGAATCAGTACCTCCAAAGCTCAACACTCAAAACCTACAATCTTCGTCATTTATAGTGACGATTCTGAGCCTTTACAACCAAACCCTACAAAGACATCAACACCTATCAAACCATCCGAACCATCCACATCCTCATTCCAAACTGAACCTTCTTTCTCCACACCCCCAAACCAAAGCAGAAAATCCATGAATAAAATTTTCTCATCTTCAAAACCCTCTCAATTGTCTCCATCTAAACCTCCATCAACACAAAAATTAAATGTCAAAACTACCATTACTCTCACCCAGTTCTTGGCCAAGAGCAAGCTAAAATATCCCCAAAGAGGCAAAACAATTGCTCCTAAGCAAAACCCTCGAGAACGTTCACCGAAATGTTCTCTTTCTGCCTTACCAGATTGTTCAACTCCTCCTTCTATAAATCCAGAACGTTCTCCATCTACCACCCCCACCCAAAACGAGCCCCAAAATATGCTTCCCTCCACTCATTCCATCAACCCTACAGAAAACCTACTCTGAAAAATGGGTCGAGCGGCCTGTAGCAATTGGTCGAGTTTTCTTGCTTGAAAACTTGCTTATCGAGGGCACTTCCATCAAAACTCAAATAGATGCTCTTGGTTGGACCAGATTTTTTCAAATCTTTGACTACTATTACCCGAATGTGGTGAAGGTCTTCTATTGTAGAGCCCAAACATTTCATGAGAAGTCACTCTTGGAGACCACTCTCAAGGGTATTGAGATTCGTCTACCCTTGATATTCTAGCCACGATCCTCGACCTACCAAATGATGGACCTTCTTTCTTCGGCAACAACTCGTACTTAATTCTCAATATGAGCAAGAAGGACGTGCTTGTTGAAATCTTCCAAGAAGGCTGAAACAATCACTTGTTTGCATCCCTAATGCCCATATGCAAGGTGTTTAACAACATCAACCTCCATTCCATCCTACCGCACTGTGGAAGTCACTAGTATGTCTCTAACAAAGATGCTATGATCATTCATCGTCTCCTCACATGAAGAGGGTTAACCTACCTTTCATCATACAACTAAATAAGATGCTACGAAGGACTACAAGAAAAACACAGTCCCGTATGGCATGCTTTTGTAAAAAATATTTAGGCATTTTGAAGTCCCTTTATCCTCTAAAACTCCACCATCAAGATCTCCAAGTTTTCTTCAAATAATATGTCTCATATGAAGCAACAATCTTCAACAAAACATATTCCTTGATATGCCATTCCTTCCACCTCTCTCTCCAAAAAAATACTCTATACGTAAATCTGGTGCATCAACAACTATCCCAAGAGGACAGTCTCCTCCACCTGCACTAGATCGTTCTCCACATCATTATGCAGAACAATCTCCTCAAGAATGTTCTCCATAACTGACTCAAGAATGTTCTCCATACAGCCCAAACCAACCAGCCACTAAAGAATATTCTCCATCCACATATCCTCCTCAACCGACTCAAGAATGTTTTCCCCCTATCATTCTCCCTTCATCCTTTCAACCTACATGATATGTTGCACCTACCTTCCTTCCTCACTATAACCCACTCAGTGACATGTGTGCAGAACTGCCATTTGACATTTCATCTGTCATGTCACTGACTTTCGTTTCCCCTCAAAAGACTACTTCCTCCATTTTCAGAATTAGTCAAATTTTGAACTTTCCTGACTGGACCATCATGCTGTCCAACAACATCACCGTTCACGACCATTCCTACCATTACTATCTCATTTGCCACTCTCTCATCCTTCTTCACTACTACAACCCCATCTCACTCCACTCTTCCCACAACACCCAAGGATAGCTATAAAATCCAGGCTAAGCGACAAAAAGTCCAGCAGGACCCCACCAACCAATCCATCGTGGCTGCCCAACACACTATCGTGGCTCCGCAAATCCATCAGGACAACGAGTTTCCAACTCTAAGGGAATGGATTACTACGCAACTTGCTCGGAAGTTAGGGATGGATCCTCCTCCTTAGGTTCCTCCTCCTTCCTTCCATTCAATCCCAAAACCTTCAAGATTGTCTTCATATGAAGGATCTTCACCCTCCCTCTCCAAATTAGATTAGCTTTACATTTTTTCTCCCATTCCTTTTTGCTATGACAAAAGGGGGAGATTAGTTTAGCATTATTTTAATCTAATCTATACTTAAGAAGTCCTTTTGTAAATTGTACTTCTGCATATTTCAAAACAATTTGAATCTATGCCAAATTGATTGTTTGTAAATTTGCATTTAGATGCAATTAATGAAATGATATTTTGATAAATCTGAAGCATATATTGAGGGCGAGCTGTTAAGCTCTCTATGACTGAAATTAGAATCAACATTAAAATTTAAATTTATATATTTGTCATCATCTAAAAAGAGGAGATTCTTGAGGCAAATTCCCAAATTAATGTTTGATGTAAACAAATAATAAGTTAATTAAAAACTATAATTATGATTCTAAAATTTGTGTTAATTTAACATGTGCTTTTGAGCGTAATAATCCAAGTAAGGTGCAAAGCAAATGAAAGAGAAATTAGTTGAAAGGAAGAGCTAAATATTCTAAAATTAAAGGCTTGTCAAATCTTAAATAGAAATCAGAAGTTCTCTGTGAGGCTTGTCAAAAAGGAAAACAAACAAGATCCTTAAAATATTGTTTCTACAAATAGACCTCTTGAACTTTTACACTTTTATATTTCTGCCCTTTTCAGTCTGTCTCTATAAGTGGTAAAAAATGAAATGGTTATTGTTAATGATAATTTCTATTGAACATGGATTATGTTCATTAAACACAAAGACGAGTCACATAAGGTATTTACTACCTTATGCATACAAGTGCAAAATGAAAAATATTTTCAATAGTAACTATTCGTAGTAATTATGCAGGCGAGTTTGAAAATAAACTTTTTAAAAACTTCTGTGAAGAGAATTTTATTTTGACACAATTTCTACTCCCTTATAACACCTTAACAAAATGATAATGTAGAAAGGAAAAATTATACTCTTCAAGAAATGACTTGCACCATGATCATAAAATGAATGTTGTTAAGCACTTTTGGACAAAGGCAGTAAATATTTTATGTTATATTCATTATAGAGTTTGTATCAAACATATTCTAAATAAGACTCCTTATGAATTGTTGAAAGGTAAAAAGCTCAACAAATTTAAGACTCCTCTGTTGATAAAGTTGTAGGAGATGAAGGATGGATTTTCGATGTGCAAGAAAAACTCAACAAATTTAAGAGAAACGATTATTAGGATCTTGTGCCTAGACTAGAGGAAAATAACTCATTGGAACCAAGTGGGTATTAAGGAATAAGCTAAATGAAGAGGAGAGGTTGTTAGGAAAAAAGCTCGCCTAGTTGCACAAGGTTACAATCATCAAGAAGTTCTTCTTAAAAATTCAAATTCATCAAAGTTAGAAGGGTGTGTACATTCATCGGACTAAGTATACAAAAGAGCTTCTCATGAAGTTTAAGCCTATGTTTACACCAATGCATCCAGACTTCTTTACCTTCCTACATCCTGTAACACCCCGATTTTTAACAGCACGAGTGTATTTTTTTTAAAACAAAAACAAAGAAATAAAACAAAGAAACAAACAAAGAAATACTTTTGGATAAATATTTAAGTCGTAACATAACGACAAAGTCAACAAATATTTACAAGCAGCGAAATAGTTTTTGAAATAAAAATCCAAAGTATTCAAACATCATAATACATCGGGGATATGAGGCATATCAGACATAGTTCATACCCCTGAGGTATTCTCGGCAGACCTGTACAAAAGCACTTCCCCAAGAATTTTAACCCCCCCCCCACGTCACATCAAAAAGTGTTACATGGACCCATCAAAATAAAAGTCAAGCTGACAATATTAGTATAGGTACAGTCTTCCAACATACAACAAATACATCCACAAAAGAAAAACCTCTAGCCCCTATAAAACCGTCTAATTTGACCAAACTATAAAAACTATACGACCTGAGTGATCTCCACACGCCCCGCAAGATCCTCCTGACACAACTCCAGTTAAGGTGTCCAACTACCTCCCCATCTACAGGATACTAACCGGTGGAAAGATTCTGGTTCTCATCTGAGGGCAAAGCCCAGATTTCCACAATCATTGTAAAGGGTCACCAACCGAAATTAACAAATAACACTTAGCAAAATTCTTATATTTTCAAATGCTCAAAAGAACCTTTGGTCTTAGCATACTCCTCGAAAGGGTTTTCATATGTCCAAAAATGCATAAACAATGTTGAAAAATGAAGTTTTGACAAACTGCACTATCATAGCCAAATACAATTGAGAAAATACAGATTTTCAATTCTAAAATGACTCTGAATCAATCAATACTTCAAACATTAATGTTATCAATTATGAACACATAATTAACACCAAATTAATCTGCATAAATTCACACCTCAATCACACATCGAATATTCATTAAATCAATTATGAACACATAATTACATCAAAACTTAATCAACCCAACTTCACACCTCAAAGCAATTACGATAAATCAAAACAACAACCGAATATGTATATACAATCATCATAGTATAACAAACATGACTCGCGTGCCAAGCACCCTAATGCAATGCATATATGCCAAAATGCATGAATTCTGGAATTCCAACTAAAACCCTCCTCGAAGGGGCATAAATCATAATTGTACCGCCTATCACAAACTAGTACTAATTAACGAGGTGCCACCTATCACAGGTCAACACGATTTACTAAAAAGCGTAAATCGTAAATGTACCGCCTATCACAGACCATTACTGTTTACCGAGGTGCCACGTATCACGGGTCAACCCGATTTACTAAAAAAACGTAAATTGTAAACATACCGTCTATCACAGACCAGTACTGTTTACCAAGGTGCCACCTATCACGGGTCAGCACGATTTACTAAAAATGTGTAGTCTATCACAGACCTACACGACGCGAAAATCCCCGCAAGGAAAGATTAACCAACATATCACATGACATCGTCTCGTGGCCCATCACGGTCACCACTATCACCATGGCCGCATCGCGGTTACCATGTACTATGAAATGCATGACCATACTCTAACTCTTTTCACCACAATCATTAAGTAAATGCAGCTATTAAAAGATTCCCCATTTTTAATACTCATATAACACTAATGATTTTTCAAACACAACACAGAGGATACTCAGATATATTTATTCACACCAATTTAAATTTCCACAACTACACATAAATCACATCTTCAAATTTCATCCACACCTAAATTGAATTAAATTCATTTTCCACCAAGTCACACATAAATTTCTTCTCAAAAATTCATAATATTAATTATGAAGACATCAATTTCACCTAACATGAATCACCAAAATTTCCAAACATTAACCACCATATTCAATCTCCAAAATTTTCAACCATAAATCACCACAACAACGTTAATATATCAGAGTTCTACCCACCGCTAACTCGGTGCCAACGGTCTCGATTCCTTTTCGAGACTCAAGGAGCTAACTACATAAACATGAATATTTATAACAATTTGTTCACAATAAAACTAATCCAAACACAACAAAATTCCCAAAATTAAATATTTCTCACACACCAAACTTTTAAAACTAAATAATCTATATTATTTACTTAAAACTAAATAAAACAAATATTGTCTAAATTTCACATACACATACTCGACTATTAAAGCACCAAAATTTTTGAGTTAATAAAATACTCTAAACTTTTTTTTTGTTAAACTCCATCCAAGAGTAATTAAAAGAGTAACATTTTAAACTCTAACCATTTTTAATTTCAATCTATCTTTTTGCTCAAACTCTTTAACTTAGTTAAAATTTTAAGTTTTTCACAACTTTAACAATTTTAATTTTTTTTTTTTGTAAAATTTCAATTTCAGTTCAAACTCATTTATTTGAAAATAACTCATTACATAACTCAAACACATCAAATTTAATTACCGCCAATTCACACCTACAACAATCAATTCAAATTCCACAACACACATATAGTACCTCAAATAAATTTCAAAAAATTGAAACATAACTCACCCAATTTCAAAACTCCACATTTTTACACATAACCCACCAAATTTCATCAATTCATTTTCCACAAATTCCGCAAATAAATCTCATCTAAAAAATTCATAATAATAATAATAAACATATAAATCGCATCAAATATGGATCATCGCAAACCACACCTCAAATTTAAATTCCACTAAATCACACATAATCGCATTAAATTCATTTTCTACAAATTCACAAATCAAATACCTCAAATTTCTTTTCCACAAAATCACAAATAATATCCTAAATGCAAACTAAAAATTTGGAAGGAGCCTTTACCTCCGTTGTAGCTTTAACAACCGATTACGGCACCGTGATTAATTCCAATAAAATTTAAGTTTGTGATGTCGTATCAAAAACTAGCTCACTAGCACTTCAACGTGGCAATGAGCAACTTTCTCTTCTGTCACTTCTCGAATGGAAGCTTAGATCTAGTAGATAAATGAGGATTTGTGTTTTATGGTTTTGGTTTTGTTTTTGAAAACAGAAGAAAGATGGAGAAGAAGATCATGAGGCATGGGGAAAGTAGATTTTGCTTTCTCTCTTAAAACATTCTAGCCTTGCCTTGCTTTCTCTATCATATATATATATATATATATATATATATATATATATATATATCACTTTGATGGAAATTTATCACTTTGATGAAAAGTCAACATTATAATAGAATATCAACCCTTTGATAGAAAGTTAACGCTTTGAAGAAGTCATTTTTGAAGAAGTTAACACTTTGATATCATCAAGTTTTGGATCAAAATTCTATTTAGGGGACCAAAACTGGAGAGAAACAAAATGGGATGACTACTTTCGCGATTCATCTAAAATAGAGGGACTAAAACTGCAATTAAAAGGGATTTTGTTAAAAGGGATTTTGCAGTTTTAGTCCTCCTATTTTAGCTGAATCACGAAAGTAGTCCCCTCATTTTGTTTCTCTCCAGTTTTGGACCCCCAAGCAGAATTTTGGTCTAAAACTTCATGAAATTTTATTTTTTTTGCATATATTTAAATCACATAATGCTTCAAGATCTCATTTGCAACAACTGTATCCGAAATATATGATCATAAATGGTGTAATATAGCTTTAAAAAATAAAATTTAATCAAATTTTAGACCAAAATTCTGTTTGGGGGATCAAAACTGGGAAGAAACAAAATGGAGGGATTACTTTCACGATTCAACTAAAATAGGGGAATCAAAATTGCAATTAAGCCAATTCTAAAATATCAATTAAATTGTTCCTTTGAAAATTGTTGTTGTTAAATATTTTGATGTGGTAGTGTAATTAAATATGTCGTTTATCCACATTGATCTCACGTCAATGTCATCCTTTCGAGAACAAATTTTTCAATAAAATTTTATCATCTTATAAATAAATTTGTGAGAAATTGTAATTGTGCATCTCATAGATAAATATTGACAAATTAGTCAATAGAAGATTTAAATTTTTTTAAGAAAATTTGTCCATGTTGTGACGACATTGATATGACATCAATATAGAGGGATCAAATATTCAATTTACATATCACATCATAATCTTTAAGGATAATAGTTTAAACGTGGACTGTATTTATTACTATTTTATAATGTCAAGGATGTATTTACCCAAAATTTAGTATGTCATTTCTCTCATGAAATTTGTTTTTTCAGAATTTTAGTAATCCAAATTACTCCCTAAATCCTTTTATGAAAACAACTATTTTGCTCCATTCTCCTGCACCGTAAGTCCAATTTGAGTTAAACCAATATCAAAATGACTATGTGAATAATGTCTTTATTATCTACTAATTATTTTATTAGTTAAATTAAGTTTCCTAAACTCAATTTAGAAATTTACCCATTTAGAGTGTATTGTGTTAGACATATGTTCGTTTTTGATATTATTGACAAACATACATCATGAAATAAATCTGAAATTGTGAACTGAGAAAAATTTCAAGAACAACAACTCAACCCTACAAACTTGAGTAAATTGATTGGAACTCAAGAAATCAACAAAAGCTTGAAGATCCATAAGCAAATCGATTAGTCAAATCGATTTTGAAATAGGGTTGAATGAAATTATGCAGTCTGGGATTAATCAATCAATTGGCAAAATCGATTTGCACATCTTCTGAAAAATCAAGCAGGCTATCAATCGATTACACAAATCGATTGGTACATTTACTCAGATTAAAATGTGCAAGTCAGTGGCATGTCTTGCAAGCTAATCGATTTGGATAATCGATTGATCCATTATTTTTGTTTTTCTACATCGATTGACACAATCGATTTTGAATGTCACAGAGCCAAACTAATGATTAATAAATCGATCAGGCAAATCGATTTATCAAAATTTGTTTTAAAATGAAATTGGTCTGGGACATACACAATCGATTAGCACAATCCATTAATATACTTCGTTTGAAATAAGTTTGGCATCAATCGACTTGGTAAATCGATTGAATGAACCAACTGATGAAATGGTCTTCAGACTTAAGTTCACAATCGGTTAGGCAAATCGATTTGTAAAAATCACTGTGTCCCTAAAACCAGTGAAATCGATTGACTAAAGCGATTGGTACAAAAAGTTTTAGAAACAGAGATGACTTAAGGACTTTGTAAATGTTTGAATCGATTGAGTACATCGATTGTTTTGATCTCGTTGTTGGAACAAAACACCCCAAGTCGATTATGCACATCGATTCAAATATGAACATTCATCCAAGTCTGAAGAACTCATTTAAAATAATCGATTAGTTAAATTGATTAGTTTATGCAGTTTCAAGATTTAAGAAAAACAAGATTCGTGAAATCGATTTAATCAATCGATTAGTGTGCTGTATAACTTTAATGAATTGATTGGCCAAATCGATTCATGTGTTGTTTTTCCTGAAACTATATAAACTGCTTTCATTCTCTTCTTCTCATAACTTGATAACACAACTTCATAACATCAATAACAATCAATATACCACTAACACTTTCTCAAATGATATTACTTTGAACATCTTTTTCAGCCATGAACAATCTACATTTGTGATCAATAAGGATTGAAAAAGACTGAATAGAGAAAGATTGCTTTGAGAAGAAGGAAGATCAAGAACTTTGTAAAATTGATCTGTTTCAATTTCTGTAAATCATTTTCTATAACCAAACTACTTGGAGAAAATCCAGTTACTACTGGTGGTGTTCTTCGAGGTTGAGGACTGTCAACAAGAAGACACTTGACTGAATTCTTGGTGTAGTTTATGGGATTTAAACTAGAGAATTCAGGGCGGGAAAGATAGAACAGGTAGAATAGTTTAAGATTGAGGCGAGGCGCTGTGTAAAATCTGTTAACTGATTCTAAGAAGTTCTTTTGGAAAGGCTAAGATCAAGTTTGATCTTAGGACTGAATGTAGACCGTCACGAGGCGGCTGAACCAGTATAAAAATCTGCGTACACTTTTCTTTCCCTTATCTCGTTTAAATTTCTGCAATTATTATGTTTTTGATATTGATTGAATGCATGATAAAGATTCTGTGTTAAGTGACTCTGCATGATTAATTGTCTTAACATGATTGCATGAAAATCATTATCTTGAATAATAATTGTTTCTGATGCATTTCTCCATATATACCATAATTCATATTGTTTGACATTCATTAGGATTGATTATTAGGGACCTTGTTTAATCTTGTGTTTAATAAATTTTGAATTTATTAAACTGTTGCGCATATTGTTAGAATAGGCATTCTTCTGCATATTTTTCTATCCAACAGAGGTCACTTATACCATCATATTGTCATATTTTATTTTTGACGTTTACCCATAAAATGTTGAGTTAAATTTATTGGAGGACGAGGAGTCGAAGGAACAATTTTTTTTTTCTTTTGAACATGGATTAGAGTTTGAAAGAGTCGAAATAAGATAAGGCGTGGAAGTGTGTCTAATTTCATGAATATATTATAAAGTGAAATGAACGGGAAAATCGTACTTTCAACGTTCCACCTATATTTTTCAACCGTATTTTTCACTCTATAGTTGATAAAATAGTGGAGGTGTCAACCCGTGCTAAATATGGTGCTCTTAATGACGTGGAAATTATCTTATCATTATATATGTAAGGCCTAACAACCCTAGTAATGTTGGTGAAGTACAATTGAATGAGTCTGATCGTGGAGGTATGTTATTTAGCCTTAAAGCAAGAATATTAGATCACCTTAGGGGTATTCTGGTGGGGAATTCCTACGTGACTTGGAGGTAGCCCTCCATATGTAGGGATTTACCATACAACACACATTTACCTTGACTATCGTGTATATGTGTCTCGAGTTAAGTTTAGGGGATCTATGACGTAAGAGTAAATTTGAATTGTTCATCCACATGTGTGATGGCATAGTATCAAACATTTGAACCAACTACTTCAAAGCTAGAATGGTACCAAATGGTGAAAATATATAGAGTCTAAGTTGATGCATTTTCTTGTGATTGTTCTATTGAAGGTGGTAATAATTTCTCTTAGATGATTCGATGTTAAAATGATATATTGATTTTCTTGGGTGACTTTGATGTTACAAAATGATATATTTCCTTTAATGTTTTGATATAACGCGATGTTTTATGATACAATTTTATTATGATTACTTGCATGTTATTCTTACTTATATTATACTATCAACATGATTTCAAAACTCATCCCCTTGGTTGTTTGTGTTTGACTCGATGGTCCTGCGTATGCAAAATTGTAGTTATTACAGTTTAATGAGTATTGAAGTTAAAGTTTTTGAGAATCCGCTCTAATATGTAATACTTGAAATGGAATTTTTTTACTTATTTAATTCTAAAATACTTTTTGTAAGAAAATTTTCTTATTAATGGTAAGCTTTTGGAATTAAATTAAGAAATTATAGTTAAATCAATTTTATTAAGATTGCACTATTTTATTTGAGGAAGAAAGTTTAAGTGTCCAATTGAACTTTGAAAAATGTGAAACCATATATCACTTGAAAAAATTTGATTTTCCATTGCAAAAAAAAAAAGTTTTCATTGTCTGTTGCGTTTTTTATTTTTGCAAAAATATAGTAAAAAATTATTATATATATTATTTTGGGGTTGAAGATGTCACACAAAGAGGTAGAATACTTCAAATCAGAATGTTGTTAGCTTTAAAAGGAAATTTCTAAGAAGAAAGACTTATGAGGAAAGAAGAAGAGTATGATGACTACATGTGATGACTCTGACGAGTCATCTAATGAAGATGAAGAGCAAGCAAATATGACTCTGATTGCTAGTTTTCACTCTAACTCTGATGATGAATCAGTAGATGAAGAAATAATAGTATTTTTTTTATCTTACTCGTGACGAACTTAGAAAGGTAAGATCATAGGTACATGCCACTAGGTAATAAATGGTTTTGTACCTTCAATAAAAAATATTTTACTTGTGAAAGAACTAATGCATAACCTATTTAGAAAAACTCAATTAAGTGATGATGGTTATAATGTCATCTTTAATCAGAAGTCGTGTAAGGCCATTAGTCTAAAAACTCAAATCATACTCTTTACTGGTCAGAGGAAAAACATATATAAAAAAAATTGTTTGATTTAGAAAAACAAGAAGTAAACTGTCTCATGTCAGAGCATGAAAAACAAATGATTTGGAAAAAAAGATTGGGGCAAGCTAACTTGAGAATGATCTCAAAGTTGAACAAACTCAATCTAATTAGAGGATTGTCAAATTTGAAATATGAATCAGTCTTTTTTTTTTTTTTTGTGAGTCATTTTAGATAGGGAAACAAACAAAATCTATCCCATCTCCCATTTCTTGTGTTTTCTACCTTCAAATATTATTGTGTGGTGTTGATTTCTAGTGAGGCACACGACACTTTTTGTGAGATTAGTTTTGTTTATGATGATGATACTCCATCGATAGATGATCAAGGAAAAATGCTCTTCGGGTATGATAGTTGTTTACTGTAATGGTGGATAAATTGTCATTTGTTAAAAAAGAGGGCAGAACTAACCTTTAGGGTGAAAAATCTTAGTGAAGCTGATGTCTTTGAACATTTCGTTTTTCCTTATTCTCAATTTCTCACTAGTTTAAAAATGTTTCTACTTAAATACTAAATAATAAAGCTGATGGAAAAGTTGGCTTAGAGATCTTGAATCAACATTGAAAACGTGTGGATTTGTAATTAAAACCATTGAAGGCACCTAGAGCTATAAAAAGGAACGAAAATACGAAGACATTCCTACAAAAAATTCTTTTGTTACTTTTGTTTTTGTCCGTTCTCTTACCAATTTACCAGTTTTAATATCATTTACTTTTCTAATTTTATTTCATTCTATTATTTTATAATTCCAATGTTTTTATATTTAAGCTTTGATTCTACTATAATCATGTGTGAGTAGATTTTTCTTACCTTGAGATTGTAGTATTTCTAATGATGGATCTCTAACAACTTCTATTTCATTCTTTTTGTCATAGGTATTGATATTTATTCCAATCTTAATAAGAATCATGTTCGTACTTGGATATCAAATTATGTACTGAAAAGTAAATTTGATATCCGACCCATAAGATTGGACAAATCAAATCATGAAAATAGATTTTGATTCTCTTGAAATCATGAGAGATAGCATCTCTTAATGGATTTTGCAATACATCAATCACGGAAATAAGTTATTTATTAGTTTAAAATACACTTTTATCTTTGAAAGAAGACATTAGTTATAATGGTTTATTTGATTTTTAAGAGGTTAACACCCATTTCTTAGAGAAGATTAGTTTTATTGTATCCATCATTGTAAAAAAACTACAATCCCAATGCTTTGTTTGTATTGCAAATTTTAATCAAAAATCATTATCAATAATTTTAGTTTTAGCTAATCCTCATAGTAAAGAGAGATTGATATTCAGAATAAAGTCCTTGTGGGAACAATAATTTTAATGTATTGGTTAGAATTGTTTTTTTTCTTCTGTTACTCATTGTTTTCTCTTTGAATGCGAAGATTTTGAAGTTTTGGGAATCTTGTCGAACCAGTATCCGAGATAAAAATATTTTTCCATAGGAGAAGAAGAGAGCAAAAATATTTCGAACAAGAAAAAGATTTAACAATGGTTGAAAAATATGCATCTCCCAATAATATCGGGCTGCATTCGAGTATTGCACGCATGGCCGGTAGAGGCTAACAATTTGGAATTAAAACCTTCGTTGTTGTCCATGGTACAACAAAACCAATTCGCCAATACTTCAACAGATGATCCAAATCTCCATTTGTCTATTATTTTAGAGTATCGTGACACTTTGAAAATGAATGGAGTGACTAGTGATTCCATTAGACTAAGGTTGTTCCCTTTTTTATTATAGGATAGATCTAGACCTTGGATACGTTTGTTGCCATCTGAAACCATTACCACATGGGATTAGTTAAAGCAAGCATCCCTTGCTAAATATTCTCCACCAAGCAAAGTTGCACAATTGAGAAATCAAATCACAAGTTTTGTGAAAAGGATGGACTGGGATTTCTTCAAGGATATGTAGATATAGAGCTCTCATCATGGGTTGGAAAAATGGCTAATTAATGTTCATACATTCCACAATGGACTCTCATACACTATAAAAATGATAGTAGATGTTGCTGCAGAAAGAGCAATGACGAACAAGAACATAGAAGACACATATGCTCTTGTTGAAGTCATGTTGCAAAATCACTACCAACGGTCAAGAGACCGATATCCTCAAAAGACAGGCAGTAGGTATGAAGTTGATGCATTAGATGCATTGTTTCAAAAAATTTAAAAATTGATGCAAATGTTGTTGCACCAAATGTTTTGCCTTGTGAAATTTGTGACATTGTTGGTCATATGGATGTTGAATGCCAAGTCGGAATTTCGGCTAATGGTGGGGCGGATAATGAGCAAGTTAATTATCTTAACAATCCTTAAAAAGGGGGGTCATTTTTCCAATACTTGCAATAGAGGGTGGATGAACCATCCAAATTTTTCCTACAAAAATCTTCCCTTTAATTTCATCCCCAACCCATGGTCAGACCCATTGGCTGCCAAGGACAAAGACCTTTCAATAGCCCCCAAAAGTCTAGGTTAGAAATTTGCTGGAAAATTTTGTGCTAACTCAAAGCCAACAAAGTAAGGAGTTTAAAAACCAAAACCAGTTAGTGAATAAAACACTTAGGGAGTTAGCATCTAAGGTAGATTCCATGGCCACTCACAAAAAAGTTTGGCAACACATATCACCAAAATGGCTCAACAGGTTGCTTCATCCTATAGGTCTTCCAGTGTGTTCCCGGGGCAACTTGAACCTAACCCCAAGGGACATTTCAATGTTTTCACCTTAAGAAACGAAAAACAATCAGAAGAACCCAATAGTAAAGATGTGGAAGAGAGTGATGGGATAGAAGAGGAAAAGGCAAAACCTTATGCGTCTCCATCACCATACAATACAAACCACCCATACCATTTCACCAAGGTTGAAATTGAGGATAAACTTAGGAAGTTGGTGGAACTTTTGAAAAAGTTATATATGAACATTTTCTTCACTGAAACACTATCTCAAATGTTATCATATGCGAAGTTTTTGAATGAAATTTTTTCAAACAAAAGAAAACATGGTGATAATGAGACTAATGCTTTAATGGAGGAATATGGTGCCATAATTCACAAAAGTTTCCTCCCAAACATAAAGATCTTGAAAGATTTTCTATTCCTTGTGTGATTGATGATATGAATTTTGAACGTGCTTTGTGTGATCGTAAGTCTAGTGTGAGACCCACTCCTTTTTCAGTTTGTAAGAAGTTTATGTGGGTGAGTTAAAGTCCACAAACATTTCCTTACATCTACCATACTGATCTATCAAGTATCAAAGGGAATATTAGAGGATGTTCCTATCAAAGTAGGACATTTGTTTATACTGTTGACTTTATGGTGTTGGAAATTAAAGAAGATTCACAAGTCTCAATTATTCTTGGGAGACCTTTTATTGCTAGCTTACCTTCAATGTGGGTGATGAAAAGATTGAATTTAATTTGTCTAAGCTAATGAAAAGTCCTTCTCATAAAGACTTTTATTGCATGGTTGACTTAATTGATCATCGTGTTAATGAGTGTCCTTTAGGACCACTCTCCCAATATGGACTGGAAGCATGCTTGATTGGAAGCACAATTCATGAAGATTTGGCAAAGGAAACTAATACATACGCTAAACTGTTAGATAAAAATCCTTTTGTGTCGGACTTAAATTTTGAAGCACTAGCAGTAAAAAATTCAACACTTCTCCCAAAAAAGGCTTCATAGATAGAACTTAAGCATTAGCCATAAAATCCCAGCTATGGATTTCTTGGAAAAAAATCCTATATTTTCAATCATTGTAAGTGCTGATTTAAATAGTAAAGAAATTGAAAATTTGCTTGGAGTCCTCAAGATGTATCCAATAGCTATTGGGTATACTTTTTATGACTTAAAGGGAATTAATCCATCCAATTTCATGCATAGAATACTACATGAAGAGGTCTATAAACCCTTTTACTGAGCACCAAATGATGTTAAACCCTAAGATGAAAGAAGTTGTGGAAAAAAAGGTACTCAGACTTCTAGATGTCGAGGTAATTTACCCTATTTGCGATAGCAAAGAGGTCAATCTCATTCAAGTAGTTTCTATAAAATAAGGTATCACTATTGTTAAAAGTTATAAAAATAAACCCATTGCAACTAGGACAATTATGGGGTGGAGGATGTGTAAAGATTTTAGAAAACTAAACAGAACAACTGGTAAAGATCATTTTCCTCTCCTCTTTATTGATCAAATGTTAGAAAAGTTATTAAAACATTCACATTTTTGCTATTTGAATGGTTAATCTTTTTTTTTTTCAATTATCATTCATCCTATCAACCAAGAGAAAATCACATTTACTTGTCCTTATGGAACTTATGCTTATTTGAGAATGCCTTTTGAGAAAACCACATTTACTTGTCCTTATGGAAAGAGTTAATCTTATATTAAATTAGGAAAAATGCCACTTTATGTTTAGAGAAGAAATTGTTATTGGACATTTGGGGTCTACGTGTCAAGACCCAAAAACTAGACGCCATGACCAGCGCACAAGCTATACTCATAGCCTCACAAGCCTACCAACTAACTTAACAATTAAGCGACTAATTAATTCTCAATAATCATTTCAAAAAATATATGTAATTTTTCTCGAAATTTTGATAGAGTATCTATCCTCTCTAACTTCAACATTCCAAAATTTATAAAATCCCTGTTTACACTCTTAACTCAATCAATTCATATTCTAAATAGCATAATCTAATAGTTTAATACATTTCCCAAAAAGACTTTCTAGACTCCAATAGCTGCAAAATATATTATGACTCAACAAACTTTACAAAAAGGGTCCTCGATTAAAGAGGTCTACCAAAACAAATATGATTGAGACTTGAATCTACTAACAACTTCCTACTCAGCTGTTTGTGAATCTAAAAAATAAATAAACAAGATGAAGGGGTAAGTCATAAAGACTTAGTGAGGAGACAACAATCATCATCAACTGGAAGGGAAACACAAAAGGCACAAAAAATCATTTTACAATCTTGTGGCAATTATATTAAACAATATTACTTAAAAATCTAGATAATTCTCAATTAAAATATAAACATAATAAAATTATTAAACTTATAATTTAGTCGTTCAAATAAAAATATTAAAAATCCAATTAATAACGACGCGAAATCAAAATGAACAACCTTAAAATCATCATAAAAAATCGAACAAGTCAAAATACAAATTCTTGATAACCAAGAGGCGGCTTTATCTCATTGATAGCCCTTTCCTCCTAAGGGTGGCATTTCCCTTAGGGGTGGCTCCATCTAATGAATAGCCCTCTCACCTTGATCACACAATGCATCATCACCCATCAATTAGCGAGCTTCCATCTCGTTGATAGGCCTCTCCTCCTACAGATGACATTTCTCATAGGGGCGACCCATCAATTTCAAAGGTTGTGTTCCCCAAAATTTTAAATAAATACTATAACATAGAAAACAAGTAAAATAATAATTATAGCATTATAAAAATATATGACGATGACCGTCGTCAACTCACAACTATAGAGAATCACCTAAGTTTGATCTCTAACAACTCTCAGAGTAGCAGACAGGACCTCAACTGCCAAATATGAGTAAAAACAATATTCTCAAGACTTTATAAAAATTATTCTAAAGTTTAACTAACTCTAGTAAACCATAAAAGTCATTTAAATCTACTCTAAGCACATTATTTTTACCCAAAACTACATTTTCTTATATATTCATTTTCGTAGAGTTGTGTATTTACCTCAAAGAGTCTCAATAAATAACTCTCAAGAAATGAGTACCTTTCTCTTTCCTTAGAGCGCAAACCCTAACCCAAAATCCTAACCAAGAGAATTTATAAGAGTTTGAGAAATTATGCTCTTATGGGATATTAAATTCCTTTTAAGGGTTGAGGGTTTAAGTATTGTGGAGTGAGAACAAGCAAGGAGAAGAAAAGAAGGAAAAAAATGAAAATGGGGGATGAGGGGGAAGAAGTAATTGAGAGAGAGAGAAGAATGAGGGAAAGTGAAATAAAAAAATGAGGTGAGGTGGAGGTAGTTGGTTTGTTTTATTTATTATTTATTATTTATTATTTATTATTATTATTATTAATTATTTTATTATTATAAGTTTTTTTAAAGAAACGGGTCGTTTCAATCTCCTCCACTTATAAAAATTCGTCCCCGAATTTGTTTGCTTTTTTTTTTCTAGACTCACCTGAGTTTCAAACAAGTGTGGGTATTTGCATTAATGACTTCTTCAGGTTCCCAAGTAGTTTATTCATCGGATGGACCACGCCAAAGAACTTTTACTGAAACGATATCATTTGAGCGTAAACCTCTCACTTGGCGATCTAATATAGCTATCGGATGCTCAATGTATGATAGATTCTCATTTAATTGCACATCTTCATGATTAATCACATGAGAATGGTCATGAAGATACTTCTAAAGCATCGAAATATGAAAAATCGGATGAACTTCTGAGAGATCCGGTGGAAGAGCCAAGCGATACGCTACCGGTCCAACTCTTTCTAAAATTTCAAATGGTTCAATGAATCTTAGACTTAGTTTCCTCTTTTTACCAAACCGCGAAACTCCTTTCATTGGGGAAATTTATAGGAATACATGTTCTTCCACTGAAAACTCTAAGGGACAATGTCTCGTATAAGAATAAGATTTTTGTCTATGTTGAGCTATCACTAAGCGATCTCAAGTCAATTTAACATTTTCAATGGCATCTTGAATCAACTCTGGACCGACTAGTTTAGCTTCTCCAGCTTCAAACCATCTTATCGGAGACCTACACCGTCTTCCGTACAAAGCCTCAAACGGAGCAATCTAAATACTAGATTGACAACTATTATTGTATGCAAATTCCATCAAGGGAAAATGTTGATCCCAACTACCCCCAAGATCCAGAACACAAACACGAAGCATATATTCCAATATTTGTATAGTCCTTTCACACTGATCGTCTGTTTGAGGAGGAAAAGTCGTGCTAAGCTTCAAACGAGTTCCTAATGAAGTTTGGAACGACTTCCAAAATCGAGCAATAAATTGAGCCCCACGGTCAGAAATAATAGACATCGATACACCATGCAAAGAGACAATTTCATCTAACTAAAGTTTAGCATATTAAGATGCATTATAAATAGTCTTCACAGGCAAGAAATGTGCAGATTTTGTCAGCTGATCTATAATCACCCACATTGATTCATAACCCTTTTGGGTTTGTGGTAATCTTGTGACGAAATCCATGGCGATGCCTTTCCACTTCCATTCGGGTATTTCAACCGGTTGCGGTAACCCCGTAGGCTTTTGGTGTGTTCAGCCTTTACTTGTTAGCACACTAAGCACTTAGAGACAAAATTTGCTACGTCTATCTTCATCCCTTCCCACCAAAACAATTCTCTCATGTATTGATACATCTTATTAGAACCTTGGTGAATAGTATAAGAAGAATGATGAGCCTCCTCAAAAAAATTCCTCTTTAAGCCATCAACATTTGGAACACACTATCGATACCCCAACCTCAGAACACCATCAGAATCAACTGAAAAGTATGAAGTTTTACCATTCTGAATATTTTTACCATATTCACCAAGTATGGGTCTTGATCTTGAGCTTCTTTGATATCATCAATTATGGTTGGAAGAATTTTTATGTGGGCTAAAAATAACCTCGAATGACCAAGTTCCAATTGAATTCCACTTTCAACAACTTCTTGAAATTATTTAACTATTGGCCTCTTTACTTCCGCTATACTTAAGACTTTTATGATCAGTATAAATCTCCTAAGTTTCACCATATAGATAGTGTCTCCAAATGTTAAGAGCGAAAATTACTACAACCATTTCCAAATCATGTATAGGATAGTTTACCTCGTGCCTCTTGTGTTGTTTAGATGCATATGATATAACCTTACCTTGTTGCATAAGTACACAATTGAGACCAACTCTAGAAGTATCACAATAAACTGCATAACCTTCACCACCTATGCGTAATACCAAAATAGGTGCTGACGTCAAGTACACCTTCAATTTTTGAAAGCTTTCCTCACATGCATCGGTCCATCGGAAATCAACTTTCTTCTAGGTCAACCTAGTTAACGAAGATGCAATTTTTGAGAAATCCTTCACAAAAAATCGATAATAACCGGCTAAACCAAGAAAACTCCGAACCTCTTTTATAGTGGTAGGTATGGGCCAATTCTGCACTACCTCCACCTTACTTTAATCAACACTTATTTCATCCTTAGAGACAACATGACCTAAAAATGCCATATTGTCCAACCAAAACTCACATTTAGAGAATTTGGCATATAATTATCTCTTAAAGTTTGCAAATCCAACCTCAAATGTCGCTCGTGTTCTTCTTTACTCTTGGAATAAACAAGGATATCATCAATAAATACAATCACGAATTGATCCAAGAATGGTTTAAAAACGCGATTCATCAAATCCATGAAAGCTGATAGGGCATTAGTAAACCCAAATGACATAACCATAAATTAATAATGTCCATAACGCATGCAAAAAGTTGTCTTCGCTAAATCATCCCTCTTAATCTTCAACTAGTGATACCCCGACTGCAAATCAATCTTAGAAAAACATTGAGCTCCTTGAAGTTGGTCAAACAACTCATCAATGTAGGGTAATGGGTATTTATTCTTTATAGTTACTTTATTCAACTGTCTATAGTTTACACATAACCGCATGGGTCCATCTTTCTTCTTTACAAATAAGACTGGTGCTCCCCAAGGAGAAGAACTTGGGCAAATAAAACCCTTATCAAGAAGAACTTGAAGTTGTTGCCTTAACTCCTTAAGTCTTGTTGGGGCCATACGATAAGGAGGTACATATATAGGATGAGTGTTACGAACTAAGTC
This sequence comes from Cicer pinnatifidum, assembly GCA_037974775.1. Lineage (NCBI taxonomy): Eukaryota > Viridiplantae > Streptophyta > Magnoliopsida > Fabales > Fabaceae > Cicer > Cicer pinnatifidum. Next base: position 35,613,852 of record JBBPBR010000003.1, read on the forward strand.
TATAGAGAACTCGATCTCCATATCAGGTGGCAACTCAGGAAGTTCTTCAGGAAAAACATCTGGAAATTCACATGCTATTGGAATTTTTTCCAATTTCACTTCAGCCACTTGTGTATCCCTTACCAAAGCTAAGTATGCTTGACAACCTCTTCTCAATAACTTGCTAGATCTCAAGGATGAAATTTGGTTATGTGGTATCCAACAACGTTATTCTTGAAACAAGAAGACTAATTGCCCCAATATCTCAAATTTCACCACTTTGTTATGACAATCCAAAGTGGCATGATGAAAAGCCAACCAATCCATACCCAAAATCACATCAAAATTTATCAAGTAAATAACTACTAAATCTATTGGCAACACCTTGCCCTCAATAGTTATATCACAAGAACGATACATCGACTTAGCAAGCAAATGTCCTCCAACAGGTGTAACTACAACTAAAGCTTCTTCTAAAAAAGATGAACATTTACCAAGTCGAGTAGCAAACCTCAACGATACAAAAAAAAATATGTAGCTTCAAGATCAAACAAAACATGACCATCTTTGGAACAAATAGAAAGTATACTTGTATCGACTGCATTGGATGTCTGAGCATCTTGACGAGTCAAAGCAAACACTCGAGCCTGCCTTCTTCCTGCTGGTATCTGACATCTACCATCGAATCCCCTACTTCCCTGCTGAGATGTTCCTGAACCTCTAACATAAGAACTTTCACTTTGTTGCACATATGCAGGATGAGCCCGAGAAGATGCCAAAGTTGTTGGTGTTGATGCATGATGAGAAGATGGATGTGTCGTGTCTACATGACAATCCTTCCTAATGTGACCTACTTGGCCACATTGATAGCACACCTTACCCTCACCATCTCTGTAACAATTTCCAAAGTGAAACCTACAAATAGAATATTATGCAGCTGAAACACTGAATATCTCTAAGGGAAAGTGGATTGTGATGTTGCTCCAGAATTTGACCTACGACTTTGCACTGTCCCAAAAGACTGTCCCTTATGACCACCTTTTTGAGACGTTTTTTTGCTCTTGATAACCAAACATAGATCCACCATCGCGATTCAGATGGTTATTGTAAGATCCTTCAACCCTTTATTTCTTCTGTGAATCTTGTCTATTACCTCTTTTTTCCTTATGTCGTTCAAAGCATCAGCAAAAGTAGAACAATTCGACCCAACTACAAATCTAAATAAGTAATCCCTCAATCCTCTAATGAACCTCTTTACACACATCTCCTCATTGAGAGGGTAAGGAGCGTGTCTAGAGAGCTGTGTAAAATAAGCTGATTCTCACAAAAAGAAAGAAAAAAGAAAAAGAAAAAGAAGAAAGACGAAAAAACAAAAAAAAATCCAAAAAAACAAAAAAAATGATAAATAATATCTTCTTGGTTCTTTTGTCAATGTTTGAGAATCTCTAGAATGAAAAGGTGAAAAAAAAAATGGTTGAATAATTTGGAAATATATGCCTAACTCCAAGTAGTAAAGCCTACTATCCCAAAATGTCCTACCCTTACCTAAGCCCCATTACAACCCGAAAGTCCTCCAAAAATGTATGTGTTTGCTGCATTGTGATTGCTAACTAGAATTTTTTCAAGCCTATGGTAGCGTGATGCATGCTCTAGGATTTCAGTGATAAATTCATAACCCTTCTAAACACTTGAGAGAAATTTTGGTGAGATTGTGTGAAGAGAGAGTTGAATTTGATAAATGAATGCCAAGGTGTACAAACCTTATTATTTTTGTAAGCAACCATAGAGTATGATGGATGTTTTGTAGTAGCTGAAACTTTGAGAATTGAGTTTGATTTGAATTGAGAAATTGAGTTTAAGTTTTCTTTTAACTGCACCAAATAAGAAATTAATTGTTGCTTGGGGACAAGAAATAGATTAAGTTTGGGGTTGTGATGACTCTTCATCATATGCATAATTTTTATTGATTTTAGTCTTATTTATCTTTAATCATTAGTTAATTTAATGAGTTATTTAATATATTTTGTTGATTTTAGTTATTTGATTTAATGAAATGTTTTTGTTCTTATTTGCTTAATTAAGTAGAGATTTTTCGTAGTTTTGCGTTGTTACTTTGTTTTAGTGCAGTGCTGAATTTTGGTGAGAAATCAACATGACCTATATGGAGTATTTCAGCCATATCTGGAGTTCTAGATGTCAAATTGGAGTCAATCCAAATGAAAGCTAAGATCCATATCTACAACTTTCATGTAGACACCGGGAACAAATTCAGACTCTAAAGATGAGCTAAATGCTATCAAGTTTTTGGCGCCGTTGCTGGGGACTGCCATATCACTATTGAATTTAATTTATTTACTTAATTGAAATTTTTTTGCTCTGCAATAAAATTTTTGATTTTATTTTATTTTTATTTTTTTTGAATTTTTTTTCTTTCTAATTTTATTTGTTGAACTTTCGAATGTCATGTCTAGTGGTTTTTCTCTTCTTTGTTTGAGATAACTATGCGTTGTAGAGCATGGAAGATTATGATGATGATATTCTACTACAATTATATGAAGAGTGTGATACTTGTCTTATATCGGGTATATGTCGAATGATCGAGGGGCAAATCTTGAGCTATACATTTTTAAAATATCACCCTCAGATCCCTCCGTGGAAGCCTCTTAGATGTGACTTTTGTGGTAAAGCACATAAGAATGGACGTTGTTTAGATGACCTTGATGAACTAATAGAATATGAAGACTTTTTTTCTCAAACTTACAGAAAACGCCGAGTATTATATTAAAAAGATCTATTGGGAACAAATTCTACCTCCTAAAACTCTATCCAAAGAATCAGATGATAAAGACTTTCACATTACGGACGTTTTGGTTGAATTCATGAAGAATAACATGGTTTCAATTGAAAGATTTGAAAGTCAATGTGAGAGGTTATTTGAGCAAGTGGTTAAGTTTGAGATGATGGAGGAGAAGTTGAAGATTGAAGATAATTTCATTATTGTGGTAGAAGAAGATAAGCAAGAGGAAAAAGAGGAAAATACGAACGAGGAAAAGAAAAAAGAAGAGATTGATAAAGTTTGAGATTCAATCTATGCCTTGTTCATCAATGTCCAATTGAGAAGGACATGGAAGAAACACCTTTTATTTCTTAAGTTCATGGAATTTCTACCAAACAAAAAGAAAAAGAAGGATGATGTGTTCTTCCTGTCATATATGCCACCTTGACAATAGTTGAGGCGTCAAGCTAATGACTTTAAAGAAGCGCTTCGTGGGAGGCAACCCACAGGTAGAGGTAACTTTTAATTTTTTCAATCTTATTTTTGTTATTTGAATTTGTTTCTTTCTAATTGTGTGTAAACGTGCACTATGATGAAGAATTATTAACAACTTGCATTTGGTCTGAAGTTTCATGTTTGACATTTTGAAATTTAAACTATATTTCTTTGCTCATATCATTGCTCAATTTGATAAGTTTCACTAATTCATGCATTGTTGATTACTGCTTGGTTGTTGAAGTCTAACTCGTATAAAAACTAGCCACATTACAAAACAAAAACCCTATTTCAATTACATCACCTTACTTGGAGTTAGGTAGAAAATTTTTGTCTTGTCTTGATCAAATTCTAAGTTTGGGGTTGCTCATGGGATAGCAACCTTTTAAGTTTGGGGTGGTGATTCTCACAAAAAGAAAGAAAAAAGAAAAAGAAAAAGAAAAAGAAGAAAGACGAAAAAACAAAAGAAAAACCAAAAAAACAAAAAAAATGATAAATAATATCTTCTTGGTTCTTTTGTCAATGTTTGAGAATCTCTAGAATGAAAAGGTGAAAAAAAAATGGTTGAATAATTTGGAAATATATGCCTAACTCCAAGTAGTAAAGCCTACTATCCCAAAATGTCCTACCCTTACCTAAGCCCCATTACAACCCGAAAGTCCTCCAAAAATGTATGTGTTTGCTGCATTGTGATTGCTAACTAGTATTTTTTCAAGCCTATGGTAGCGTGATGCATGCTCTAGGATTTCAGTGATAAATTTATAACCCTTCTAAACACTTGAGAGAAATTTTGGTGAGATTGTGTGAAAAGAGAGTTGAATTTGATAAATGAATGCCAAGGTGTACAAACTTTATTATTTTTGTAAGCAACCATAGAGTATGATGGATGTTTTGTAGTAGCTGAAACTTTGAGAATTGAGTTTGATTTGAATTGAGAAATTGAGTTTAACTTTTCTTTTAACTGCACCAAATAAGAAATTAATTGTTGCTTTGGGACAAGCAATAGATTAAGTTTGGGGTTGTGATGACTCTTCATCATATGCATAATTTTTATTGATTTTAGTCTTATTTATCTTTAATCATTAGTTAATTTAATGAGTTATTTAATATATTTTGTTGATTTTAGTTATTTGATTTAATGAAATGTTTTTGTTCTTATTTGCTTAATTAAGTAGAGATTTTTCGTAGTTTTGCGTTGTTACTTTGTTTTAGTGCAATGCTGAATTTTGGTGAGAAATCAACATGACCTATATGGAGTATTTCAGCCATATCTGGAGTTCTAGATGTCCAATTGGAGTCAATAAAAGTGCTAATGAAAGCTAAGATCCATATCTACAACTTTCATGCAGACACCGGGACCAAATTCAGACTCGAAAGATGCGCAAAATGCAAAATACGTCAGACAGCAGATGTTGTGCGCCTGGAGCGCGCCCAGCGCGCCTGGAGCGCATTTCTCATGTTTCAGCTCTGCCAACGCGCGCCTGGAGCGCGCCCTGCGCGCCTGGAGCGCGTGACGCGCATCAACAATCATAAAAACGCAATTTTTTACTGCTTTTTGGATCTTTTTTTGACTCTTGGGAACTTGGGAGACTTGTGCCCTAGCATAGAAACTCAAAGACGGCCGTTTCTAACTCCATTGAAGCAGTTTTATCAAGAATCATCCATGAATCATTCTTGTAATTCTTCTTTAATCCTTATCTTTTGTATCTCTGCCATGAGTAACTAAACCCTATTTGTTAGGGATGAGTGTAACCAGATGAAACCCTTATTTTTCTGATTTGATTTCTAGTTATATGAATGAGTTTATTGAATTGTTTTTCTCATCTCTGTGCTAAATGTTTTTTATTGCTTGATCAACATTAAAATGTTCTACGATTTGTATTTTGAAACGGAAGTGGACTTTACGAATGCTTGAGATGAGAAATTCATGAATTTGTAGTCTAGGGATAGATGCAGGTCATGAAACCAATTAAATTAGTTGCAAAGCAATAATTTACAAGAGAATTTCTATACGGTAATGCTTAATTCTAATCTTAAATCCACTAAGGAATTAGGGGTTTCTTTGGAATTAAAGGTTTTGTCACTAAGACATTAGGGCAAGAATAATAAAGAGAATTCGGTAATAATTCAATAAAGGAATTCAGTAACTAGGATCAAATTAGACACCAAGGTTGGATTCGAAGTTAAACTCATCTCTGACATTTTTCTCATTATAAAAGATCAATTCTATTATTGTTTTATTACAGTTTTTATTTTTTAATATTATTTCAATCAAACTGGAAATTTTTTGTTCAATTTTAGTAATTCAATATAATTCAATAGTAAAACGCAATCCTTGAGTTCGACACTCGGTACTACCGTTTTATTATTACTTGCAACGATTCAGTACACTTGCTGAAACGCTATCAAGTTTTTCTGGTTCCCAAGTTGATTGAAATAATGTTTGAAATTAACAACAATAATAAAATTGATCTTTTATAATGAGAAAAATGTCTGAAATACTCCATATAGGTCATATAGGTCATGTTGATTTCTCACCAAAATTCAGCACTGCACTAAAACAAAGTAACAACGCAAAACTACAAAATCTCTACTTAATTAAGCAAATAAGAACAAAAACATTTCATTAAATCAAATAACTAAAATCAACAAAGTATATTAAATAACTCATTAAATTAACTAATGATTAAAGATAAATAAGACTAAAATCAATAAAAATTATGCATATGATGAAGAGTCATCATAAGCCCTATACTCTTAAACTATCATACCCTTCGTTTGCTCCAATCACTCAAACTCATGAGCTAATCCATCTCTAACACTTTCCAAAAGAAAAAGATCCATGAACAACTGAGAGAACTCTCTCCATGCTAACGAAGGTGACCCCACTTGTATACCATGTGACACTATATCAAACCAATATCGGGCCACACCTATTAGATGAAAGAATGTCAATTCCACTACTCTTACCTCCGAACAACCCAATTCTTTCCAAAGCTACTCTAGACTATCAATAAATTGTTGTGGGTCATCAGTCGCACTTGACCCAGAAAGAGTAGGGGGTTTAAACTTCATGAAGTCTAGTAAAGTAACCTCAATACCCCTCGTTGCAGCAGTCGTCTAATGCTCAACTTGTCTAACCTCTTGTTGACCATTGGGATTTTCATGTCTTTGATCACCCTCTTGTTGTTGTTTGACGAAAACCCCAATAAGTTGTTGCACACCCTGTTGTAATGTCTGCTGACCAACAACAAACTCTTCAAAGGCTGGATTTCTGCGCCTCCTCATAAGATCCTCAACAACGGCATCCAAGCCACGCCTGTTAACACGACCTCGTTGATGAGCGTCTTGGGCTTGGGCAATTGACTCATCAATAATTTACCTTATAGTACAATTCCTAGTCTTGGGTGGCATTCTCACTTAATCAAAAAACATTGATCAAAAATTGAACAAGACGACAAGAAAATGTGGAAAGATAGTGATAATGAATTTAAACACAAATTCAGACAACAAATGAGACTCTCATAGAATGCTAATAGCCCTTGCAAGTAAGTTGTGATCGGGTACACAATTTACTAACAAAAATCTATTATCACCCTATGTTTGCAGCTATTAGGACCTACGATCGGGCTCTAATACCTACTTTGTCACGACACGATAACTAGATGTCGTGATCGATGCACAAGCTATACTCATAGGCTCACAAGCCTACCAACTAACTTAACAATTAAGCAACTATTTAGTTCTCGAAAATCATATTAAAAAATATATATAATTTTTCTCAAATTTTGACAGAGGATCCTCTGTAACTTAAACATTCCCAAAAATCTAAAATCCATGTTTACAGTCTTAACTCAGTTAATGCATATTCCAAATAGCATAATCTATTAGGGAGCTTACATCTCGTTGGAACTCTCCTCTCAATCCTACAACGCATCATCACACATCAATTAGGGAGCTTACATCTCATTGATACTCTTCTCCTACGGATGACATTTATCATAGGGGAAGCTCCATCTAATAGGTAACTCTCCCTAATTAAAATGAGATAACTAGATGAACCTAACTTCGTTAATGATTTCATAATTATAACAATCATTTCCCAAAACACGTAATTAAAATCATCTCTCATTTCATCGTAATTCATTGAAAACATATTCAATCGCATAACAATTCAATATTTAAATACTTTTGACTCATACATAAATCAAACTAATAACATATTATATAACAAAGACCATTAAAATAAATAAATCACTAAATCGAGATAAATTTCAAAGGTTGTGTATTTTTAAATAAATACTTTAACATAGAAAATGAGTAAAATAATAATTATAAAATTATAAAAATAAATGACGATGACCGTCGTCAACTCACAACTATGGAGAATCGCCTAAGTTTGTTCTCCAACAATTCTCATAGTTGTAGGAAGGACCTTAGCTGAAAAATCTGAGTAAAAAAAAAACATTCTCAAGATATTAGAAAAATTATTCTAAAGTTTAGCTAACCCTAGGAAACCATAAAAGTCATTTAAATCTATTCTAAGGAAAAAATAATTTTTTTTTATCCAAAACTACATTTGTTTCTAGTTTTTCATATTAGCAGAGTTGTGTATTTACCTCAAAAAGTCTCAATAAACAACTCTCAAGAAATAGGTATCCTTCTCCTTCGTTAGAGCACAAACCCTAACCCAAAATCCTAACCAAGAGAATTTGTAGAAGTATGAGAAATTATGTTCTTAGGGATGTTAAATTCCTTGTAAAGGTTGTGGGTTTAAATATTGTGGAGTGAGAAGAAGCAAGGAGAAGGAAAGAAGCAAAAAAATGAAAATGGGGGTGAGGGGGAAGAAGTAATCGAGATAGAGAGAAGAATGAGGGAAGGTGAAATAGAAAAATAAGGTGAAGTGGAGGTGGTTGGTTCGTTTTATTTATCATTTATTATTTATTATTATTATTATTATTTTATTATTATTATTATTATTGAAAGAAATTGGTCATTTCAATGCGAGAGGTATTGAGTTAGACAAGCCAAAACTTAAGGTAATGGAGAAAATGCCACCTCCTACCTCTATAAAGAATTGAGAAGCTTCTTTGGACATGTAGGATTATACCGACGATTCATTAAAGATTTATTTAAGATTTATAAGTTGTTAACTAATCTACTCCTTAAGGATACATTTTTTTTTTATGATGAATTTTGTCTTGATTCATTTTGCAAGTCAAAAGAAGCATTGCTATCTGCCTCAATTATGCAGCCACCTAAGAGGATTCTTCCATTTGAATTCATGTGTGATGCTAGCAATTTTGCTTTAGGTCCAGTGTTGGGGAAAAGAAAAGACAAGAAAGTTCATGCGAAATGAAATTTGGATGAAGCTCAAGTTAAGCATGCCACAATCGAGAAAGGATTATTGCCAGTAGTGTTTACCATTGACAAATTTCATTCCTACTTTGTGGGATCAAAGATAATTGTCTACAAAGACTATGCAGCCATCAAACTATTTTGAGCACGAAAGATGTTAAGTCAAGGTTGATCCGACGGATACTACTTCACTGAGACTTGATCTTGAAAATCGACACAAGAAAGAGATTAAATATATGGCGGTCGATCATCTCTCGAGGCTACATAAAAAAAATGATCAATTTTTTTCTCTTGCACAAAAAGAAACACCATGCTATGTTGATTGTGTTAACTACCTAGCAGCTGGAGTACTACCCTCAAATTTGAACTATCAACAAAACAAGAATTTTTTCTCGAATCTTAAACACTACTATTGGGATGAACCTCTACTTTTTAAGATAGGGAATGATGGAATTTTTAGATGATGGGTCCCAGTTAAAGAAATGGACGTTTACGACGGACATGCTAGTTCCTCAAAAATTACAACAAAGATACTTCAAACAGGCTTCTACTAGCCCACACTATTCAAAGACGTACATTGTTTAGTTCTTCAATGTGATCAATACTAGCGTATTGGAAACACATCAAAAAAAAATGAAATGTCTATATACAATTACCTCGAAGTTGAAATCTTTGAAATTTTGGGAGTTGATTTAATGGGTTCATTCCCCTCATCTCTTGAAAATCAATACATCCTTACGGAAGTAGATTAAGCTCTTTAAAAAGGTAATATTTTTTAGGTATGGTGTGCCAAGGGTGGTGATCAGTGATGGAAGCTCTCATTTCATAGATAAACCATTTGAAAGCCTGCTAAAATAGTATTAAGTGAAGCACATAATTGCCACAACATATCGCCCTCAAACTAGCAAACAAGTAGAAGTTTCTAATAAGAGATCAAGAGCATTCTTGAGAAACATGTCTCAGCGTTAAGGAAGCACAGGTCCATGAAGCTATATGATGTGTTTTGGACCTACCGTACAACATACAAGACTCCCATTGGTATGACTCCTCACAAGTTGATATACGGAGAATCCTATCACCTCCTAGTTGAGCTCGAATATATAGCATATTGGGCAATGAAGACCCTTAACTTCGATTTAAAGGCTGCTGAAGAAAAAAAGAAGCTATAACTCAATGAGATTGATGTGTAACACCCCAAATTTTATGATGAATTATTTTATCAACGAAATATCATTTTAAATAATTAATTTGGATTTAAAATTATTTTAGAATATATATTAATTAACTTTCTTTATATGTGTGTTTTCTATTATTCAAATCTTATACATATTACACTAAATGAGTGATATAAATAATAAATATTATATTTTATTATTTTATATATTTTATATATTTTCTAAAAATAATAGTATTTTAGTGAAATATTTACATATTCGTGTTTAATGTGACATTTTATATATATTTAATTTGATTGTTAATATAAATGGTTAATATTATATATATATATATATATATTATTTTATTTATTATGATTTAGTAATTAACATAAAATGTTGATTTTATATTTGTTTATTTTATAATTTTGAATATTCTATAATGATGGTAGTATTTTAATGTGTGTATTTGGAAAAATAAGTATCATTATGGTGATTATTTTGAATATGAAAGTTTTGGTTATTAATGTATTTTAAAAGATTAATTACATTATTTAATAAAATATTACTTTGAAAATATTAATATTTTAGTAATTAAATTGTGTTTAAAAAAAATGGTAAAAAAATAGTTTCGGTAATAGTTTCTTTTATTTTAAAAAAAATAAAAATAAATAAAAGAAAGGAGTAAAATATGTTTTATGGGTTAAGCAGATACTTAAAAGAACAACTTAATTAAATAATAATAAAGAAATATTAATTGAAAATAACAAGAATGAAGGGAATGAGAAATAGTGAGTAAGAAAATTAATACTGTTGTAAGACCCATAATTTTTAAGCATATTTTATGTATTTTAGTGTATTTTGGTATTGAACTCGGAGGCTTTTTAGCCAAAGTTATTAATATTTTGGGAGTTTAAAGGACCAAAAAGTTATATTGATGCTCGATTAAAATTAATCGTTGATCAATAAATTAAATTAACTGCGGTGGATCTTTTACGAATAATTTAATTCTAGAGAGTTTCGTTAAAAATATCTTGGGCTGCTAAGAATTGCATCTGTCAATTAAGCTGCGACGAGAGTAGATATTTTTAACAAAAAAGTGGTTTGGGAAGTGATGGGTGAAATGGTAATTTTAATAAATATCTAAAGATTTTGAGATATTTGTTAATTATACTTAATATATATATTTTTATATATATATATATATATATATATATATATATATATATATATATATAAAAAGAAAAGGAAAGGAAGGAAATAGAAAGAAAAGAAATAGAAAGGAAGGAAAAAGAAAGATAGGAAAAGGAAAAGAAAGAAAGAAAGCAAAATCCATCTTCTTCCTCTACCTCGTGTGATCCCCTTCTTCCTCCTTCGTCCATTTTCGTTTTCTTTGCTTCCTTTTGTTCAAGAATAGAAACCCAAGGCTAGTGGGTGAGAAATATCAAGTTCCCAACTTCTTCCTTCCTCCCAGATTCGAAAACGGAGTTAGGGATTTCAAAACCGTCAAACACACAAACCTCCCCATTTCATCTAGATCTAAGCTTCGTTTCGCGAAGAGATAGAAGAGAAAGTTGCTCACCACTACGCTACGGTGTTAGGGAACCAATTTTGGAAGCGACGTTGTGAGCGGAGATTTTACCGAATTTACTCGCGGTACCGTAATCGCACGTTAAAGCTAACGTGAAGGTAAGGGATCATTCCAAACTTTAAGTTTGCATTTAGGGACTTATATGTGGTTGTTTGGAAAAGAATTTTGTTAGGATTAAAGTGTTGATTTGCGGAAAATGAATCTAATGCTTTTATGGGTAAAATCTTAGAGTTGGGTTTTGATGATATTGATGAGTGTTTTGTGGAAAATGAATTTAACTCATTTATGTATGATTTTGAAAAAAAAGAAATTTGATGTGGTTGAGTGGTGGGTTGTGATGATTTGTGTTCATCGTATTTGACGTGTTCATAATTAATGCTTATGAAATTTGATATGGGTATGGTTGGATTTTGTGGAGAAATGAATTGATGTGTTTTGGTGTGAATTGTGGATTGAATTTGTGAATATGTTTGAGTATGTTCTGTGTGGAATTTGAAAACCATAAGGGTTAAATGAGTATTAAGAATGGGGAATCTCTTAATATCTCTGTTTACTAGTGTTTGTTGTGGAAATCGTTTTAAGTTAAATGAGTATTAAGAATGGGGAATCTCTTAATGTCTTGTTTACTTAATGTTTGTTGTGAAAACCGTTTAAGTTAAATGAGTATTAAGAATGGGGAATCTCTTAATGTCTTGTTTACTTAATGTTTGTTGTGAAAATTGTTTAAGTTAAATGAGTATTAAGAATGGGGAATCTCTTAATGTCTTGTTTACTTAATGTTTGTTGTGAAAATCGTTTAAGTTAAATGAGTATTAAGAATGGGGAATCTCTTAATGTCTTGTTTACTTAATGTTTGTTTTGAAAATTGTTTAAGTTAAATGAGTATTAAGAATGGAGAATCTCTTAATGTCTTGTTTACTTAATGTTTGTTTTGAAAATCGTTTTAAGTTAAATGAGTATTAAGAATGGGGAATCTCTTAATATCTCTGTTTACTAATGTTTGTTGTGGAAATCGTTTTAAGTTAAATGAGTATTAAGAATGGGGAATATCTTAATATCTCTGTTTACTAATGTTTGTTGTGGAATTCGTTTTAAGTTAAATGAGTATTAAGAATGGGGAATCTCTTAATATCTACGTTTACTTAATGATTGTCGTTCGAATTGTAAGAGTTAGATGAGTATTAAAAACGGGGAATCTTTTAATATCTGCCTTTACTTAATGGTGTTTGTCCGTGAGAGACTACACCCTGGTAAATTGTGTTTGTCCGTGAGAGACTGCACAGGTGTTTTTCCGTGAGAGACTACACCCTGGTAAATTGTGTTTGTCCGTGAGAGACTACACCCTGGTAAATTGTGTTTGTCTGTGAGAGACTGCACAGGTGTTTGTCCGTGAGAGACTACACCCTGGTAAATTGTGTTTGTCCGTGAGAGACTGCACAGGTGTTTGTCCGTGAGAGACTACACCCTGGTAAATCGTGTTTATCCATGAGAGACTGCACTCGTGTTTGTTTGTGAGAAACTGTACGTTTAGGATTTCTGCCTCTCGCGGAGGGTTTTGTTTGGAATTGTGTGATATCATGTTTGATTGCAAAACTATTTCGAAGCTCACGATGTTGTGGTGATTGTGTTATAAGTGTTAAGTGTTATGTTTTGGAATTGTGTGATAGCATGTTTGATTGCAAAACTATTTCGAAACTCATGATGTTGTAGTGATTGTGTTATAAGTGCTAAGTGTTATGTTTTGGGATTGTGTGATAGCATGTTTGATTGCAAAACTATTTCGAAGTTCATGATGTTGTAGTGATTGTGTTGAAATTGCTAAGTGTTAAGATTTGGAGTTGTGTATGAATGTGATTGAGTTAGTTTATGTATTTTTGGAAGAATAAGCAGGGAAATCGATTTCCCAATCGATTGGATGAGTTACAGGGACTTCGCTAATTTGACAAAATCGATTTGCCAATCGATTTTATAATATGTTTTTCAAAACCATTTAAGAAATCGATTTGGCCATACAGGAACTCAACAAAATTGACAAAATCGATTTGGAAAGCGATTGGCTTTAATACAAGGGCTCAGTTATTCATTCAATTGATTTCCCAATCGATTGAATTAAGCCCAGAGTTCAAATTTCACTAAAAACCTTCAGGAAATCGATTTGGAAATCGATTGGCTTAGTAGAAATTCTTATTTTGAGTTAAATAATCGATTGCTCAATTGATTTATCAATGTTTTGGTCAGTTATGTATTACTTGATGGATTGAGAACTTTATTTTGATTTCATTTTTATTTTTCAAGTATTATATGAACTTTTAGCATATGGAAAACCCTTTTAAGGTGCATGCTAAGTTGAAAAGGTATTTTGTGCATTTAAAAACTTAAATGTTATGTGTTAACTGTTAATTTCGGTTGGTGACCTTTTACAACTATTGTGAAAATCTGGGTTTTGCCCTCAGATGAGAGCCAGGACAATCCTACCGGTTCGTACCCTGCGGATGGGGATGTAGATGGGAATGCCTGACTGGAGCTATGTTAGGAGGATCTTACGGGGCGCGTGGAGATCACTCAGGGTGTTTAGTTTGTTTGGTAGAATGATCAGATTAGGTTGACATAGAGGGAACATATGTCTTTATTTTGGATTGTGTTTATTTTATATCGGAAGATTATATCTTTACTAATATTATCAACATGACATCTTATGTTAATGGATTCCATGTATCGCTTTTTGATGTGTAAATACTTTGGATTCATATTTCGAAAAACTTTTCTGCTGCTTGTAAATTATAATGACTTAAATATTTATCCAAAGGTATTTTCCTATTTGTTTCTCTGTTTTATTTTAATTTCTTTTGAAAAAAAAAACACTCTCGCTTAGAAAATCGGGGTGTTACAACTGTCATCGATTAGTGTTCTAGAAAAGTTTCTCCGTTTTCGTCCAAATTTCAGTATGTTGTTTTACTCATTTAGATAGTCAATGAAATACAAGTTTCTAGATTTTTAACAACCTTAATTTCTCTCTAAAATATTCAACTTCTTCGTTTATGGAATTCATTATTTTGCACCGTTCTTCGTCACCGTAAGTCCGATTTGAGTGAAATCAACTCCAAAACGATTGTGTGAAAAGTGGCTATATTATCCACTGATTGATTTTTCGATTTATGGTAATTTTCCTTGACCGAATTTCGAAATTTAGTTTTTAGAGTATCTTCTCATAATTTATTTTTGACATTTACCTCTAAATTGTTGAGTTAGATCGATTGAAGAAAAAACAATCAAATAAAAAAATTTGTTTACTCATGGAATTGTACTTGTATGTGAAAGCATCCAAATAAGGTAAGGGGTGATAGAACGTTTGAATTCATGAGTATAATATATTGTGAGATGAACGGGAAAACCGTATTTCCCAACGATTCATATGGGGCTCACTACGTATGGCAGTAGCCCTTTGAGAGATAAATTGATTAATGTGAAATATGAGGTTAAAATGTGAAATAGAAATGTTTATAATGTGTTGATTGATTTAATTTTCGGTAATTATGTGGTAGTTGATATTTGTCATTATTGTGATATTAGGTGTTAAATGAAATTATGTGCATATATTTGATTAGCATATTTATGTGATGTGATGATAAAATATGGATGCATAGTAGGATATATGTTTATATGATGATAATGATGATTTTTGATTGATGATACTGATGTTATAAAATCGTGATGAGTTTATATGATGATCATGATTATGTATGATTAACGATTTTATAAAATTGTGATGAGAATATTAAAGTACCCCATAGTGGATAGGATAGTGATGATTCCTAAAGATGATGCTCTTAATGGAGTAGTCTAAGCTAACAAGGGGAAAAGATAAGTATTGAGCATTTATGAAGTGGAGATTATTTTGTCATCATATAGGTAGAGATTGACAAGCCTAGTGATTTCGGGGAACTACAATTGAATGAGTCTGATTGTGGCGGTCTGTTGTTGAGCCTTAAGGCAAGATTATTAGACCTTGGAGGTATTCAGGTGAGAATTTCTAGGTGACTTGGAGGTAGCACTCCAAATGTCGAGAGCTACCACATAACACATGTTTACCTTGACAGTCGTGTATATGTGTCTCGGGTTGAGTTGGGGAATCTATGAGGACAGAGTCAATTTGAATTGTCTGTCCACTGAGATGATGGCATAGTATCAAGTCTCCTAACTAAGTACTTCAGAGTTAGAATAGTACCTCATTTTGAAGTAGAGTCTAAGATCATGCATAGCATTGCATTTTCTTGTGATTAATATGTATTGTGTGCGATAATAATTTCTGCGATGATTTGATGTTATAATGAAATGTATTGATTTTCCATGAATTTGACTTTATTACGTGATGTTTTTCCTTGAAGAATGTTTGTTTAATTATAAGGTTTATTTATGATCAACTGTGTGTTCTTCTTACTTATATTATACTATTAACATGATTTCAAAACTCACCTCCTTCGTTGTTTGTGTTTTACTGGCTTGGCCATGCATTTGCAAAATCGTAGTTGTTACAGGTTAATGAGTCTTGAAGTTCAATTTTGGGAGAAACTCTGCTATGATAGGTGATACCGAAAATAAGGGTTGTAAATTTGTATTTTTCTTATTAAATTTGAAACAACTTTTTGTATGAAAACCTTATAAGTACCAATAAGTTTTTAGAATTAAATTAAGTAAGTATACTTACATCAAGCTTATTGAGATTACACTATTTTATAGGAGGAAAAAAGTTAAAAGTGTTCATTTTGATTTTTGAGAAATGTGATATCCTAAATTGATTATAAAAGTTTTTATTTTCTTGGAAACAAATATTATTTATTCGATGCTTATGTAATTCCAAAAAATATATTATAAATTATTATATATGTTATTTTGGGGTTTAGGGTGTCATATGATGAGTGGATGTTGGGCGTTTATAATAATGCTAAACCCTACAAGGAAATAACCAAGAAGTGGCATGATAAGCACATCAACAGAAGCGAGTTCAAGGAAGGTGACTTCGTGTTACTTTTCAATTCAAGATTGAAGTTGTTTCCATGTAAATTTTGTTCGAGGTGGTCTGGGCCATTTTAAATCCGCAAGGTGTTCCCATTTGGAGCTGCAGAAATATAGAGAGACACCATTGGAGTTTTCACTGTGAATGGTCAAATTTTGAAGCAATATGTAGTTAGGAACCCAATAGAGAAATGGGTAAGTCTTATTATTCGGTCTCCATCTCAAGATTTGCAAACCGAAGGACAAGTTAAGGACCATAAACAAGCATGTGTGGGAGACAACCCACAATTTTTATTTTTCAAAATTTAAATTTGTGTATTGTAAGTTGAGCAAAAATGAGCAAAGTGTAAAGTATAGAAGAAGGAAGCAAGACTTATGGCTTGGCCCTAATTTCTATTACGACCGTAATGGTCCAGGCCCCTACACCTGCAAAAACAACGTCAAGATTCAATGAATTACGGCTAGGCCGTAATGTCCATTACAGGTGTAATGGTCCAGCCCCCTACATTTGCAAAAACAACACCAAGGTTGCATGAATTATGGCAAGGCCATAACGGCCAGTATGGTCGTAATGCGTGCACAAGGCCACTTTCCACCATTGTCATAAGTGGCGGAGCATGTTGGAGTTGGACGTCTTGAGTTTAGCGTTGTTTTCTACTGATGAAAAGGTGAGTAGTAGCTATATTCCTTGTTCGTGATGGTCTAACCACTGCATTGGTCATTGTCCTTGGTCGTGTAACTTTCTTTAGTGTTATGTGATAACTCTTCATCATATGCATAATTTTCCACTGTTTTAGTCTTATTTATCTTCAATCATCAGTTAAATTAAGGATTTATTTGATACATTCGGTTTATTTTTTGTTCTTTGAATTTATTAATATGTTATGCTTGTATTTCAGTGATTTAGTAGGAGTTTTTCGTAATTTTACATTGCGTTTTGTTTTTAAGTGCAGTGCTGAATTTTGGTGAAAAATCAACATGATACATCTGGAGTATTTCAGCCATATCTGGAGTTCTAGATGTCCAATTAGAGTCCATCCAAGTGCTAATGAAATCTAAGATCCACCTCTACAACTTTCATGAAGACACCGGGACCAAATTCAGACGCGAAAGCCAAGCAAAATGAAAAATACGTCAGACAGCAGATGCTGCGCGCCTAGGACGCGTCCTGCGCGCCTGGAGCGCGTGACGCGCATCAGCAATCATAAAAACGCTATTTTTTACTGTTTTATGGATCTTTTTGACTCTTGGGAATTTGGGAGACTTGTACCCTAGCATAGAAACTCAAAGACGGCCGTTTCTAACGCCATTGAAGCAGTTTTATCAAGAATCATCCATGAATCATTCTTGTAATTCTTCTTTAATCTTTATCTTTTGTATCTCTGCCATGAGTAACTAAACCCTATTTGTTAGGGATGAGTGTAACCAGATGAAACCCTTATTTTTCTGATTTGATTTCTAGTTATATGAATGAGTTTATTGAATTGTTTTTCTCATCTCTGTGCTTAATGCTTTTTATTGCTTGATCAACATTAAAATGTTCTACGATTTGTATTTTGAAACGGAAGTGGACTTTACGAATGCTTGAGATGAGAAATTCATGAATTTGTAGTCTAGGGATAGATGCAGGTCATGAAACCAATTAAATTAGTTGCAAAGCAATAATTTACAAGAGAATTTCTATACGGTAATGCTTAATTCTAATCTTAAATCCACTAAGGAATTAGGGGTTACTTTGGAATTAAAGGTTCTGTAACTAAGACATTAGGGCAAGAATAATAAAGAGAATTTGGTAATAATTCAATAAAGGAATTCAGTAACTAGGATCAAATTAGATACCAAGGTTGGATTGGAAGTGAAACTCATCCTTGACATTTTTCTCATTATAAAAGATCAATTTTATTATTGTTGTTAATTTCAAACATTATTTCAATCAACTTGGAAACCTTTTTGTTCAATTTTAGTAATCAAATATAATTCAATAGTAAAACGCAATCCTTGAGTTCGACACTCGGTACTACCGTTTTATTATTACTTGCAACGATTCAGTACACTTGCTGAAACGCTATCAAGTTTTTGGCGCCGTTGCCGGGGATTTGCCATATCACTATTGAATTTAATTTAATTACTGCAATTGAAATTTTTTTGCTCTGCAATATAATTTTTGTTTTTTTTATTTTAAAACTCTTCAGTACTCACAATTTGTCTAACCTTGTATGCGAGGCCAGTCCTCTGCTGAGCTTATCTTTGATCCAGAAATTGAAAAAACAGCGAAAGCACATAGAAAGGCAGCTCGAGAAAGGAGACAAAGGGAAAGACATTTAGTAGTGGAATAAGAGGTTTTAGGTGATTCTGTCATATTAACTGAAATGGCCGAACCACCACCACCAGAACGCACTCTCGGAGAATATGGGAATCGAAATAGAAATCGTGCTCGATTACCCATTCATCACCAACCGGTTACAGTTAATAAGTTTGAAATAAGTCCTGCTCTATACCGAGAGTTGAGGGAAATTCATTTTGCCGGTAGACATAACGAAGATGCCAACAGACACCTCACAAACTTCTTTGAATTATGTGAAACAGTGAAGGTGGATGGGTTGCCTGAAGAAGGCAAGAAATTGAAGCTATTCCCATTCTCTTTGATAGATGATGCTAAAGAGTGGTTTCTTTCATTCCCTGCCAACAGCATCACCACATGGGATGATCTTGAGGATAAATTCTTGGAACAATATTTCCCCCCAGCCATGTTCATTAGAAAAAGGCAAGAAATCACCGGTTACAAACAGAAAGAAGGGGAATCTCTTCGTGATACTTACAGGAGATTCAGAAACTTACTAGTCGGATGTCCTAATCATTCCTATGACGACACTGCCCAAATGCAAATATTTTGTAATGGCTTGAGGCCCAGCACTAGAATTATGTTGGATGCCACAGCTGGTGGTTCTTTGAATTACAAAACCGCAACAGAAGCACGAAAGATTATTGAGATCATGGCATCAAATGAACAGATGATGTTGTATGACAGAAGTGGTGGGTCGACAAGTGGTGTAATGGAGTTGAATGTTATGGATGGAGGTTTATGTCGAAGATGGAAGAGGTTATCACCACTGAGATCAAGAAAGGAATGGCAGCTCTAAATATACAACCCCAAGTGGCCCCTATCAAATTACTAAAGCAGACTAGTTGTAACCTTTGTGGAGGGGCACATAAAACCGGAGTATGTGAAGCACGGGATGACAATGAGGTAGAAGAACTAGAACGGGTGAATTTTGTGAGTAATAACAACAGGCAGAATAACCCCTACTCTAATACGTACAACCCTGGTTGGAGAAATCATCCAAACTTTTCTTGGAGAGATCAACATGGTGGATCTCAGGGTCAACAAGAAGCTTATACAAACCAATTCCCACCTAGAAAGGCTGCTTGGGAGAGCGTTATAGAAAAGAGTCAAATGGCTATAGAGAAACTAGTTACAAGCACAAGTTCTTTCATTGAAGATTCACGAGCCGTCCAGAAAAATCACTCTGCAACAATAAAAAATCTTGAGACTCAAGTGGGTCAACTTGCTCAACAAATGGCACAAAGAACGTCTGGAAATCTGCCTAGTGACACAGTTCCGAACCCAAGAAACAATGTTAATGCAGTGACCACGAGGAGTGGCAAAGTGAGGGAACAAGTACCACCTGAAGCCAAACAGAGTAAAAGTACATTGACCTCAACCCACTTGGAGGAAATGGTCACACCAATATCAGGGGAAGAGCACATCGCTATTGAAAAGGAGGAAGAACCTGTGGTACAAAAAAGGGAACCACTGCCAAAACCAGAAATTAGACTTCCATTTCCTCAAAGATTAAGGAGGGAAGAAACTGAAAAACAATTTGGGAAGTTTCTTGATGTTTTTAAAAAATTACAGATTAACATCCCTTTTGCAGAAGCACTAGAGCAGATGCCGACATATGCTAAGTTCATGAAAGAGATTCTGTCAAAAAAAAGAAAAATCGGAGGAGAAACCGTTATGCTTACGGAAGAGTGTAGTGCTATACTACAAAGGAAGTTGCCACTGAAGCTCAAGGACCCTGGAAGCTTCTCAATCCCGTGCGCTATTGGAAATAGAACTTTTGGGAAAGCTTTGTGTGATCTTGGAGCTAGTGTAAGTCTTATGCCCCTTTCAATATACAAAAAGCTGGGCATCGGAAAAGTCAAGGACACACAACTGATGTTACAGTTTGCGGACCGCTCAATGAAACATCCTTATGGAGTAGTGGAAGATGTGTTGGTCAAAGTGGATAAGTTTATTTTTCCAGTAGATTTCGTAGTACTAGATATGGAGGAAGACAACAACATTCCTTTGATTTTGGGGAGACCGTTCTTAGCAACAGGGAGAGCTATGATTGATGTAGCAGATGGCACCTTAACCCTGAAAGTAAATGAGGAAACCGTCACTTTTAACATTCTGAAAGCCATGGAACACTCAAAGGAAAGAGAAGGGTGCAATCGAATCGAGATTTTAGATGAGATAGTCAATGAAGAAATAACGCATCAAACACCCAGCCTGCCATTAGAAAGAGTTTTATGTCTACCCCAAGATGTCGTTCAAGAAAGTGAAGACCCAAAGATGAAAGAAGTGTTGGCCATGTTAGAAGCATCACCATCCTACTCCCCTCGTTTTCCTACTAGATGGGAGGAGTTGAAAGGAAATGAAGACAAGTCCGCGGAGAAAAAAACACCACTGATTGAACTCAAGCAGCTGCCTCTTCATTTGAAATATGTATTCCTAGGTGAAGAAGAAAAAAATCCAGCCATAATTAGTGCAAGCTTAAGCGAGTTGCAAGAAGAAAAGTTGTTGAGAATTCTGCGGAAGCACAAGGGTGCTATTGGTTGGTCCATTGATGACTTGAAGGGAATAAGTCCGACTTTTTGTATGCACAAAATCCTCATGGAGGATAATCACAAACCGGTAGTACAACCTCAAAGGAGATTGAATCCAGTAATGAAAGAAGTGATCAGGAAAGAGGTGGTAAAGCTACTAGAAGTCGACCTCATATACCCAATTTCAGATAGCTCTTGGGTAAGTCCCGTCCAAGTTGTACCAAAAAAGGGGGGGACAAATGTCATCACAAATGAAAAGAACGAGTTAATTCCTACTCGAACGGTTACAGGCTGGAGAGTGTGCATTGATTACAGGAGATTGAACAGTGCTACGAGGAAGGATCATTTCCCGCTCCCTTTCATTGATCAGATGCTTGAGCGGTTAGCCGGACATGAGTATTACTGCTTCCTAGACGGCTATTCAGGGTACAATCAGATAGCTGTAGCACCCGAGGATCAAGAGAAAACTGCATTTACATGCCCGTATGGGGTATTTGCTTATCGAAGAATGCCATTCAGACTGTGTAATGCGCCGGCCACGTTTCAAAGGTGCATGATGTCCATATTTTCAGATATGATTGAGAAACATATTGAGGAATCAAAACCAAGGTTGCTTAGATGGATTCTATTACTACAAGAATTTGACATTGAGATCCGAGATAAAAAGGGATCAGAGAACACTGTGGTTGACCACATATCTCGATTGGAGAAGGTCGAGGAGAATGAGGATATTAGACCGATTCGAGATCAATTTGCTGATGAGCACATCTTCGCCATTACCATGGCACCGTGGTTCGTTGACTTTTCTAATTTCAAGGTGGGGGGTACAATCCCATCTGATTTCACTTACCAACAACGAAAGAAATTTATCCACGATGCCAATTTCTATGTATGGGATGAACCCTTTCTGTACAAAAGAGGAGTGGATGGCCTGTTGCGAAGGTGTGTGCCCGAGGACGAACAAGAAAAGGTAATGTGGCACTGCCATGACTCCGAGTATGGGGGTCATTTTAGTGGTGACCGAACTGCAGCAAGAGTTCTACAATCGGGGTTGTTTTGGCCTTCATTATTCAAAGATGCATTCAACTATGTGAAGAAATGCGATCGATGCCAGCGCACCGGTAACATTTCAAAACGGGATGAGATGCCGCAAAATCCTGTATTAGAAGTAGAAGTGTTCGATGTGCGGGGTATTGATTTCATGGGTCCATTCCCATCGTCATATAACAAGGTTTATATTTTGGTGGCGGTGGATTATGTCTCAAAATGGGTTGAAGCAATAGCTACTCCAACAAATGATTCGAAACAGGTTATCACCTTTCTCAAGAAGAACATATTCGCTCGTTTCGGCGTGCCTCGAGCCTTGATTAGTGACGAAGGCACCCATTTTCTAAACCGGAATATGGAATACCTTCTGAAGAAATATAATGTGCGTCATAGAGTGGCAACCCCATACCATCCACAGACTAGTGGGCAGGTTGAAGTCTCCAACAGGCAGCTTAAACAGATCCTAGAAAAGACAGTAACTGCCTCACGAAAAGATTGGTCAACGAAACTTGATGATGCACTTTGGGCCTACCGAACAGCTTTTAAGACCCCCCTGGGTATGTCCCCGTATCAAATGGTGTATGGTAAAGCTTGTCATTTACCTCTCGAACTTGAGCATCGAGCGTTTTGGGCGACAAAGTACTTGAACTTTGACTTGGGCAAGGCAGGCGAGGCGAGAATTCTTCAACTTCACGAGTTAGAGGAATTCCGGAATTTCGCCTATGAGAATGCCAAGATATATAAAGAAAAAACCAAGAAATGGCATGACAAAAAAATAAGACTCAAGGAATTCCAAGAAGGAGAACTAGTTCTCCTATTCAACTCAAGATTCAAGTTGTTTCCCGGAAAACTAAAGCCAAGATGGTCGGGCCCTTTCAAGGTAATCAAGGTATTTCCACACGGTGCTGTAGAGTTGAAAGATACACACTCCGATCGGAACTTCAAGGTCAATGGACAAAGACTCAAATCGTATTTCGGGGAGGAGTCAAAACTTTCGATGGAGTCCATCCATCTGGACACAACTTGAAGAGTGAATTGTCAAGCTCAGGACACTAAACAAGCGCTTGTTGGGAGGCAACCCAACTTCGTATCCTTTTCATTTTAGTTTGACGTCACTTCATTTAATTTTAATTTTAGCTTTTAATTACTAATTTTATTCATTCTTGATGTTTAGTATAAGCAAGAAATCATAAAAATGTATTAGGGAGTGTTTTTTTTTGTTGAGAGGCAGCAAAAACGCGCCTGGGGCGCATCCCATGCGCTTGAAGCGCATTTCGCGCGTTTTGGTTCTGTATTAGGCGCACCTGGAGTGCATGCTTTGCGCTTGAAGCGCATTCCGCGTATTCCAATTCTGTTAACACACGCCTGAAGCGCGCCCTGATGCGCCTGGAGCGCATTTTCCACTTTTCACCACTGTCTTGCGCGCGCCTGAAGCGCTCCCCATGCGCTTAAAGCGTATTTCTCAGATTCATCACTGCCTTGCGCGCGCCTGAAGCGCGTCCCATGCGCTTGGAGCGCATTGTAGGCTTTAAAACAGTCCAAGTAAGTTCCCTTTCCCTCTTTCACCAAAACCCTCCCTCTTTCACCAAAACCCTCCCTCTTTCACAAACACCATTATCATTGAAGGCCAAACTCCCTCACACAATCTCGAAATTGTCTCATCCTCAAGTAAGTGTCTCTCACCTATCCAACCCCATCCCATCCTCAAGTAAGTTTCCAAAAACTTCTAATAGCAACTCATTCTTGGTTACTAATGCATGTGGGTTTTTCGCTTGTAAACATGAATCTATGCTGAATTGTATACATTATGCATGCATGTGTGTTGTTAATGAGTTCGAATAGGGTAAATGGTTGCGAGATTAGGTGTTTTTCATTCATTATTATGTCTGCATTCAAACTGTTTGCTAAAATGCCATAACCAATATTGTGCCTGCATGCCAACTGTTTGATAAAATGTCACAGCCACTATGATGCCTGCATGCCAACTGTTTGATAAAATGTCATAACCACTATTGTGCCTGCATGCCAACTGTTTGATAAAATGTCACAACCATCATCATGCTTGCATTCCAACTGTTTGTTAAAATGACACAACCAATGCACATGCATTATTAGCACTTAGAATGTTAGTGGACAAACTCATGGCCATGTATGATGTTATTTCTCCAAGGTCGACCGTGCTTAAATTAATTATCTCTAACTTGGAATATTCTGAACTTTGGGGGTGATTACTTGTTTTGCAGGACCTAATGGCAACCCAAAAAAAGGCAAAACGAACTAAGGTTGCAACTACATCCTCTGCCCCACAGCACGATGCATTCCTATTCAAGAACATGGCAACACAAGAATACCACGCCAAACTCCCAACAGTCCACAAGTTCGTAAGTGAAAAGAATTTTCAGTTGGAAGACGACGAATTTGTTGACATCCAGGCTATGATTGCTGCCAGAGGATGGGAGAAGCTGACCACATTTGTCACCGCAACTAGCAAATCATTAGCTGTGGAATTCTACTCTAATGCCTCCGATCTATAGTCTGACCAACCATTCCCACTTGACCAATTTGTGAGTTATGTGAGGGGAAAAGGGGTGCCTTTCACGCCTCAAGTCATCAATGAAATCTTTGGCCTGCCAAACTATAATGACTGCCGCTTTCTAGCTATGGAAAAACAAACTATAAGAGCAAGCAGTCAGGAAATCCTACACATTTTATGCAGACCAGGCACAGATTGGGTACGAAATAGAGATGGCTCAGTTCGGAAATTATGCTCAGTGGACCTCACCCCGATTGTTAAAGCATGGAGTACTTTTGTCCATCATACACTATTGCCATGTTCGAATGTGTCCGATATAACATTTCAAAGAACATGTCTACTACTTGCTATCTTAAAAGGCGACATAATTAATGTGGGCATGTTAATAGCCAATGATATTCGGGGCACATCCATTCTTGATCCCCCAACATGCTACTTCCATCACGCCTCCCTGATAGGCAAATTATGTGAGTTGGTGAGAGTGGTACCAAAACAAGGCGAAGAAATGTTGAAACCAGCTACTCCAATCACTGCAAGATGGATCACAAAACACTATATGATTCCAGCAGATTACCCTGTTGCCCCACCAGCAGCGATGCCAGCAGAAGAACATACTGACCCACAGGAACCACAGCACCACCCCCCACACCCAGTCCAACTCTCTAACGAAGACAGAATCGGTAGATTGGAAACTATGATGGAACGAGTAATGATTGATCAGCGAGATAGACACGCCAGATTAGAGTTGGGGATGACCAATCTCTATCGAGCATTCGCCTCTTCTCAACAGACACCGGGAGGCATGTTTTATGCTGATCTCTTTACACCTCACCAGTACACAGGCAACCAGAGCGGAACAGGAGCAGATGATCTAAACGAGGATCCTTGAATTGCTAAACTAGAGAAGTTTTATTTCTTTTTTTTTTTGAATTTTTTTTTCTTTTTTATTTTCTTTGTTTCTTTTCTTGTTCTTCTTTGTTTTAGTTTAGTCTATTTGCTATTATTTGTGTCTTCTTGTTTTCTTTGTTTGATGATGAAAATTTGTAATAACTTGCACTTGATCTTTAAGTTTCTGTTTGGGATTTCGAAAGTTAAACTCTATTTCTTTGATTATGTTATTGCTCAAATCGATAAGCCTCCCTAATGCATACATGCTTGATTACTAAATGGTTGCAGAAGGCTAATAGGCCATCAAGTTTTTCAAAAATACAATTTTAACTTTTCGAATACATGTTTGGCATTATGTTGATTGTTCATACTCTCTCTTACTATCCTAGCTGTGAGCTTTTGAGCCTAAACAATAAAATTCTTTGCTGTGTGATTATCCAGACATGTATTATCCCTTCAGAACTTGCACTAATTCTGACTTGCATCACTTGTAATTTATGAATACATTGAGGCAATTTTATTTGGTCGTTTGAGCCTTTCTAACTACCCTATAAAAATGTTATCCTTTGCTAGCCCCTTTGAGCCTTGCCCCTTTATTTCGGTTACTAGCCACATCACAAAACACAAAAAAAAAAAAAAAAAAAAAAAAAAAAAAAAAGACCATGCTTCAATTACATCACCCTACTTGGAGTTAGGTAGAAAAGTTTTGTTATGTATTGATCAAATTCTAAGTTTGGGGTTGCTCATGGGATAGCAACCTTTTAAGTTTGGGGTGGTGATTCTCACAAAAAAAAAAAAAGATAAATAATATATTCTTGGTTCTTTGTTCAATGTTTGAGAATCTCCATAATGAAAAGAAAAAAATGGTAGAATAATTTGGAAGTATATACCTAACTCCAAGCAGTAAAGCCTACTATCCCAAAATGTCCTACCCTTACCTAAGCCCCATTACAACCCGAAAGTCCTCTAAAAATGTATGTATTTGCTGCATAGTGATGACTAACTAGAATTTTTTCAAGCCTATGGTAGTGTGATGCATGCTCTAGGATTTGAGTGATAAATTCATAACCCTTCTAAACACTTGAGAGAAATTTTGGTGAGATTGTGTGAAGAGAGAGTTGAATTTGATAAATGAATGCCAAGGTGTACAAACCTTATTTTTTTTGTAAGCAACCATAGAGTATGATGGATGTTCTGTAGTAGCTGAAACTTTGAGAATTGAGTTTGATTTGAATTGAGAAATTGAGTTTAACTTTGCTTTTATTTGCACCAAATTTGAAATTAATTGTTTCTTGGGGACAAGCAATAGATTAAGTTTGGGGTTGTGATAACTCTTCATCATATGCATAATTTTCCACTGTTTTAGTCTTATTTATCTTCAATCATCAGTTAAATTAAGGATTTATTTGATACATTCGGTTTATTTTTTGTTCTTTGAATTTATTAATATGTTATGCTTGTATTTCAGTGATTTAGTAGGAGTTTTTCATAATTTTACATTGCGTTTTGTTTTTAAGTGCAGTGCTGAATTTTGGTGAAAAATCAACATGATACATCTGGAGTCTTTCAGCCATATCTGGAGTTCTAGATGTCCAATTAGAGTCCATCCAAGTGCTAATGAAAGCTTAGATCCACCTCTACAACTTTCATGAAGACACCGGGACCAAATTCAGACGCGAAAGCCAAGAAAAATGAAAAATACGTCAGACAACAGATGTTGCGCGCCTGGGGCGCGTCCTGCGCGCCTGGAGCGTGTGACGCGCATCAGCAATCATAAAAACGCTATTTTTTATTGTTTTATGGATCTTTTTGACTCTTGGGAACTTGGGAGACTTGTGCCGTAGCATAGAAACTCTAAGACGGCTGTTTCTAACGCCATTGAAGCAGTTTTATCAAGAATCATCCATGAATCATTCTTGTAATTCTTCTTTAATCCTTATCTTTTGTATCTCTGCCATGAGTAACTAAACCCTATTTGTTAGGGATGAGTGTAACCAGATGAAACCCTTATTTTTCTGATTTGATTTCTAGTTATATGAATGAGTTTATTGAATTGTTTTTCTCATCTCTGTGCTTAATGCTTTTTATTGCTTGATCAACATTAAAATGTTCTACGATTTGTATTTTGAAACGGAAGTGGACTTTACGAATGCTTGAGATGAGAAATTCATGAATTACTAGTCTAGGGATAGATGCAGGTCATGAAACCAATTAAATTAGTTGCAAAACAATAATTTACAAGAGAATTTCTATACGGTAATGCTTAATTCTAATCTTAAATCCACTAAGGAATTAGGGGTTACTTTGGAATTAAAGGTTCTGTCACTAAGACATTAGGGCAAGAATAATAAAGAGAATTCGGTAATAATTCAATAAAGGAATTCAGTAACTAGGATCAAATTAGATACCAAGGTTGGATTCGAAGTGAAACTCATCCCTGACATTTTTCTCATTATAAAAGATCAATTTTATTATTGTTGTTAATTTCAAACATTATTTCAATCAACTTGGGAACCTTTTTGTTCAATTTTAGTAATCAAATATAATTCAATAGTAAAACGCAATCCTTGAGTTCGACACTCGGTACTACCGTTTTATTATTACTTGCAACGATTCAGTACACTTGCTGAAACGCTATCACTATGATTTAGATCGTACTTTGAGTAATAGTTATGGAATCATAGCCTCCAGTCCCCACAAATGGCTCCAATTATTTTGAGTTGATCTAGATCGGAGGTCAAAGAATGAAAATGCAACAACTTTGTGAAGGTGATTACTGATTGTTCCTCGATGGGGGGTGTATTTGCACACACTCAAACGATCAAGTATGTTTGTGTTTAAAATCAAAGTTTAGGTTAGAAAATTGTATACCTTTAACTTGTGTCAGGTGTCCCTTTATAGGACGTTTTCAAGGTTTTCTAGAAGAAGCGAATTAGCGTTATGAGTTGTATGATAATTGTTGTCAAAGATCAATTTTCTTAGTTATTTGAGTGTGAGATTTCTAAGTGTTGAACATAACTAAATAACAAAGTTTAAGCAACAATATAACACTTAAAACTATTTTATTTACCTTCATGGTATAAATAAGAATTATAAATATTGTTTCTAACTTTTAAATGATACAAGTTTATTTCAAAATAGTATTTATAACTCAAAATATTATGACAAGAAGTTGATTGAGCAACAAATACAATAACTTGTCTTAGATTTGTTGACAATTTGTTTTTTCTATATTAGAGACCTAATTTGGCCTTCCTATAAACAATAGAACTCTATGTCTTCTTATAAAATTTCAAATCATACAAAAACTTCTTAATACTAGTGTTTAAAATGTTTTATTTATTTATTTCATTTTAAATAATATTTGTAATATGTTCAACATCATTTTCTAATATTTTAATTGAAACACCTAAATTAATTTTTTTTTATACAACTCAAGTTCAACTCTTTTATTATAGTGTTATCTCAATTTTAAATTCAGATTTAACTTATTTGATTCATGAATTAAAGTTTAACGAATTAATTATCAAATTGAGTTTCAAACTATTTTCAAGTTGGTTCGATTTGCACAACCACTTCAAATTCCTTTTGTCTCACTGTTATGCGCTACTTCTTGGAAAATACTATATTAAGATTGGGGTTGAACTGGGTTGGGCATGTGTTGGACATAGCACAAAAGGAAATGGATCATTATAGTATGCTTCAATTTTTAATTTCTTTGTGAAAGCTCCGACGGCAAAATTGGAAGAGAAAATAGGAAGAGGAAGATGAGAGAAAGAAGATGAATTGTATGATTTTGTAAATTTAATTTTATTAGAATTAACGGGTATTTCGATAATTTTGTATAATTTAAATTGAGACAAAGGGTGTAACTAGTATATCTAGAGGTTTAAGTAGCATAAATCAATAATAAAAAATCCCAGGTAAAATCGTCTTTAAAATATTTTGTTGGGGTAATTAAGAAACCACTGGATATGAACCCCAAAAAAAAAAACAATTGGATAAATACAATCACAACAATAAAAAAATTAGTTGATGTGGTTCCCCATCACAAGCTAAGCGTAAGGCTTTGCTCAGCGACTTTCAACGAAAAAGGTCACTTCTCAATTTCTCTGTTTCTCTATATTCGCATCTTTTACCTTTCAATCTGTTCCTTTTTTCTTTCCCCTTATTTTTATCGAATCCCTGGTTTATTTTCCTTTATATCTGGTATGTGTTAGGCCAGTGATGTTGTGAAACAACATTAATTATATCAAGCTTTCTCAGTAGTGCAAATAAATCTATGAGAAAGATATGCTAAAGTGATTTGGGTTTTTAGCTTAATTGGATAGTTGATTGTGAATTGGAGACTTACAATAGACACCCTATAACAGTCCCTGTAAATTCTCTAATGTAAATTGATTAATAGTCTAAAGGGAATTATATATGTATTATTTTTATTTATTTACTTACATTTAGTATCAACCTTAATAACATAACATAGAGAAAAAGTGTTTAGAACTTTAGCTAATCTGGGTTTGGAGGATACTCTCCGATAATTTTATAATTTATGCATGTTTATGTGTATTAGAGTGATTGGAGTGATGGATACCCCTTCCTCAAAATTTTATCCTTTTAGATGCTGATTTTTGTTTCCTTTCCTGTGTTGTTGATGGAGGAATATAACTAAAAATCCACCATATAAACACGCCATTGCGGCCCATGGCGGGCTTTCCTTCACAGATTGCTTATAGCAATTGTCCAAAAATTCGTCATGGCCACCATTTAACAACATTTTTCCTTTCATTTTATGTCTTGTATGCAGCTTCCATATTTTAGGTAGAAGGTGCACCCGAGTTTCCGACACTTGTTGGAAACTGACACCACTTTTCAGTTTCTTTTGGGTTCTGAGTTCTGACACGTTGAGGACACAACTCTGACACCTAGCCGACATTTTCTTTCTGACTTGACATGAATGGTACCAAAATTTTCAATTTTTTTAATGATGATGGTCAATTAGGTGGTGCAAGGCATTGAATTGGTTAGATCCTTCTAGCTTTTTGGTAGCAGATTGATGGGCTGTAGGTGAAAGAAATTGTTCAATAGTTCACCATCTTGTCTTAGAATCTTATTTGTTAAGAAACAAAGTGCCCAAATTGTAGGATGATTTCTCTCAATCTTTTTGGTTAACACTCATTATCATAAATAAATATTTATCTTGATTTTCAATATTGTCCATGTAGCTGTGTCCTATATTTTGGACATAGCTGGTGTCTAGGTATCCGTTTTTGTGTCGTATGCTATGTCTGACTCTGTACTTTAGGAGATCTCTAGCTCTCTACTAATGCTGAAGAACAGAGTAGTAACGACTTAGTATTTTAATACTGAGTGATTTTCCCATACATTTATGTTTCTTATAAACTATAGTTGACGACATTGCTAAATTCTTTTGTAATCCCTTTTGAATTAAAGGGAGTAGATAAGTTTGTACGTTGTAGAAATGAGGTCTTAAATATTCAAATTCAGAGAGTTATAGCTACTAAACCCCGTTAATCGAGGCCTAGAATAGAATGTACTTCAAATTCAATTGATTTTGTTTGTTTTTGACTCAAATATATGACGATTTTTTCTCTATTTTCATGGAAATCAAATTATCATCTACTTTGCTATCATAATTGGCTAATATATTTTTAAAGCTAACTCGATTGTTTTTTCGCTGACAGAAATCTTTGAGAAACTTAATTGAAATCCAAAGAAGTTATGCTACCTGTTTAATAGTTCTTGCTGCAATCACTAGTTTGGTATTTCAGCCCACAGTTTGTTTTGGTATTCAAATTCTGTGTCATTTGTTAAGAAATGAAGAAACTTAAATAAGTGAAGATCTGGGTGATTCCATTCTAGAGCTACTAAGGGAAATTACTCTCGATTCCATTTTAGCTAATTTAGAAAACTAGGCTCGTAGCATTGCATAATGAGACACTGCTAAGTCACTGACCAAATTATCGATTGCTTGTGCTTAGTATATCCAACTTATGTGAAAGCCTTTTTGTTTTGGTTCGCTTTGAAAAAGCACAATTCTATTGACCTTAACCACTTTGTATTTCTTTGTCACTCTGCAAGCTGCGCAAGATTCTGTTTTTCACCTTGCATCTGTTAAATTTGAACTTTAGTTTTCACTACCTCCGTTTCTGTTTGTTGGGAACTAGTAGGAAAATACAATAAAAATGATGCTGGAAATATACTTAAATAATAGTTTGATACTTGAATAAAAGTGTAAACTGAAGATTTCTCAATTGGATTTTTTTAAGCAATTACTAGTTTAGTGTGTTACTTTCAGCATTCATGAACATTAACTGTTATGCACTTATAGTAGAGGTACTGTAAAACATACTGTCCATGACTCTTGAATAACTCTTGTTTGTTTTTCATTTTTCTTTGTAAGTTGATATTATATACGTACTCATTCTCTTCTTAAAGTAGCACCCTAGAGGGTAATCTATTTTTTATTTTTGGTGGTTGACAGTGTGTGTTATAAACAGTTTGCCTCTTTCTTAATTTCAGGTACCAGAATATAAAGAGCAAAAAATCCTGCGAAGAATTTGCAGCCAAGATTGAATAAAGAAATGGCATCATCATTAACTCATATCAATATCAAATTACATGCGTCGACTATCAGGAGGGCACGTCCTCGAAGTCAAGGATTATTGCAATCTGGAAAACTGTTCCAACTCCGTGGACTCAATTTTCCTAGTATTCACATTAATCAATCCTTAATATGCTGTACAAAGTTAACTCCATGGGAGCCATCACCCGTTGCATATGCCCCTACTGATAATCAAAGCGACAATTTCTTGCAGAGTAGCGCCAATATATTTGAAACCCTTGAATCTAGTAAAACTGTCGAGTCACCAACAGCAAATGCTGAAGGTCTTGTGGAGAAAAATGATCAGCCAGGCCAGCAGCTTCAGCTTTTCAAGTGGCCGATGTGGCTTCTCGGTCCTTCCATTCTCCTTGCAACTGGTATGGCCCCAACATTATGGTTACCAATATCTTCTATCTTTCTTGGTTCCAATATAGCCAGTCTACTTTCCTTGATTGGACTTGATTGTATCTTTAACCTTGGTGCAACACTTTTTCTCCTCATGGCTGATTCTTGTTCAAGACCTAAACATCCAGCACAAGACTGCAAGAGCAAGGCTCCCTTCAGTTACCAGTTCTGGAACATTGTTGCTACCATTACTGGATTTATTGTCCCGTTGTCGATGATGTTTGGATCTCAAAAGGGTTTTCTCCAACCCCAATTACCTTTCATCTCATTTGCAGTTCTGCTAGGTCCTTATCTTCTTCTTTTGTCGGTACAGATTCTGACTGAGTTGTTAACTTGGCACTGGCAATCACCGGTCTGGCTCGTTACCCCAATTGTTTATGAGTCTTACCGTATCTTGCAGCTAATGAGAGGATTAAAGCTTGGGGTTGAGCTCACTGCACCAGCATGGATGATGCATACAATTAGGGGACTGGTTTGCTGGTGGGTGCTGATTCTTGGTCTGCAACTCATGAGGGTTGCTTGGTTTGCTGGTTTAACTGCTCGAGCTCGTAAGGATCAATTGTCTTTTTCTGATACTTCTTCTGCTGGTGATTATACTATTTAATACCATTGTAAACATATTCTGAAAGAAACAGATTATAGCATAAGTTCATACGGTTCAAATTTAGTTATTATGGTTATTTTGCATCCCATTCATAGACTTATAGTGGTAGAGTGATAAGGACACATTTAATAGCTATATATACAAGTACATTAGATGCAAGATTCGTTTGTTTACTGGCCTTTGTGCTGCATTACATTTTCGTACGTCAACTTATGAAAATGGAAGGAGAATTGTATACTTGTTGGTTTATAGAAAAATTCACGGATTTATTACTTTTGACAGATCATAGGTAAAAGGATAAGTTATATAACTTGCTAATTTGGTTTTAGTTTTTCCTGTAGAATGTATAATGATGATGGTATCTAAAGTCTAAGCACATATTCCTTTCATTAAGAAATAATAAATATGCTTTGTCAGTATTTATTTTGCTGTTCATGTCTTTCTATTCCTTATAGCTTCTGTCTTTGATCTGCATTTAATCATCATTTTTTGTAAAGAATTTAAATCCGCGTCTTGATTAATAGTAGAAATTACAAAGCATAGTACAAGGGATAGCATTTTTTTTTTCTTTTGATCTGAGAATAAACCCAAGGTATCCCCACAGCCTGTTGTCGTTGGACTAATCCTCAGAGGATTTAGAGTACCACTTAAGGGGCTACTCTTCTTTTAATAGATGCAACTTATTCCCAACACTATGATTCAAACCAGGACATTTAGTCAAAGGATTCAAGCTACTAGTCACTCGTACCAGACTTTGGGGGTTAAGTGTCTTTTTGACTTGTACAACATTCTTGTTGTTAGATAATATTATTATTATTAGTCGTTAGCAGTAACGATTGTTTAGTCTTTTACATGATTTACTATATATACCTATTGTAACATTAATATTTTGAGACTTTTTGTATACTTTCTATTAAACCCTAGCCCTCTTTTTCTCTTCTCTTCTTCCTATATCCATGGATTCACAATATTGTTAACATGGTATCAAAGATCATGGTTCGATTTTTGGATCTCTTGTAAAGTGGTCTACCGATTTCTTTTTCCTCTGTTCTGAATGTGATGAGATTTGGGTTATTTTTGTTCTTCTACTATCTGCTGGGATTTAGGTTGCTGTTTTGGTGCCGCTAGGAGCTGGCAACGGCTGTGTCTTGATTGAATTATTTTGGTTCTATTGGTTTTTGCATTTGTTGGCTGGTAGTGGAGACGTCGTGAATTTTAGACCGTCAACCAAATGGGAGAGGAATTGGGATTATTTTGGCTTTCAATATTGACTGGGTACCGTCTTGTGATGTAAGGTGCAAGCTTGTCCCACTTTCTTTCGGATAGTGTATTTATTTAAGGTGCAAGCTTGTACCCTAAACCCACTTTCAATTGCGGTTAATTTCATTGGTGCAGTTGTGTTTGTTTTTCGGTGCTTTGTTCAGTTGATTGCGAATTTTGTTGGTTATTCTAGTTGTCTTCGTTTTTGAAATTTTGGGTACGAGAAGATTGTTTACTCCTGAAATGTTCCAAAAGTTTTTCGCCATATGCATGTATGCCTTCTATATTACAGGTTTGACCTTAGATAGTTTGTCAGGTATATCTTTTATATGGATCATTTATTTTGAAGCATCACATCATATGTCATATGATCATAAGTCTTTTGTGTTATTAAATCATACATCATCCTTGTCAATTATGACGGTGGATGGTTCTCTTATGCTTTTAACATGCACAAGGTCAATCTCCACATCAAGTTTGTCTCTTTATAATGTTTATTATATTCCTAATTTTACTTTGAGTTTTGTTTTTGTTAGTCAATTGTGTGATTCTGGTTACTTGGTTATGTTTTCTTCTACTAATTCTTATATGCAAAATCCACAATTAGGGAGGTTGTTTGGGACAAGTCGTACAAATGGAAAACTTTATGTTTTGGATGAGATAAGAGTTTCAAATATTGCAATCTCAACTTCTACTTCCACTGTTTATTTATCATATAATTAGTTCCTTATTCTCTTATGTAAACATGCAATTTTTGTCATTGTTGAAATTATCAAACTCGCGTAACTAGACGTTACACATCAATGTCATTTTGATAAAAATAGGAGAAAATAAATGTGATCTTAAAAAGTCAACTTGTCAAATCGATATCAATCAGATCAACGTCTTTGGTGTAAAGACAAGAAAAATCGTTAACTTATATTTTTGAAGAGTATTGTTGATCACCGTTGAATTCTAGATGACTTTTAAGAAATAATCCACATTAAACCACTAATCAAGGTGAATTCTAGATGACTTTTAAGCACCATTGGAGAATTTAAAGGATTTGAGTAAGATCACTTTGGCAGACGGATTACATGCATTGCAAGCCCTAGAGAAAAAAAGACTTATGAAAGAAGAAAGATCAACATAAGGTATATACTTGGCTAAATATAAAAATAACAATGGTGAAAAAATAAGAAATGTTTCAAGATTATGAA
Source organism: Cicer pinnatifidum (assembly GCA_037974775.1). NCBI lineage: Eukaryota > Viridiplantae > Streptophyta > Magnoliopsida > Fabales > Fabaceae > Cicer > Cicer pinnatifidum. The sequence continues at coordinate 35,649,648 of JBBPBR010000003.1, forward strand.
AAGGTAAGACCAAAACAAAAGCCTTCAATCTTTTCCACCATGGCCTTAATTTTCTAATGATTATCTTCATCTTTAAGGAGGGAGTTGAAAAGTGAATAAATATCACCGATCGACAATTCACCTATATTAAAATATAAAAGTTAAATATTAACATTTAACATGACAAATTTAAATCAAATAGTGTCGAGCCAAACATATAATACATTCATCGTCTGACTCCATTTCATTGAGTAAAATAACATTTTCATTGTCCACTTTAGAATTCAAATCATCTGGCAATATCAATAAAGTATAATATAAACAATGATAATTTAAGCTATACAAATTTTTTAGCTATTTCAAATATATTCAAATTTAAATGAATGATTTAAAAGAAATACCAGTCTTTTTAACACTCCATAACCAACTTCTAGCACACATCAAGGCCTCTAAAGTACTCCAATGAAGTCGGCATCGATGAGGACTTAAGATATGTCCGCTGGTACTGAATGCAGATTCATAAGCTACAATAGAAACAAGAGCTGCCAATACATCCTTTGCAATGGCTTCAAGTGTTGGATACTTAACACCATTCAACTTCCACCACAACAAAATATCAAAATCAAGACTTGTTGGCAAAACTTCCTCCTCTAAATAAACATCAAACTCTGTTTTGACAAATGAAATTCTAGCTCTTTTTTTTCCTGGCACACAAATCATAGTCTTCTAAACCATCATCCTCAATATTACTAACGTGGGCATCCAACATTTGAGAATCACTACTAGAACCATTATCCATTTTCAATTGATATTCATAAAGCAAATTATAACACAATTGTCGGATTGACTTAACTTGGTCATTATCATCATTTCCATACAACTGAACATAATAATATTCAAGCAACTCTATTTTGAACCTAGGATCAAAAACAACAGCAACCCCCATTATTTTATGAACCAAATTCTAATATTTTTAAAATTTTCCCATTATATTCTCTGCAATTTTTTTTATCAATGCATCAGAGGATTTAACCCACTCATTTATTGAAATTTTGATCATACAAATCTTAGGAAAATATTGATTGGAAGTTGGATGTTTAGTGTCTGAAAACACATTAGTGATAGAATTGAACGATTATAATTTTCAACAAATATCTTTTGCAAATTTCTAATGCAAACTTGTAGGAAAACAAGTGTATTGGAATTCACGTTGTCTTAATCGACTAAATACATCTTCATGTAAAATGGAAACATCAAGCATCTTGTAAGATGAATTCCATCTAGTTGGACAATATGAAACCAAATTCTTGGTCCAAGAGATTTGTAATTGTTTGGCAGTCTCCTCAAACTTTTCCTTCCTTTTAGGTGTTGCAGTCCAGTATGCAACACTATCTTGAATCCTCTCTACTCCATCTTTTGTAACTTCTAACTCATCTTTTACTATCAAATTAAGTATATGCGCGCAACAACACATGTGAAGTAAGACCCTGACTCTTTTAAAATATATCCAATTGCAACTTATCCTTAATTTTTTCAATCATTGCATCATTAGTGCTACAATTATCTAAAGTGATAGTGCACAATTTTGTATCAATGTTCCAATCCATCGAACATTCAACCAATGCATTACAAAGTCTTTCACTTGTATGAGAGGTGTAAGACCCATAGTTTTAAATTCTAATTTATGTATTTTAGTGTATTTTGGTATTGAACTCTGAGCCTTTTTAGCTAAGTTATTGATATTTTGTGAGTTTAATGGCCAAAAATATCTTTTGATGTCCCGATTAAAATTATTCATCGATAAATAAATTAGATTAAGTACGATAAATCTTTTGCCGAAGAATAATTTATTTATGTTACGAAGAATTTAATTCTTGGCAGTTTGGTTAAAAATATCTCGGGTTGCTGAAAATTGTATCTGTCAATTGAGTTGCGACGAGAGTAAATATTTTTAACAAAAAGTGGTTTGGGAAGTGATGGGTGAAATGGTAATTTTATTAAATATCTAGATATTTTTAGATATTTGTTATATATATATATATATATATAGAAAGAAAAGGAAAGGAAAGAAAACTGAAAGAAAACAGAAAAATATTTTCCTCTCCCTGTTGCTCGCGAACTCCATCTTTCTTCCTTCTCCATTCTTCTTCTTTTGCTTTTCTTTTGCTTGAAGAAAAGGAACCCAAGGCTTGGTGGGTGAGAAAACAAGGATTTCTCAGCTTCATTCTTCTCCTTTGATTCAAAAACGGAAAAAACAGTGTTGGTGTTTTCAAAACTGTCAAACACAAACCTTCACTTTTCTCGTAGATCTAAGCTTCGTTTCAAGAAGTGATAAAAGGGAAAGTTGCTCACCTTCACGCTACGGTGCTAGTGAACTAACTTTGGAAGCAACGTCGCGAGTGGAGATTCTATCGAACTTAATCGTGGTACCGTAATCGCTCGTCAAAGATACCGTTAAGGTAAGGGCTCCTTCCAAACTTTAATTTGCATTTAGGGACTTATTTGTGGTTGTGTGGAAAATAAATTTGTTGGGTTTGAAGTATAGATTTGGGGAAAATGAATTTAATACTTTTACGGGTGAAAGTTTGGAGTTTGGTTTTTGGTGAAATTGATGAGTGTTTTCATGGAAAATGAATTTGATTCATCTATGTGTGTTGTTGAGGAAAAGAAATTTGACGTGTACGAGTCGTGATTTGTGAAGATTAGTTTGGCATGTGTTATGTTTGAGTTTTGTGGAAATTTGTGGTGATTGATGATTGAACTTGGTGTGGATTTTGTGGTTTTTGAATTGATCGAATTTAATGTAAATTGTGGATTAAATTTGATGTGTCTGGTGGAAAATAAATGTTTTAGTATGCTCTGTATGGAATTTGAAAATCGTTAGAGTTAAATGAGTATTAAAAATGGGGAATCTTTTAATATCTTCATTTACTTAATGATTGTCGTGAACATCGTTTGAGTTAAATGAGTATTAAAAATAGGGAATCTTTTAATATTTGCATTTACTTAATGATTATTGTGGAAAGAGTTAGAGTATGCTCATGCATTTCATAGTACATGATGATCGGATGGGCCATGGTGATAGTGGTGACCGGATGGGCCACGAGATGATTCCATGTGATTTGTTGGTTCATCTTATCCTTGCGGGGATTGTTGCGTCGTGCAAGGTCTGTGATAGACTGCACATTTTTGGTAAATCGTGCTGACCCGTGATAGGTGGCACCTCAGTAAATAGTACTTCGGCCTGTGATAGGCGGTACATTTACGATTTATGTTTTAGTCGTGCTAACCCGTGATAGGTAGCACCTCAGTAATTTAGTACATCGGCCTGTGATAGGCGGTACAATTATAATTTACGGCCCTTCAAGGAGGGTTTTGATTTGGAACTCTGAGTCCATGCATTTTGGCATATAGGCATTGCATTAGGGTGCTTGGCACGCGAGTCATGTTAGATTCAAGATTATGATTGAGTGTTTGAACTCAAGTAGTTGTTGTGATTGTGCTATAATTGCTAAGTGTGAATGTTTTGGATATGTGTGTCAATGTGATTGATTGTGAAACCATTTCGAAACTCAAGTTGTCATTATGATTGTGCTATAATTGCTACGTGTGATTGTTTGGATTTGTGTGTAACTGTTGCTTGATTTTGAAACCCTTTTAAAAGCCGAATTTTGTTGTTTTCTGCTGTTTTCTGATGTGTTGTCGAATACAGAAGGTTGTATTCAAATACAAACATCGTGTTTTAGCTACTGACTTATGTGTAGTCGAATACAGAAGGTTGTATTCGAATACATACATGTTGTTTTTGCTATTGACTTATGAATCAGCCTTGTATTCGAATACAGAGATGTTGTATTCGAATACAACAATGCAGTTTTGTTAAAAACTTCATTTTTCATCTTTGTTTATGCATGTCTAGCATATGGAAACCCTTTCAAGGTGAATGCTAAGTGGAAAGGTTATTTTGTGCATTTAAAAACTTAAATGTTATGTGTTAATTGTTAATTTCGGTTGGTGACCCTTTATAACTATTGTGGAAATCAAGGTGTAACACCCTGATTTTTAACAGCACGAGTGTATCTTTTTCAAAACAAATTCATAAAAACAAAGAAATAATGAAGAAAATACTTTTGGATAAATATATAAGTCGTACACAACGACCACAGTCAACAATATTTACAAGCAGCAGAAATAGTTTTTGAAACAGAAATCAAAAGTATTTAAACATCTAAATACACTGGGGATATGAGACCTATCAAGCATAGCTCATACCCCTGGGGTATTCTCGACAGACACCTGTACAAAAGCACTGCCCTGAGAATTTTAACCTCCCCACGTCACATCAAAAAGTGGTACATGGAACCCATCAAAAATAAAATGTCAAACTGACAATATTGGTATAGGTACAGTCTTTCAAATTAAAATAAATACATCCAAAAAAAGAAAGACATCTAGTCCCTATACGTCAACCTAATCTGATCATTCTACAAAAAACTATACATCCCGGGTGATCTTCTCGTGCTCCGCAAGATCCTTCTAACACAGCTCCAGTTAGGTGTGTCTGACTACCTTCCCATCTACAGGGTACTAACCGGTAGGATGATCCGGGTTCTCATCTGAGGGCAAAGCCTAGATTTCCACAATAGTTGTAAAGGGTCACCAACCAAAATTAACAATAAACACATAACATTTAAGTTTTTAAATGCACAAAATAATTATATATATTACATCCAATTATATACTACATCCAATTATATATATATATATATATATATATATATATATATATATATATATATATATATATATATATATATATATATATATATATATATATATATATTTATATTATACTTAAATCCAAACCCCAACAAATATCTAATAACTCTTCCACACATCACTTCACTCACATCTCAAACTATTTTGATAAAAATATCTACTCTCATCGCAACTCAATTGACATAAATTTTCAGCAACGAGTGATATTTTTAACAAAATTGTCTGGTATTAAATTATTCGCAACGTAAATTAATTATTTTCCGACAAATAATTTTAACCGGATCATCAAAATATTTCTGGCATTAAACTCACAAAATACCAAAAATTGGGCTAAAAGTCTAAGAAATTTAACACAAAATACCCTAAAAATTGTATATTTTAGGATTTCAAATTAAGGGTCTTACGTTACTACCCTCCAAAAAGAAGTTTCGTCCTCGAAACATAAATTAAGAGTAATAACTGCACCAGGTTTGCACTCAACTCAACATATATGATAAAGCTTGCTTCGTCATGCTTCTGTGAAGAGAGTGTCGTCTATCCTTTTTCATAGATACTTAATAACTCTACACACTACTATAGCCAGTAAGGCTCGTTCGTTCCATTCAACATGATTTTGTCTATTATCAACAAGAGATTAAGGATGATCAATCCCTCAATTTGTCAATAAAAAGCCAACAACCATTATGGTGGCTTAGACTATCTTAACCGAATTGTCATAGCGCTCCTTGCGACTTACACTTGAGGTTATCCTAATGCACAAGCGGTCAAACAATCTTCTCAAGGTCCACGGAGTTTCCTGTATTTCCCTATTACTTTAATCTTATCGACGAAGTACAATCGCCCATAGCTATGTCACATAGCCTCATACTCGTCCACTTGGTACGAATCATCCATTTGGTACCAAACTGAAACACGGAGTATGACATCAACACACTTAGCACAAAACAATCATTACAGCCGAGAACTCCTAAATTTCTCTATTGTCCACAAATCCTCGATTTTTCTTTAGTCGTACAACTACGTCAAACCGTAGTGTTCTCATCACTGTGTTATTCAAATTATAACTTTAATAATTCTATCCCCACATCTGCTTGGTGATCCAAGCTTCCTCAACTATTTTCGATAACATGCCAAAGACTATACTACTTAGGACACACAAACTTCCTTTCAGTTTAGTACTTCATTTCAAGAGTCACGTTTCCAACAAAATCCAACTTGAATTTAATACTGATCAAGGTCTACATTTGTCTCATGCCTAACACCTCAAATTCACACTTCACTAGACAATTTCTTACATACTTCGTAATTCTACACAAACTCCAAAATAATTTTACTACATCTTCTGCTAGCATTCATTCTGATACTTCTCATTTTCGCCGCGTCCTTTATTTGCAGCTTGATGATTCCTTTCAGTTTAGTACTTCATTTCAAGAGTCACGTTTCCAACAAAATCCAACTTGAATTTAATACTGATCAAGGTCTACATTTGTCTCATGCCTAACACCTCAAATTCACACTTCACTAGACAATTTCTTACATACTTCGCAATTCTACACAAAATCCAAAATAATTTTACTACATCTTCTGCTAGCATTCATTCTGATACTTCTCATTTTCGCCGCGTCCTTTATTTGCAGCTTGATGATTATCTTTTCATTATGACAGGTCAAACACATTGTATTCACTCCATCACTTCTCCATTTATACAAACCTTAAATTTCTACCTCGAACCTTGATACATCTTCATTATTTCGAAATCATTACTTAGCTTACACTCGTGTGTCTTTTTCCAGAAATTTCTCTCTTCTTTGACAACCACAATTGGTACACACTATTGTGCGTTGTATCTCAAAGTATCCTCCGCCCTAAACTTGATTTTTCTTTTGTCTTTCCTCTTACTATTAAACTCTCCTTCCTTCAAATAAGCTTATTATTCTGGTCCTTAAGAATTCCTTCAACGATTTCCAACAAAATCTTAATTCCTCCTAATTTTCACACTTCCTATGAAATATTCTACATCCAAAATATATCTCAAACAACTTTTCACCTCTACCGTCATTCAACTGTCCATGTGGTCAATACCTAGAGTCCTTTATTTGCTTAGCTCATATGCCATCATACTTCGTCTTTCCTCATTATAGTGATTTCAATAAATCAAGCCTTACTAGTACCCACCAAACTTTTCCATTTCATGCTCAATTCTCCCCTACCAAACAAACATTTAACTATTTTGATTGACGAACCCAATAACAACCCCATGACATGCACTCAAGTAGTGCCTTGGTATCATTGGCATACCCTTCTAATAACAATGTATGAATTATAGGTGAGATAATTCCTTTCATCATTCTTTAATTGCCATAAGCTACATCTCTATGTGTTGCTCCAACAAGTTTTTTGGCATATTTTCCAAAATTTGGTTCACTTGTTGGATTATTATTCCTTCTCAACCTTCACCATGATACAAACTGAAATAATCCTAACAATCGAACGTCCTAAAGAACTATTTCTCAAATGTTTCCAATAATCATCTCTTAAAGAACAATTATCTTTAAACCTCATCCTCATAACTTGGCAGTAAAATATCTCCAAGACCCACATATCTTCCTCGTCCATCTAGTAACTAAAACACTCATTTTAAATCTTAACGCTTGACTCTCCAAGACCAACATCTAAACCATAAATCTTTTGTTACGTTTCTTATTTTCACTATCCATAACTCTTCTAATCATAACACAACATTATTAGTAAATCTTCAAACACTTCCATCCATAACATGAATTATTTATCCCTTGCCTAACTCAACTACCTCAGTTATGAAAGCTTTAGGCATTACTTGGTCCTCCATCCAACCTTGTGGATTTTAAATCATCAACTTAAAAATCAATCATCTTAGGGTCCCAAATCAAATCTCGAATAATCCCTCTGACCTATCAAAATATTAACATTCTCCTAGTAATTTCTATCTTTTAATAGACTCTCAAAACTTACATTAATACAACCTCGAAGTATTCTCATACTATGTACTTTGAATTCCACTTAATAGTAACACGCGGTTCAATACATCAAATCTCGACTTTACCCCTCAAGGTATCGACTATTCCTCAAAGCGTCATTTTTATACCCAAGGCAGTATTCACCCTTAACGTGCAACACCCCTTGACTTTAATACAAGCCTCTTCTTGGACACCTAAGCACCAAATGCTATTCCAAAAGGAAACCTTGTCTTCTCAACCATTTCTTGATGTTCACATGTCTTTGATAGTTATCACACTTCATCTAGTCTCATCCTGAAATCTACCAGGAAAACATCTAATATTTTTCTTAACAAAAGTCCTCCACTTAGATCTTTACTTGAAATCCCTTATTAGTCTAATGTTAATCCATCCATACTCATCATCTTCGAGTTAACTCCAACACATAGCTTTTGTGTCCTTGGAACCATTTCATAAATACCATGCCGTCATGATTCGCTTCAACTGTGCTTGACAATCCATCATCTCAATGATCTTTTCCACTTCTTGAATCCACTTATCAGCTTTTTCTGAGTTCTCATCACCCTTGAACTTTGGAGGATGGTAACGACGAAAATCTTCTAATCCTCTTAACTAAATAGCACATATCTCTCTTTCCCTCTTCTCCAGATCTCGCAGAGTCTTTGCAGTTGTTTGTGCAACAACAGAAACATCTATGTTATTTGTAGCTTCAACCATTTGATCATCCCCATTAACGTTAAATCTTGCAGCATCATCTCTTCTTGGATGCATTGTTTCCTCAAAACCATCATCAAGAAGAAATCTCAACACCACATAGGAGAATTCCAAAAATAACTTTCGACTACATCCACACATAATAACTACCCTTGTGCTAACAACTTAGATAATTTACCCCAATGCATGATTAGATAACGACTCCCAACCTACAGGTTGACCTACAATCTATAACCAAAAGCTCCACAAACCCAAAGAAATCCAAACCAAAAGCTCTGATACCACAATTGTAACACCCCGATGTTTAACAGCGCGTGTGTATTTTTTTTTCAAAACAAATTCATAAAAACAAAGAAATAAAGACGAAAATACTTTTGGATAAATATTTAAGTCGTACACAACGACCACAGTCAACAATATTTACAAGCAGCGGAAATAGTTTTTGAAACAAAAATCCAAAGTATTTAAACTTCAAAATACACCAGGGATATGACACCTATCAAGCATAGCTCATACCCCTGGGGTATTCTCAGCAGAACTTGTACAAAAGCACTGCCTTGAGAATTTTAACCTCCACACGTCACATCAAAAAGTGGTACAGGGAAACCATAAAAAATAAAATGTCAAACTGACAATATTGGTATAGGTACAGTCTTCCAAATTAAAATAAACACATCCAAAAAAAAGACATCTAGTCCCTATACGTCAACCTAATCTGATCATTCTACAAAAAACTATACATCTCGGGTGATTTTCACGCGCCCAGAAAGATACTCCTAACACAGCTCCAGTCAGGTGTGTCCAACTACCTTCCCATCTACAGGGTACTAACCGGTAGGACGGTCCTGGTTCTCATCTGAGGGCAAAGCCCAGATTTCCACAATAGTTGTAAAGGGTCACCAACCGAAATTAGCAATTAATACATAACATTTAAGTTTTTAAATGCACAAAATAACCTTTCAACTTAGCATGTACCTTAAAAGGGTTTACATATGCCAAACATGCATAAACTAAGTTGAAAAATAAAGGTTTTAACAAAACTTCACTGTTGTATTCGAATACAGCATCTCTGTATTCGAATACAAGGTTGTTTCATACGTTAGCAGCAAAAACAACATGTTTGTATTCGAATACAGCCTTATGTATTCAACTACACAGAAGTCAGCAGCAAAAACAACATGTTTGTATTCAAATAAGACCTTCTGTATTCGAATACACATCAGACAACAATAGAAAAATAGCAAAATTCAGCTTTTAAAAGGGTTTCGAAATCATTCAACACTTACACACAAATCCAAACAATAACACTTAGCAATTATAGCACAATCACCATGACGACTTGAGTTTCTAAAAGGTTTTGCAATCAATCACACTAACACACAATTCCAAAACATTCACACATAGAAATTATAGCACAATCACCACGACAACTTGAGTTTCGAAATGGTTTTGTAATTAATCCAACTTACACATAATCGGGGTGTTACAAGTGTGGTATCAGAGCTCTTGGTTTGGATTTCTTTGGAGCTCTGGATCCCTTGGTTTAGGTTGTAGGTCAACCTTTAGGTTGGGAGTCGTTATTTGATCATGCGTCGGGGTAATTGGTCTGAGTTGTCAGATCAAGGGTAGTTATTATGTGTTGATATAGTCGCAAGTTAGTTTTGGAATTATTCAAAGTGGTGTTAACTGTGACACCCTAAACCCCAAAGTAATATATATAATAATTTATACTTGATTTTTTTTACAACAGCAGATTAAGAGAATGTATTTCCAAGAAAATAAAAACTTTTGTAACTAATTTAGGATATTACGTTTCTCAAAGTACACATGCAACACTTCAAACTTTATTACTCAATTAAAACAATTTAATCTCAATGAACTTTGTTTAACTATAAATTCTTATTTTAATTCTAAAAACTTACTAGTACTAAGGTTTTCATATAAAAAGTAATTGGTAATTACATTACTAAAAAAATCAATTACAACTCTTAATTCCCGGTATCACCTATCAGAGTGGGGTTTCTCCCAAACTTCAACTTCAAGACTTATTAACCTTTAAGAACTGCGATTTCGCAAATGCAGGGCCAAGCCAGTCAAACACAAACAACGAATGAGGTGAGTTTTATAATCATGTTAATAGTATAATATAAGTAAGAAGAACACACAAACAATCATAATATAACCGTATAATTACACAAACATTCCTCAAGAAAATATCACGTTAAAAGTCAAAATCACTCAAGGAAAATCAATAAATTTCACTATAACATCAAATCGTCTAAGAGAAATTATCACCACACATGATACATATTAATCACAATAAAATACAATGATATGCATGAGCTTAGACTCTACTTCACAATGTGGTACCATTCTAACTCCGAAGTAATTTGTTAGGAGGCTTGATACTATGCCACCATCCCAGTGGACAGACAATTCAAATTGGCCCTGTCCTCATAGATCCCCTCAACTCAACCCGAGACACATATACATGACAGTCGAGGTAAACGTGTGTTGCATGGTAGCTCCCGACATTTGGAGTGCTACCTCCAAGTCACCCAGGAATTCCCTACCGGAATACCCCCAAGGTTTAACAATCTTGCCTTAAGGCTCGACAACGGACCGCCACGATCAGGCTCATTCAATTGTACTTCCTCGGAATACTAGGCTTGTCAGACCCTACCTATATGATGACAAAATAATTTCCACTTTACAAATTCACAATATTTATTTTCTCCCCTCGTTGGTATATGATACTCCAAACTTTTAGTTTGCATTTAGGGACTTATTTTTGGTTGTGTGGAAAATAAATTTGTTGAGTTTGAAGTGTAGATTTGGGGAAAATGAATTTAATGCTTTTATGGGTGAAAGTTTGGAGTTGGGTTTTGGTGAAATTGATGAGTGTTTTCATGGAAAAGGAATTTGATTCATCTATGTGTGCTGTTGAGGAAAAGGAATTTGACGTGTTTGAGTCGTGGTTTGTGAAGATTATTTTGGCATGTGTTCTGTTTGAGTTTTGTGGAAATTTGTGGTGATTGATGATTGAACTTGGTGTGGATTTAGAGGTTTTTGAATTGATCGAATTTAATGTAAATTGTGGATTAAATTTGATGTGTGTGATGGAAAATAAATGTTTGAGTATGTTCTGTGTGGAATTTGAACATCGTTAGAAGTAAATGAGTATTAAAAATGGGGAATCTTTCAATATCTGCATTTACTTAATGATTGTCCTAAAAATCGTTAGAGTTAAATGAGTATTAAAAATGGGGAATCTTTTAATATCTGCATTTACTTAATGATAGTAGTGAAAAGAGTTAGAGTATGCTCATGCATTTCATAGTACATGGCAACCAGATAGGCAATGGTGATAGTGGTGACCAGATGGGCCACGAGATGATTCCATGTGATTTGTTGGTTCATCTTATCCTTGCGGAGATTGTCGCGTCGTGCAAGGTCTGCGATAGACTGCATATTTTTGGTAAATCATGTTGACCCGTGATAGGTGGCACCTCGGTAAATAGTACTTCGTCATGTGATAGGCGGTACATTTACGATTTACGTTTTAGTAAATCGTGCTGACCTGTGATAGGTAGCACCTAGGTAATTTAGTTCTTCGGCCTGTGATAGGCGCTACAATTATGATTTACGGCCCTTTGAGGAGGGTTTTGGTTTGGAATTCCGAGTCCATGCATTTTGGCATATACGAATTGCATTAGGGTGCTTGGCACGCGAGTCATGTTTGATTCAAGATTATGGTTGAGTGTTTGAACTCAAGTGGTTGTTGTAATTGTGCTATAATTGCTAAGTGTGAATGTTTTGGATTTCTGTGTAAGTGTGATTGATTGCGAAACCTTTTCGAAATTCAAGTTTTCATTGTGATTGTGCTATAAGTACTAAGCGTGATTGTTTGGATTTGTGTGTAAGTGTTGATTGATTTCGAAACCCTTTTAAAAGCTGAATTTTGTTGTTTTTTTGTTGTTTTCTGATGTGTAGTCGAATACAGAAGGTTGTATTCAAATACATACATCCTGTTTTAGCTACTGACTTATGTATAGTTGAATACAGAAGGTTGAATTCGAATATAGACATGTTGTTTTTGCTACTTAGTTATGAAACAGCCTTGTATTCGAATACAGAGATGTTGTATTCGAATACAGTACTGCAGTTTTGTTTAAAACTTCATTTTTCAACTTTGTTTATGCATGTCTAGCATATGGAAACCCTTTCAAGGTGCATGCTAAGTTGAAAGGTTATTTTGTTCATTTAAAAACTTAAATATTATGTGTTAATTGTTAGTTTCGGGTTGTGACCCTTTATAACTTTTGTGGAAATCTGGACTTTGCCCTCAGATGAGAATTGTTGAGAAGACTAGATCTCATGACGGTTATAGGAGTGAGGACATATATTTGTTCAATAAGTAACAAATCTTTGTGTGGATTATGAGATTGTAAGTATGGATAATGATATTGGATGAAACTATAGACACGTAAGTGTGACTTTTGAGTGATGTTCGGAAAAACATAAGGAGTTAAGATTTGATGTATTGAACCGCGTGTTACTATTAAGTGGAATTGAAAGTTCATAGTACGAGAATACTTAGAGATTGTATCAATGTAAGCTTTGAGAGTCTATTAAAGAATGGTAATTACTAGGAGAATGTTAATATTTTGATAGGTCGGAGGGGTTATTCAAGATTTGATTTGGAACCCTAAGATGGTTGATCTTTAAGTCAATGATTTAAAATTCACAAGGTTGGATGAAGGACCAAGTAATGCCTAAAACTGGTATAATTGAGGTAGTTGAGGTAGGCAAGTGATAAATAATTCATGTTATGGATGAAAGTGTTAAGAGTTACTACAAATGTCGTGTTATGATTAGAAGAGTTGTTATTAGTGAGATTACTAATACAGTTAGAGTCAATGACGAATACGACCTCGTATTGTATTTTATGATGACGTGAATGAAATTAGACGGTGTGATGAGTATTTGGAGATTTGGAGGATCAACTTATAAAATTCTATTTAATGATAGAAAGTGAAAAAGAATGATTTATGGTTTAGTTTTTGGTCTTGGGAAATTAAGCGTTGAGATTTAAAATGAGTATTTTAGTGACTAGATGAACAATCAAAGGTATGTGGGTCTTTGAGATATTTTACTGCAAATTTATGAGGATGAAGTTATAGATAATTATTTTTTAGGAAATGCTTATGGGGAACGTTTAAGAAATAATTCTTTAGGACGTTCGATTGTTAGGATTCTTTCAGTTTGTATCTCGGTGAAGGTTGAGAAGGGATAAGAATCCAGCGAGTGAACCAAATTTTGGAAAATGTGCCAAGAAAACTTGTTGGAGCAGCACATAGAGATGTAGCTTATGATAATTAAAGATTCAGGAAAGGAATTATCTCATCTATAATTCAGACATTATTATTATAAAGGTGTGCCAATGATATAAAGGCATTACTTGAGTGCATGTCATGGGGTTGTTATTGTGTCCGTCAATCAAAGGAGTTAAATGTTGTTTGGTAGGAAACAATTGAGCATGAAATGAAAAAGTTTGGTGGGAATTAGTAAGGCTTGATTTATTGGAATCACTATAATGAAGAAAGACAAAGTATGATGGCAGATGATCTAAGCATATAAAGGACTATAGATGTTGACCACAGGGACAGTTGAATGACGGTAGAGGTGAAAAGTGTTTGAGATATATTTTAGATGTAGAATATTTCGTAAGAAGCGTGAAAATTAGGAGGAATTAAGATTTTGTTTGAATTGTTGAAGGAATTCTTAATGACCAGGATGATAAGCTTCTTCGAGGGAAGAAAAGTTTAATAGTAAGAGGAAAGACAAAAGAAAATCCAGTTAGGTTGGATGAAATTTTGGGATATGGCGCATAATGGTGTGTACCAATTATGGTTGTCAAAGAAGAGAACAATTTTTGGGAAAAGACATACAAGAGTAAGCTAACTAATGATTTTGAAGTAATGAAGAGATAATCATCGAGCTGCAAAGAAAGGACGCGGCGAAGTTGAGAAGTATAAGAATGAATGTTGGCAATGGAGGTAGGAAAATTATTTTCGGGTTTGTCCAAATTTGCGAAGTATGTAGGAAATTGATTAGTGAAGCGTTAATTGGAGGTTTTAGGCATGAGACCAGTGTAAGTCTTAATCAGTGAATGGAATTCAAGTTCGATTTTGTTGGAAACGTCACTCTTGAAATGAAATACTAAACTAAAAGGAAGTTTGTGTGTCATAAGTAGTATAGTCTTTGGCATGATTTCGAAAATATTTGAGGAAGCTTAGATCACCAAGCAGATGTGGGGATAGAATTATTAAAGTTATAATTGGAATAACATACTGATAAGAACACTACGGTTTGATGTAGTTGTACGACTAAAGAAAAATCGAGAATTTGTGGACAATGGAGAAATTTAGGAGTTTTCGGCTGTAGTGATTTTTTTGTGCTCAGTGTGTTGGTGTCATACTTAGTGTTTCGATTTGGTACCAAAGGGATGTTTCGTACCAAGTGGATGTAAATGAGGCTATGTGACATAGCTATGGGCAATTGTACTTCATCGACAGGATCAAAGTTATTGGAAAATAAGGGAAACTCAATGGACCTTGAGAAGATTTTTAACCGCTTGTACATTAGGATAACCTTAAGTGCATGTCGCGGGGAGCGCTATTACAGTTCGGTTAAGATAGTCCAAGCCACCATCATGGTTGTTGGCTATTTATTGACAAATTGAGGGACTAATCATCCTTAATCTCTTGTTGATAGTAGACAAAATCATGTTGAATGGAACGGGTTGCGACGAGAGTATATATTTTTAACAAAAAGTGGTTTGGGAAGTGATGGGTGAAATGGTAATTTTATGAAATATCTAGATATTTTTAGATATATATATATATATATTAGAATTTAAAACTATGGGTCTTACATTACTACCCTCCAAAAAGAAGCTTCGTCCTCGAAACTTAAAGTAAGAGTAATAACCGCACTAGGTTTGCACTCAACTCAACTTACATGATAGAACTTACTTCGTCATACCTCCGTGAAGAAAGTGTCGTGTATCCCTGTTCATAGATAATTAATAACTCTACACACTAAGAAAACATAAAAACATTTTCCTCTCCCAGTTGCTCGTGAACTCCATCTTTCTTCCTTCTCCATTCTTCTTCTTTTGCTTCAAGAAAAGGAATCCAAGGCTTGGTGGGTGACAAGAAAAAGATTTCTCAACTTCATTCTTCTCCTTTGATTCAAAAACAAAGAAAAACGGTGTTGGTGTTTTCAAAACCGTCAAACACAAATCTTCACTTATCTCCTTGATCTAAGCTTCGTTTCAAGAAGTGATAGAAGGGAAAGTTGCTCACCTTCACGCTACGGTGCTAGTGAACAAGCTTTGGAAGCGACATCGCGAGCGGAGATTTTATCGGAATTAATCGCGGTACCGTAATCGCTCGTTAAAGCTACCGTTAAGGTAAGGGCTCCTTCCAAACTTTTAGTTTGCATTTAGGGACTTATTTGTGGTTGAGTGGAAAATAAATTTGTTGGGTTTGAAGTGTGGATTTGGGGAAAATGAATTTAATGCTTTTATGGGTGAAAGTTTGGAGTTGGGTTTTTAGTGAAATTGATGAGTGTTTTCATGGAAAAGGAATTTGATTCATCTCTGTGTGTTGTTGAGGAAAAGAAATTTGATATATTTGAGTCGTGGTTTGTGAAGATTAGTTTGACATGTGTTATGTTTGAGTTTTGTGGAAATTTGTGGTGATTGATGATTGAACTTGGTGTGGATTTTGTGGTTTTTGAATTGATCGAATTTAATGTAAATTGTGGATTAAATTTGATGTGTGTGGTGGAAAATAAATGTTTGAGTATGCTCTGTGTGGAATTTGAAAATCGTTAGAGTTAAATGAGTATTAAAAATGGGGAATCTTGTAATATATGCATATAATTAATGATTGTCGTGAAAATCGTTAGAGTTAAATGAGTATTAAAAGTGGAGAATCTTTTAATATCTATATTTACTTAATGATTGTCGTGGAAAGAGTCAGAGTATGCTCATGCATTTCATAGTACATGGCGACTGGATAGGCCATGTGATTTGTTGGTTCATCTTATCCTTGCGGGGATTGTCGCGTCGTGCAAGGTCTGCGATAGACTGCACATTTTTGGTAAATCGTGTTGACCCGTGATAGGTGGTGTAAGACCCATAATTTATAAGTGTATTTTATATATTTTGGTGTATTTTCGGTATTGAACTCAGAGGCTTTTAGCCAAAGTTATCAATATTTTGGAGTTTATATGACCAAGAAGATATTTTGATGCCTGATTAGAATTACTCGTCGATATATAAATTAAATTAACTGCGGTGAATCTTTTGCAAAGAATTTAATGCGTTATGGGTGAAATGGTAATTTAACAAATATCTAGATATTTTTAGATATTTGTTAAAAGTAAATAATATATATATTAAAATATATGTTTGTGTGGGGGGAAAAAGAAAGGAATTAGAAAGAATAGAAAGAGAAAGAAAAGAAAGAAAGAGGAAAGAAAGAAAAAGAAAGGAAAAACCAAAGAAAGGAAAAACTCCATCTTCTCCTCTGCCTCGCGAAAACCAATTTTCTTCCTTCCTCCATTGTTGCTCGTTTTTGCTTTAGTTTCTTTCCTTTGAGTTCGAAATTGAGAGTGGGTGATAGGACAAAGATTTCTCAACTTCATACTTCCTCTTTGATCCGAAAACGAAGAAAAACGGTATTAGGGATTTAAACACAAACCTCTCCGTTTCATCTAGATCAAAGCGTCGTTTCAAGAAGTGATAGAAGGAAAGGTTGTTCACCTCCGTGCTACGGTGCTAGTGGACCAATTTTGGAAGCGAAGTTGCGAGCGGAAAATTTACTGGATTTACTCACAGTGCCGTAATCGCACGTTAAAGCTAACGTTAAGGTAAGGGCTCCTTCCAAACTTTTAGTTTGCATTTAGGGCCTTATCTGTGGTTGTGTGGAGAAGAATTTGATTAGGGTCGGTGTATTGAATTGGGGAAAATGAATTTAACTCATTTATGTATAATTTTGAGTAAATGAAATTTGATGTATTTGAGTGTTATGACTGCGTTGATTTGTGTTCATCGTATTTGAGTGTTATGACTGCGTTGATTTGAGAAAGTACATGTGTTTTGTGTGGTTTGTGTGGAAAAATGATTTTGTGTGAGTTATGGATTGAATGTGAAAGTATGTTTGAGTTTGTTTTGTGTGGAATTTGAAAACCATTAAGTTAAACGAGTATTAAGAATGGGGAATCTCTTAATGTCTTGTTTACTTAATGTGAGTTTGTGAAAATCGTTTAAGGTAAATGAGTATTAAGAATGGGGAATCTCTTAATGACTTATTTACTTAATGTTGTCGTGAAAACCATTAGAGTTAAACGAGTATTAAGAATGGGGAATCTCTTAATGTCTCGTTTACTTAATGTGTGTTTTGGAAAATCGTTCAAGTTAAATGAGAATTAAGAATGGGGAATCTCTTAATGTCTTATTTACTTGAAGTTTGTTTTGAAAATCGTTTAAGTTAACTGAGCGTTAAGAATGGGGAATCTCTTAATGTCTTGGTTACTTAATGTTGTTTTGAAAACCATTAAGTTAAATGAGTATTAAGAATGGGGAATCTCTTAATGTCTTGTTTATCTAATGTGTACTTGTGAAAATCGTTTAAGTTAACTGGGCGTTAAGAATGGGGAATCTCTTAATGTCTCGGTTACTTAACGTTTGTTTTGGAAAAATAGTTTAAGTTAAATGAGAATTAAGAATGGGGAATCTCTTAATGTCTTGTTTGCTTAATGTTTATTTTTGAAAATCGTTTCAGTAAATGAGCATTAAGAATGGGGAATCTCTTAATGTCTTGTTTACTGAATGTTTTGTTGTGGAAATCGTTTAAGTCAAAAGTATATTAAGAATGAGGAATCTCTTAATATATCTGTTTGCTTAACGTTTGGCGTGAAAATCGTTAAGCTAAATGAGTATTAAAAATGGGGAATCTTTTAATATCTGCATTTACTTAACGATTGTTGTGAATGGAGTTAGTGTATGCTCATGCATTTCATTTGGTAAATTGTGCTGAACCCGTGATAGGTGGCACCTCGGTAAACTGTATTGACCCGTGATAGGTGGTACGTTTACGATTTACTTTTTTGTAAGTTGTGTTGACCCGTGATAGGTGGCACCTCGGTAAGTAGTACTTTGGCCTGTGATAGGCGGTACCTTTACGACTTACGCTTTTTCTTTTAGTAAATCGTGCTGACTCGTGATAGGTGGCACCTCGGTAAACAGTACTGACCCGTGATAGGTGGTACGTTTATGATTTACGCTTTTTAGTAAATCGTGCTGACCCGTGATAGGTGGCACCTCGGTAATTGGTACTTTGGCCTGCGATAGGCGGTACAATTATGATTTACGGCCCTTCGAGGAGGGTTTTGGTTTGGAATTCCGAGTCCATGCATTTTGGCATATACGCATTGCATTAGGGTGCTTGGCACACGAGTCGTGGTTGATTCAAATTATGATTGTGTTGATTTTGCTAAGTGTTATGTTTTGAACTTATGTGTAAGTGTGTTTGATTCAAATTGTGATTGTGTTGATTGTACTAAGAGTTATGTTTTGGATTTGTGTGATAGTATGTTAGATTGTAAAACGTTTTCGAAACTCGTAATGTCGTGGTGATTATACGGGTATTGCTAAGTGTTAAGGTTTGGAGTGGTGTTTGAATATGATTGAGTTGGTTTATGTATTTTTGAAAGAATATACAGGGAAATCGATTTACCCAATCGATTTGATGAGTTACAGGGGCTCTGTTTTGCACGAAATCGATTTACCCAATCGATTTTGTAAGTTATATTTCAAAATCATTTAAGAAATCGATTTGGTAAATCGATTGGATTCAATTGGATTCAAGTCAGGGGCTTTGTCTTCCAAAAATCGATTTGTCCAATCGATTGGATTCATTACAGGGGTTCTGTCCTGTCTGTCAATCGATTTACCCAATCGATTGAGTCAATCGATTTACCCAATCGATTGAGTCAATCGATTTACCCAATCGATTGAGTCAATCGATTTACCCAATCGATTGATTTAAGCCCAGAGTTCAATTTTCACTAAAAACTTTCAGGAAATTGATTTCCCCAATCGATTGGCTCAGTGGAAAATCTTATCCTGAGTTAGATAATTGATTGCTCAAGTGATTTATCAATGTTTTGGTCAATTATATATTACTTGATGGATTGAGAACTTTATTTTGATTTCATTTTTATTTGGCAAGTATGGCATGAACTTTTAGCATATGGAAAATCCTTCTAAGATGCATGATAAGTTGAGAAGGTTATTTGCGCATTTAAAAGCTTAAATGTTATGTGTTAACTGTTAATTTTCGGTTGGTGACCCTTTACAACTATTGTGGAAATCTGGGCTTTTCCCTCAGATGAGAGTCAGGATGATCCTACCGGTTCGTACCCTCCGGATGGGAATGTGGATGGAAGTGTTTGATTGGAGCTACGTTAGGAGAATCTCACGGGGCGCGTGGAGATTACTCAAGGCGTATAGTTTTGTTATGTATAGAATGATCAGACTAGGCTGTCACCCAGGACACATAAGTCTTTCTTTTGGGCTACTTTTATGTGAAGTTGGAAGGATGTATATGTACTAGTGTTGATATCAGGACATGCTTTGGATTCATATTTTGAAAAACTTTTCCGCTGTTTGTAAATTATAATGACTAAAATATGTATCCAAAGGTTTTACCTTGTTTAATTCTCTGTTGTATTTTAATTTCTTTTGAAAAAAAAATACACCCTCGCTAAGAAAAACGGGGTGTTACAGGTGGCACCTCGGTAAATAGTATTTTGGCCTGTGATAGGCGGTACATTTACGATTTACGTTTTAGTAAATCGTGCTGACCCGTGATAGGTAGCACCTCGGTAATTTAGTATTTCAGCCTGTGATAGGCGGTACAATTATGATTTACGGTCTTTCGAGGAGGGTTTTGGTTTGGAATTCCGATTCCATGTTTGGTTTGGAATTCCGATTCCATGCATTTTGGCATATACGCATTACATTGGCACGCGAGTCATGTTTGATTCAAGATTATGATTGAGTGTTTGAACTCAAGTGGTTTGTTGTCATTGTGCTATAATTGCTAAGTGTGAATGTTTTGGATTTGTGTGTAAGTGTGATTGATTGCAAAACCTTTTCAAAACTGAAGTTGTCATTGTGATTGTGCTATAATTGTTAAGTGTGATTGTTTGGATTTATGTGTAAGTGTTGATTAATTTCGAAACCCTTTTAAAAGCTGAATTTTGTTGTTTTTTGTTGTTTTCTGATGTGTAGTTGAATACAGAAGGTTGTACTCAAATACATACATCATGTTTTAGCTGCTGACTTATGTGTATTCGAATACAGAAGGTTGTATTCGAATACATACATGATGTTTTTGCTACTGACTTATGAAACAGCCATGTATTCGAATACAGAGATGCTGTATTCGAATACAACAATGCAGTTTTGTTAAAAACATCATTTTTCAACTTTCTTTATGCATGTCTAGCATATGGAAACCCTTTCAAGGTGCATACTAAGTTGAAAGGTTATTTTGTGCATTTAAAAACGTAAATGTTATGTGTTAATAGTTAATTTCGATTGGTGACCCTTTACAACTATTGTGGAAATCTGGGCTTTGCCCTCATATGATATAAGACCTTTAATTTTAAATTCTAATTTATGTATTTTGGAGAATTTTGTGTTGAATTTCTTAGGTGAATAATTTTATTTAATTAGGTGAATCTTTTGTCGAACAAAAAAATTTCTGAGATGCAACATTTTTCAGAAAAATTCATCCGCTCATTGAATTGCGGCGAAAGTAGATATTTTTCTGAAAAAGTGGTTTGTGATGTGATGTGAGGTGATAGACGTAATGATGATTTTTATAAAAACATCTAAATATTTGTTTAGATATTTATTATTATTATTATTATTATTATTATTATTATTATTATTATTATTATTATTATTATTATTATTATTATTATTATTATTATTATTATTATTATTATTATTATTATTATTATTATTATTATTATTATTATTATTATTATTATTATTATTATTATTATTATTATTATTATATATATATATGAAGGAAAAGGTAAGGAATGAAAGGAAAAAGAGAAACAGAAAGCCAAATGAAACGAATTCCTTCTTCTTCTTCTCTGTCCAAAGCTTTTGAAACCAAAACTCATAAACTCAAACCTCCATTTTTCTTCGACTTCTGAGCTTCATTTCGAGAAGTAACAGAAGGGGAAGTTGCTCATTGTAACACCCCGATTTTCAAAGCAAGAGTGTATTTTTTTTTTCAAAACAAATTCATAAAACCAAGAATTAAATAAGGGAAATACCTTTGGATAAATGTTTAAGTCATAACGCAACGATATTTAAGTCAATATAATTTACAAGCAGCGGAATAGTTTTTGAAATATGAATCCAAAGTATTTCCACATCAAAAAATGGTACATGGAACCCATCGAAAATACAATGTCTTGCTGACAATATTAGTATAGGTACAGTCTTTCCAAGTTAAAATAAACACAATCCAAAAGAAAGACATCTAGTCCCTATACGTCAACCTAATCTGATCATTCTACAAAAACTATACACCCTGAGTGATCTTCACGCGCCCCGTAAGATCCTACTAACATAGCTCCAGTCAGGTGTTTCCATCTACATCCCCATCCACAGGGTACCAACCGGTAGGATTATCCTGGCTCTCATCTGAGGGTAAATCCCAGATTTCCACAATAGTTGTAAAGGGTCACCAACCGAAATTAACAATTAACACATAACATTTAAGTTTTTAAATGCACAAAATAACCTTTCCACTTAGAATGCACCTTAAAAGGGTTTTCCATATGCTAAACGTTCATATAATACTTGCCAAGTAAA
This sequence comes from Cicer pinnatifidum, assembly GCA_037974775.1. Lineage (NCBI taxonomy): Eukaryota > Viridiplantae > Streptophyta > Magnoliopsida > Fabales > Fabaceae > Cicer > Cicer pinnatifidum. The sequence goes on from JBBPBR010000003.1 coordinate 35,672,094, forward strand.
ATGAAATCAAATAAGGTTTTTAAAACAATCAAGTAATAAATCAACTGACCAACCAATGGATGAATCAACTAAGCAATCGATTGTCTGACTCAGAATAAAAGTTTTTACTAAGAAAATCGATTGGGAAATCGATTTCTTAAAGGTTTTTAGTGAAACCTGTATTCTGGGTTTAAATCCATCGATTGAGAAATCGATTGGGAAATCGATTTTCTTAAGTAGCTGAGCCCCTGTAACTTGCCAAATCGATTGGGAAATCGATTTTATAAATAGTTGAGCCCCTGTAACTTTCCAAATCGATTGGCAAATCGATTTTATAAATAGCTAAGCCCCTGTAACATATCAAATCGATTGGCAAATCGATTTGTTCAATATATTTTCAAGATTCAAGAAAACAAGAAACGTAGTAATCGCTTGGCAAATCGATTAAGCTGGTATTATCTTCTCATAGAATCGATTGGGAAATCAATTGTATCTGAGATTTTTCTAAAACTACATAACTGAATCGATCACAATTACACACAATTCTAAAACATAACACTTAGCACTTATAACACAATTACTACGACATCATGAGTTTCAAAATAGTTTTGCAATCAAACACACTATCACACAATTCCAAAACATCCACACTTGACAATTAAAACCCAGTTACCACGACAGCTTAAGTTCGAAATGGTTTTGCAATCAATCATACTCACACACAATTTCAAAACATAACACTTAGCAATTACAACGCAATTACCACGACATCTCAAGTTCAAACACTCAATCATAATCTTGAATCAAACACGACTCGTGTGCCAAGCACCCTAATGCAATGCGTATATGCCAAAATGCATGGACTCGGAATTCCAAACCAAAACCCTCCTCGAAGGGCCGTAAATCATAATCGTACCGCCTATCACAGGCCAAAGTACTAAATTACCGAGGTGCCACCTATCACAGGTCTGCACGAGTTACTAAAAAGTGTAAATCATAAACGTACTGCCTATCACAGACCAGTACTGTTTACCGAGGTGCCACCTATCATGGGTCTGCACGATTTACTAAAAGAAAAACGTAAATCGTAAATGTACCGCCTATCACAGGCCGAAGTACTATTTACCGAGGTGCCACTTATCACGGGTCTGCACGATTTACCAAAAATGTGCAGTCTATCGCAGACCTTACACGACGCGACAATCCCCGCAAGGATAAGATGAACCAACAAATCACATGGAATCATCTCATGGCCCATCCGGTCACCACTATCACCATGGCCCATCCGGTCACCATGTACTATGAAATGCATGAGCATACTCTGACTCTGTCCACGACAATCGTTAAGTAAACGCATATATTAAAAGATTCCCCATTTTTAATACTCCTTTAACTATAACAATTTTTCACGACAATCATTAAGTAAACAAAGATATTAAGAGATTCCCCATTCTTAATACTCGTTTAACTCTAACGATTTTCACTGCAAACATTAAGTAAACAGAGATATTAAAAGATTGCCCATTTTTAATACTCGTTTGACTCTAATAATTTTCACAACATTAAGTAAACAAAGATATTAATAGATTCCCCATTCTTAATACTCGTTTAACTCTAACGATTTTCACTGCAAACATTAAGTAAACAGAGATATTAAAAGATTCCCCATTTTTAATACTCGTTTAACTCTAATGATTTTCAAATTCCACACAAAACATACTCAAACATATTATCAAATTCAATCCACAATTCACACCAATTCATTTTTCCACAAAATCAGACCAAACACATCTCAAATTTCATAAGTATCAATTTATGAACACGTCAAATACGACGAATACAAATCATCACAACATACCACTCAAACACATCAAATTTCATTTCCTCAAAATCATACAATAATGAGTTAAATTCATTTTACCCCAAATCAACACTTCAACCCTAACAAAATTCTTTTCTACACAACCACAGATAAGTCCCTAAATGCAAACTAAAAATTTGGAAGGAGCTCTTACCTTAACGATAGCTTTAACGTGCGATTACGGTACCGCGAGTAAATCCAGTAAAATCTCCGCTCGCGATGTCGCTTCCAAAGTTGGTTCACTAGCACCGTAGTGTGGTGGTGAGCAACTTTCCCTTCTATCTCTTCGCGAAACGAAGCTTAGATCTAGATGAAACATGGAGGTTTGCGTTTGACGGTTTTGAAATTACTAACCCCGTTTTCGAATCCGAGAAGGAGGAAGAAGCTGGAAATTTGTTCTTTCTCACCCACTAATCCTTGGGTTTCTTTTCTTGAACTAAAAGGAAGCAAGAAACGCAAAAGAGGAAGAAGAAGGGAGGAGGGGATTCTCGCGAGGCAGGGAGAGAGAGGAAGAATGTTTTGTTTTTCTTTTCCTTTTCCTTTTCCTTTCTTCCATTTTCTTTTCTCCCTATTTCCTTTTCTTTCTTTTCTATTTCTTTTCTTTTCCCTCCAAACAAACATACATATATATATATATATATATTAATTATAACTTAACAAATATCTCAAAATATCTAGATATTTATTAAAATTACCATTTCACCCATAACCTCTCCAAACCACTTTTTGTCGAAAATATCTACTATCGTCGCGACTCGAGATATTTTTAACAAAACTCCCCAGAATTAAATTCTTCGTAAACCTAAACAAATTATTCTTCAACAAATAATTTTAATCCCATTTCCAAAAATATATTTTCGGCATTTAACTCACTAAATACCGAAAACTGGGCTAAAAGCCTAAGCAATTTAACACCAAATACCCTAAAATTGTATAATTTATGATTTAAAATTAAGGGTCTTACATTACTACCCCCATAAAATTAGTTTCGTCCTCGAAACTTAAAGTACGAGTAACAATCCACACTAGGTTTGTACTCTAATTCAGCATACAAGTCGCAACTTGTTTCACCCGGCCTACTCGAAGAAAGTGTTGCCTACCCCTTTTCATAGGGTGCTTAATAACTCTACACACATCCATAGTCGGTAAGGTTCGTCCGTTCCATTCAACATGATTTTGTCTACTATCAACAAGAGATTAAGGATGATCAGTCCCTCAATTTGTCAATAAATAACCAACAACCATGATAGTGGCTTAGACTATCTTAACCGAACTGTAATAGCGCTGCTTGCAACTTACAACTGAGGTTATCCTAATGTACAAGCAGTCAACTATATTTAGATTATTTTAATTTCTAAACACAAATTTAACACTAACAAATTAATCGGATTTAATCATAATATTTTGTGAGTGACAAATTAATAAAAAATTCTAGTTGAAAGTAAACAAAATTTATCTAAAAAAAAAAAGAAAAGAAACCATATAAATTATTAGATTATCAAAATGGCCTAATATCATTTTATAAATCAAGAATATAGGAAGTATAGCAAAAGAGTTTCTTGTTACATAGGATTTCACAATAAATAATCTATTGTAGAACTTTCATATAAATAAATAAATATAGTTGATTTCAAAATATAGTGAAAATAAATAACAAAATGAGATTGAAGGGTGAGGATGTTCTGTACAACGAACTTAGCTTATCATGGGAAACAAGAATAAAAGAAGGGTTGTTTTACTTTGGTTACAGAAAGGCAAGGCTATGAGATAGCATCGGCTGACAATTCTTAAGAATATAATCAGTTAAGTTAATAAAAATACAGGTTAGAATCACAAACATACAAGCAAGAATGACAAATGGCGCACAGAAGAGGATGGAGACGACGCGCATAGGAGTAAGATTGATGGATAACAAAGACGACCATGCAGGAGGACGAAGACGATGCACGGAGGAGAACAGAGACGACAGTCGAAAAAGGATGAAGACAAAGCATGGAGAAGAGGGAGGACGATCAGACAGAAAAGTGAGGGTGGAGGTGGACGATGGCAGCAAGGAAAACAGAAAAGAATAACGAATATTGACAAAATTAGGGTTTTCTTACTATTTTAAGAGATATAAGGGTATTTAAGTAATTTCATTTATGTCGAGTGGATGCCTGGGCGGGGCGAATTTGATGAAACCCGCACTCATCTGAAACTTTAAAAAGTGGGAAAAATCCGCACCTGCACCCGCATCTATTAAAAATGGTTTTTCCCCGTTAAATGTGGGGCGGGTCTGAGACACTTCAGGTGGATTCAGATTCAATTGCCATGCCTAGGAAAAAATCCTAAATCAAGTGTTTGATGACAAACAAACAAGTTAACATAAATCTCTAATCATGATTCTGATTGTATTGTTATTTAACTTGTGTTTTTTAGCGTATTGTTCATAGGTAATCAAGTACACTCATACAAAAATCAATGATCACACCATGATATAAATTATGTCTTAACTAAACTAGAAATTAATAACAAGATCAATCTAGGAAAATCAAGATCATTCTAGTGTATAACATATCATTCTGGTTCATAAGAATATTAGTCTCGTCAAACCAAGATCGTTCTGGTTTATAACAGTATCATGATGGTCTATCAAGATCATTCTAGATAATTCGTTTTAAGGATAGAAGTGTAATGAATCATTTCCCAAAGTTCAAATATTAAATGAAACAAATATCAAGGTTACTCATAACAATGATCAAGCCCAAAAGTTTAGCTAAAGGCCCAAATAAGAAAAACAACATCAAGAACAATAACCAGATCAATCAACAGATTGAAGAGTTATGAAAAAGTACAGCTAGGACAATAATGATGAAAAGGACATTGTTGCTACACCTTTTGCATAAATCCCAACATGGGTGCAAGGAAGTGAACTGACATCAGATAGCTAATAAATCCTCAATCACGATTTTCATTCAAACACAAAACCAAGAACGTTCTGATAGCAAAGGAAGAACATTATGGATTAAATGGTGAAGTAGCAACGTCAATTTACAAGGAAGGGAGATTTGAATTGTAAATTCACCCTTTTAAAATTTCATGTTAAAACTGAAAGATTGTAACTTAAGATTGATCTTGGTTTTGAAAACAGAGAACGTTCTTGGTTATGAAAACAAAACAAAAAATTCATGATGTGATCTATGCCAAATGAGTGATAAAAAAATGGAGATAAGGGAAAAATAATTCACACAACAATATATCTTGGTTCACCCAACTCGGGCTAGTCCAATCCTCACAACCACAGTATTTTCACTATGTGCTTCAGAACCAAGAATGTTCTCCTTCACATCTTTTCTTTTGATCACATCTGGATCAATTACAATCTTCACCTTTCAACCTAGAAAGGATTTTTATAATCACCTTTCTATCTTGAAAGGATTATTAAAAACACACTCAATCTAACATACAAGATATACTTGAGTTACAAATGATGTATATGATAAAAGTGTCTGGGATCTTGAAACTTCTCAATACTTGTTTGAGATAAAATGAAAGACAAACTCAGTAAATAATTATCCAAAGATATAGTGAAGAGAGCTAGAATTTTCTTGAAGAGTTCTTAGCTTGTTATTACTTAAACAAGTGTTGGTAGATTTGTAAATTGAACTCTTTCCATCATCTTCCAATTGATGTTCAATTTATAGATGTTAAAAGGCTTTGAATATTCATTTTAAAATGAATATAGTTGTTGGGCATACTTCCCAAGTGGTAGATATATTTTAAAGAAATTAAACATGTGTTTATTTGTTGTCCATAACGCTCTTGACAATCGGAGAACGTTCTTGCTTTTGGGTTTGTTGGAAAACATGAATGAGTGAGTGAGTGAACTGTCAAATGTCAGTTTGATATTGTTTCCATGTCAAAGTTATGCAAAGCTTTCTATAGAATATTGTAAGTATAATGTACTTGTGTCCGTGCTCACAACTCATCAATTTGGAGATCAATCTTGAGGTTGTTTGCCTCCTTTGGGCATTCAACTCAAGTTATGGATTCACCATTGATTTGAGAAGTCTTGATACTCTTTCAATTGTGATTTGGACTATGGAAAATGATATGTTTCAGTTATGTCTTTAAAAGATAATAACCAGATTGTTCTTTTGTAAAACCGGAACATTCTTGGATTAAAGTTGTGAAAATGAAGAACGTTCTTCGTTTCTGTTTTGAGTGATTTGCTGGATTTTGAACTTCTCTCAGATGTTATGTGTCAAGCTTTTATGTTCTATATGTGTGTTAGTGATGCAGTGATTTTATCATTTTTGTCCAGTTTGTACTTGCTTACTTTAGCCATCAACTTTGGAGATTAGTCTTGCTTTTTATTCTTGATGCATTGCTTTGCTTTTTTGTTGATCTTATAGAACGAATCTGTCCAAAATGATATGGAGTATATAATTATGTTCCTTTGTAATTAATATTGGTGATAGATTGACGTATTTTCGTAGCCCAAATTGATCTTGAATAAGAGAAGACTTTGTTCTTTGTAAACCAGAATGTTCTTGGAATTTCTGTTGTCAAAACCAGAACATTATTCATTTTTCAGACTGTTGTCTAGAACGACCTTTGTTTTTTAGACTATTATCCTTAATGATCTTCATTTTTCAGACTGATGTCCAGAATGATCTTCATTTTTCAGACTGCTGTGTAAAATGATCTTGGTTTTTCAAAATGGTGTCAAGAACGTTTTTCGTTTTTTCTGCTTAATAACTAGAACATTATTCATTTCTCGGATTTGATTTTGCTTCTTTCAAATGATCTTGCTTGTGATTTATATCATAGTGTGATCATTGATTGTTGTGTGAATGTATTTGATCATCTTCTTCATGAAGATGTTATCTTGAAGATGTAATAATCATTCTCTTGAGCGATTCATATATCATACATTCATTTTGCGATTATTTCATTATTGAGTGGATACTTATGCACTTTGATGAATTGATTGGCTTCTTGCTTGATCACTTATGGAATTCACGTTCCTTAAACAACACTCAAGTACAATCATTAGTAGACCACAATTCATAAAACTTAATCATTTATTTTATAAGGTTTATTGTCATTAAAACATAGATCAAAAAGGTTTTTACCTCAACAAATAAAACACATGGCTATTAATTATCACTCTGAACAAATATCACTCTTAAAGATCAGTAACAGCTATAATGAGCTTTCTCTAACATTCATCGTATCTATAAAAGTAACGTCAAGGTGAAACAAAATATCAAGAGTTTTTAGAGCAACCAATTCATTATTAAAACAATCATACTCGAAGCAAAACTCTTCAATCAAGCAAAAGCTCTAATTCTCTTGTAGTATATTCAAGGAATTTATTTATTGAGTCATTGCTGATAATAATTTTCAAACAAATGTTGAGTAGATTCTAATCCTACAACCCTCTATCACAATTTAAACTCAAGTTTATTTCTTAAGATAGTTTTAGTGTATTGTAAGAATCTTTTGTGTTTAAAAAGGTAACTTGTAAAAATCCTTTATGGACTGAAAGGTAACTGTCAAAATCATTTCAAGGTTGAAAAATGAATGTTGTAACTAATCAAGAGTGATCAAGAAAGATTGTGTGAAAGCAAGATCGTTCTCCTGTGAAGCACATTAGTGGAAAAACTCACAAATTGTGCGAGTTGGACATAGCCCACCTTAGGTGAACCAAGATACATCATTGTGTGATTCTCTTATCTCTTTCCTTTATTATTTCTCACTCACTATCACTAATCATGTAAAAATAATATGTTTAACTTATTTTTAACTAACCAAGAACGTTATGGATTTTTATGAGTAACTAAGATTGATCTTGACTTAGTATAAATTGAAAGCATAAATTAATATTTTAAAAAAAGAGAATTACTATTCAAATTTCTCTTCCTTGTGATTGATATTGCTACTTCAATGTGGTCAATTAGGACATATAGATTATGTATGCGTGTCTCAACAACAATAACAAGAACAAGGAGATGTTAACATTGTTGAGGATTAAGAGGAACTACTACTTGCAATGTCAGATTTTAAAACCAACAAACGCTCAAAAGATTGGATTATTGACGGTGGTTGCACATAACATATGACTTATAATCAATGTCTTTTAAAATAACTCAACAAAATTGTTATTTCCAAAGTCATAATTGAGAGTGGAGTACACATTGCAATATTGAAACAATTACAATTAAAAGCCACTCAAGTTTGAAACTAATTTTCAATGTTTTATATGTTCCTGGAATTGATAAAAAAAAATTAAGTGTTACTCAGTTGTTGGAGAAATGCTACAAAATGTTATTTGAACATAAAAGTTGTGTGATTAAAGATCAAAACAACAAAAACGTGATCACAACTCATATGATTTGATGAAAAATGAACATGTTATTGATAAAGAAGAGAAAAAAAAAAATATAAACTCAAAGAAGATCACGACGATGCACGTGTTTTGAATAAATTTTGTAAGACCCATAATTTTAAAGTGTACCTTATGTATTTTAGTGTAATTTTTGGTATTGAACTCGAAGGCTTTTTAGCCAAAGTTATTAACATTTTGGAGTTTATATGACCAAGAAGATATTTTGATGCCCGATTAAAATTACTCGTCGATAAATAAATTAAATTAACTGCGGTGAATCTTTTACGAAGAGTTTAATGCGTTATGGGTGAAAGGGTAATTTAATAAATGTCTAAGGATTTTGAGATATTTGTTAATTATAATTAATATATATATATATATATATTATATAAAGAAAAGGAAAGGAAGGAAATAGAAAGAAAAGAAATAGAAAGGAAAGAAAAAGGAAGAAAGGAAAAGAGAGAGAAAGAAAACCAAAACATTTTCCCTTCTCCTTCCTCTGCCTCGCGCTCAATCCTCCTCCTTCCTCCATCTTCATCCATTTTCGTTGTTCTTGCTTCCTTTGAGTTTGAAAATTGATAGTGGGTGATAGGACAAGGATTTCTCAACTTCACTCTTCCTCGTTGTTTCGAAAACGAAGAAAAACGGTATTAGGGATTCAACCACAAACCTTCCCGTTTCATCTAGATCAAAGCCTCCTTTCAAGAAGTGATAGAAGGGAAGGTTGCTCACCTCCGTGCTACGGTGCTAGTGGACCAACCTTGGAAGCAACGTTGTGAACGGAGATTTTACCGAACTTACTCACGGTACCGTAATCGAACGAAAACGCTAAAGTGAAGGTAAGGGCTCCTTCCAAACTTTTAGTTTGCATTTAGGGACATACCTGTGGTTGTGTGGAAAAGAATTTTGTTAGGGTTAAAGTGTTGATTTGGGGAAAATGAATCTAAGGTTTTATACGTAAAATCTTAGTGTTAGGTTTTGGTTATATTGATGAATATTTCATGGAAAATGAATTTACCTCACGTATGTATGATTTTGAATAAATGAAATTTATTGTGTTGATTTGTGTTCATCGTACTTGGCGTGTTCATACTTGATGTTTGTTGATTGATGTGTTTTGGTGTGAATTATGGATTAAATGTGAAAGTATGTTTGAGTTTGTTTTGTGTGGAATTTGAAAACCATTAAGTTAAACGAGTATTAAGAATGGGGAATCTCTTAATGTCTTGTTTACTTAATGTGGGTTTGGGAAAATCGTTTAAGTTAATTGGGCATTAAGAATGGGGAATCTCTTAATGACTTGGTTACTTAATGTTGTTTTGAAAATCGTTTAAGTTAACTGGGCGTTAAGAATGGGGAATCTCTTAATGTCTTGGTTACTTAATGTTGTTTTGAAAATCGTTTAAGTTAACTGGGCGTTAAGAATGGGGAATCTCTTAATGTCTTGGTTACTTAATGTTGTTTTGAAAATCGTTTAAGTTAACTGGGCGTTAAGAATGGAGAATCTCTTAATGTCTTGGTTACTTAATGTTGTTTTAAAAATCGTTTAAGTTAACTGGGCGTTAAGAATGGGGAATCTCTTAATATCTTGGTTACTTAATGTTGTTTTGAAAATCGTTTAAGTTAACTGGGCGTTAAGAATGAGGAATCTCTTAATGTCTTGGTTACTTAATGTTTGTTTTGGAAAATCGTTTAAGTTAAATGAGAATTAAGAATGGGGAATCTCTTAATGTCTTGTTTACTTAATGTTTGTTTTTTGAAAATCGTTTCAGTAAATGAGTATTAAGAATGGGGAATCTCTTAATGTCTTGTTTACTGAATGTTTTGTTGTGGAAATCGTTTAAGTCAAAAGTATATTAACAATGGGGAATCTCTTAATATGTTTGTTTGCTTAATGTTTGGCGTGAAAATCGTTTAAGTAAAATGAGTATTAAAAATGGGGAATCTTTTAATATCTGCATTTACTTAACGATTGTTGTGAATGGAGTTAGTGTATGCTCATGCATTTCATTTGGTAAATTGTGCTGACCCATGATAGGTGGCACCTCGGTAAACTGTACTGACCCGTGATAGGTGGTACGTTTACGATTTACTTTTTGGTAAGTTGTGCTGACCCGTGATAGGTGGCACCTCGGTAAGTAGTACTTTGGCCTGTGATAGGCGGTACACTTACGACTTACGCTTTTCTTTTAGTAAATCGTGCTGACCCGTGATAGGTGGCACCTCGGTAATTGGTACTTTGGCATGCGATAGGCGGTACAATTATGATTTACGACTCTTTGAGGAGGGTTTTGGTTTGGAATTCCGAGTCCATGCATTTTGGCATATACGCATTGCATTAGGGTGCTTGGCACACGAGTCGTGGTTGATTCAAATTATGATTGTGTTGATTTTGCTAAGTGTTATGTTTTTAAATTATGTGTAAGTGTGTTTGATTCAAATTTATGATTGTGTTGATTGTACTAAGAGTTATGTTTTGGAATTGTGTGATAGTATGTTAGATTGTAAAACGATTTCGAAACTCATAATGTTGTGGTGATTGTATGGGTATTGCTAAGTGTTAAGGTTTGGAGTGGTGTTTGAATGTGATTGAGTTAGTTTATGTATTTTTGAAAGAATATACAGAGAAATCGATTTACCTAATTGATTTGATGAGTTACAGGGACCTTCCCTTGCCAAAAATCGATTTACCCAATCGATTTTGTAATATGTTTTTCAAAACCACTTAAGAAATCGATTTGGTAAATCGATTGGATTCATTACAGGGGCTCTGTCTTTCACGAAATCGATTGGCCCAATCGATTGGATCCAATACAGGGGCTCAATCCTTCTCGAAATCGATTGCCCCAATCGATTGATGTAAGTTCAGAGTTCAATTTTCACTAAAAACTTTCAGGAAATCGATATGCCCAATCGATTGGCTCAGTGGAAAATCTTATTTTGAGTTAGATAATTGGTTGCTCAATTGATTTATCAATGTTTTGGTCAGTTATATATTACTTGATGGATTGAGAACTTTAATTGATTTCATTTACATTTGGCAAGCATTATATGAACTTTTCGCATATGAAAAATCCTTTCAAGGTGCATGCTTAGTTGAGAGGATATTTTATGCATTTAAAAACATAAATGTTATGTGTTAACTGTTAATTTCGGTTGGTGACCCTTTACAACTATTGTGGAAATCTGGGCTTTGCCCTCATATGAGAGCCAGGATGATCCTACCGGTTCGTACCCTACGGATGGGAATGTAGATGGGAATGCTTGATTGGAGCTACGTTAGGAGGATCTCACGGGGCGCGTGGAGATCATTCAGGGTGTTTAGTTGTTTTGTAAAATGATCAGACTAGGTGAACACAAAGGGAACAGATGTCTTTCTTTTGGGTTGCTTTTATTTTTAAACTGGAAGATTGTACCACTTCTGTTATGTAAATATTTTGAATTCATATTTTGAGAACTTTTTCCGCTGCTTGTAAATTATAATGACTTAATTATTTATCCAAAGGTGTTACCTTATTTATTTCTCTGTTTTATTTTAAATTCTTTTAAAAAATAAAAAAATACACCCCCGCTAAGAAAAACGGGGTGTTACAAATTTCATGCTAAGGAGGGGAATAAAGATGTAGGTGTAAAATAACCTAAAAGCCATAAAAAGTGCAATGTTTCTACCATGGAGTCTCCACGGTACAAAAAAGCTCATCAAAAAGAGATTAATTCAAAGGAGAAAAAATTCAAGTCAATTATTAATTTGGTCTCATTCAAGAAATATATTGATAAAAATTACAACCAACATAAAAGGAAGAAATCAAACGTCAAAACGAAGAAAGTTGAATTTCTAAGTTGAGATTCAAATAGGATGCTAAAAAGATATTGAATCAAGGATGAGTTTTCATAATAATATCTTTGAATATCTTTAGGGGTTTGATTGGTATGGGTGAAATAGAGGAGACAGAGGTTGGGAAGAGAGAAATTGCAAAATGAAATTCAATTTCTATAGTTTGGATGAAGAAAAGTTGCATAGAAATACTAAAGAACGGGTGAGACCTACACATTTTCAACTTCTTCGTTGGAGTGTGAAGAAAGAGCAGACAATTGTATTCAATTTTTGTTTTCTTGTATTACCCTCACTGGTTTAAAAAAATGAGTTAGAGGTTCACCCATTAATTTTAAGTGAATAGGTAACGAGTTGGTTTTTTTTTTTTTTTACCCAATAACAAATTATTATATGGAGACTTTTATGATATATCAAAAAATTAATTTGGTATTATCAAAATTAAATCATCAATAATTGAATAACATGTCATTTATGTATCAAAATTATGAATTTAATCAATTTTAATAGATACTATAGTAATGCATGCATAGACAAATTAAAATAATAAATACATCAGTATTTAAATGCAACTAATTTGTTTAAATTTAATAACTAATTACTAAATTAATTAAAAAAATTAATTAATAAATAAAATGATAATTAAAAATAACTATATTGTATTTAAATAAAAATTACATTAATTTTTAACATAAAGATAGTTTTGTCCTTATAAATTTAAGTACATTTCTCTCTCTTCTATTTCTTTTCTCTTTCTCTTAAACCAAACATTATATTAAAACTACTCTATTTCTCACATATTTCTCATTTATTTCTTTCTTCTTACACTATTTTTCTCTTCTCAATTTCTTCTTGGAACCAAACAATGTGTAGAAAATTTTATTTATATTTAGATTTAAATATATTTAAGATTTAGAATAAGATATCATCAGGATCTGTTCCTTAATTTAAGAATATGATATATTTTTATATTGTAATTTAACTTTAGAGCCATTAATAGAATTTAGGATTAAAGATTTTTTTTTCCATAATCCTTGCTTCCACAAATACAAACAACAAAAAACTTCATCACTATCAACATGAATCGACTCACTTGTATAAAAAAAAGTGTCTCGGTTAATGTATGGCCATTTAAGTATGAAAAAAACTTACAATCTTTTTACCTTTCTCCCCATTTAGTATTTCCTATTTAGGCCTACTTTTGTTGTTGTTGTTGTTCTTCTATTGAAGGGGTAATTTAGGGTAATTTTTTTCGCAAAAATCTCAACTCTAAATCGTTTTGTTCTTCTAGTGATTTTACATATTTAGTTTTCTTTTGTGTTTCAGTTGTAAGTTCATTGTCTTAGTGTGAGAGTTGTTTGTTATCTTTTAATCTTTGTTTTGTTGTTTAGTCAATGACTTTGACGATTTTAATGTTGCAACTCAATAGGCATGTGTATTCCAGACACTTCAATTTTATCATATTTGTAGGTTTGATCACTTTTGTAGACATCCTGCTGTATTATGATATTAATTTGAGTGTTGTGAGTTTGTTTGTAGATTTATCTTTTTCGGTTTTAACGACTTTGAATTGTATTGTTCTTGATCGACGTAATTTATAACAATTTAAATAAATGAATATCGCTCTTTGTTTAAAAAAAAATTATGGAAAAAACTTAGGTGCATTTTTCTAAATATTCTTCATATGTTTCTTAACATAAAATACCCTTTTTGTAACAAACTTTAAAAAAATTATGATTTAATAAAATTATAGTCGATTAAGTCAAAAACTATATGAAAACTATGTAAAGAAATACACATAAGTTATATTATTTAAATATTTAATATAATGACAATTATTTTCTTTAATAACTATATTATAATAAATATTATTTGCATTAATCTCAAATTAATATTTGGTACTTTAAACTTATGATATATCTATATATCTCAATATTTAATTAGAGTAATGTCATAAAAGTATTATTTTTTCTTTTTTATTTATTCATTTGTTTTGAATATGTGTGAAATAAATCATTATGAAGAAAATATTTGTCACATGAGTAAAAATGAGAGTGACCCATATCTATGAATGCAAGATTACACGAAACTGATACTTTTTTCTACGTAAAAGAAAATGGGACAAAAAGAAAATGAAAACAAGACATGTAATAGTGGTCATGATTTTTCGACTTCGAAAAGACGAAAGTACCCTTTGATTCGATGACATATTTCCGAAGACATACACACTCTGTCCCACGTTGTTACTTTGCAAGTTGCAGCTCTCTCTCTCTCTCTCTCTCGCACAACCGTTTTTTGTTCACCGGAAAATCGACTGATCGTGCTCTCCGCCGATCCCACCGCCATGAGTTCCGGCGAACTTCTCCAGATATACCCACAGGAGCTGCAATTTCCCTGTAAGCTTCTTCAGTTCCAAAGATAAAGTTGACTTTTCGAAGCAAAATTCGGTTTTATTTTTGCTTTTGAGTTTGATTTTCGCTTCTGGGTCTTGTTCTAATTTCTTATTATTTTCTTGTTTTGAAATAGTTGAATTGAGGAAGCAGATCTCATGCTCTTTGCAGTTGTCTAATAAGTCAGATAATTATGTTGCTTTCAAGGTTTTGATTTTACTCTCAATTTAATTTTTTTCATCTATTTCTTTGAGTTTGTAAATTTTTCTGTGGTTTTGAAATTTTGTGTTATGGAGTGTTGTAATTTTGATTTAGAGTGACATTGATGGTGTTGCAGGTTAAGACTACAAATCCTAAGAAGTATTGTGTTAGGCCCAACACTGGAGTTGTGTTGCCTAGGTCTACTTGTGATATTATAGGTCTCTCTCTCTCTCTCTCTCTCTCTCTCTCTCTCTCTCTCTCTCTCGCACACAAAAGCACAAAGACATTCAAAGAGGAATAATCATTTGCTTGTCAAAATGGATTCCATGCATTCAAATTGTGTCTCTTGGATGATCTTAGTCATCCAATTTTGATTAGTGATTTATAATATTTTTGATTTATTTATTCAGCTCTAAATTGGTACCATTTGATTTTAATCTGACTGCAAGATTCCCTCTGACCGTTGAGAATTCTGGTCCATGTTAGTCAGGAGTTTTTTTTATAAAGGTTGCCAGAAAGAATGTAATTGGCTGAAGACACACAAAATATTGTAATTGATAGATTGAAAAGGAATGGATCTAACGCATAAAAGATAAAGTAAACAATATTTGTAATTGATGAACAAATTGATGGTTGATTTTACTTGTACATGCATTGCACATCATATGTTTATTGAAATTATCAACTCTTAATTTGTTTTCATCAATGGTTGAGATTACTTACTCATTGCATGTAGTTTATTCATTTTGGAAGAGCCAAATCTTGAAAGATTGTTATTTGTTCAGCCTAGGTAACAAACTAGAAAGTCACCTCAAGTAAGCAATTCACCTTAATGGGTGAAGTAAGCAACCATTGGTGAATAAACCAATGGTTGATGTTACATGCATTCACATACATAATAAATCATGGATGTGTTGAAATATCAATTGTCTATTTTTTTGTCAACGGTTGTGATTTCTTATTTTTCCATCTAAAGTCAATTGCTCTCTTTAGAAGAGCAAAATCCATGTATACATGAGGATATGTAGTTACTTATAATGTTCACATGGGATCCTTTATATAATGGTGTGCGTTCTGTTCGTTTATAATAACTTTCTTAGCAATTTGAACTAAATAGCATTCTTGTTTACTTACTGACCATTTCTGTCGTGTTTACATTTTCACTTTGTAGTTACAATGCAAGCGCAAAAGGAGGCACCTCCTGACATGCAATGCAAAGATAAGTTTCTCCTTCAAAGTGTAGTTGCAAGCCCTGGAGCAACTACAAAAGATATCACTCCAGAAATGGTAACCACTAACCACAAACAACAAACTGTTTCTTGATAGAGATTAGGTGAATGTTTAGAATAACAATGAGTTTGATGAAATCAGGGTGTCACCGTGATTTTGGTGAAGCTCTAAAGTATAGATTTTACCAAAATCGCGGTGGTTCACTACGATTCAGCCAAATCATCACTGTCAATCCATTCATGTGCTAGCGAATAACACTGTATGTGTGACATGATAAATACTGCAGTTTCTGCCCACTTTGCATAATTGAATTGTTGTCTTTTCTCATTGCATGTAGTTTAATAAAGAGTCCGGCTATGAGGTTGAAGAGGTCAAATTGAGAGTTGTTTATGTTGCTCCTCCTCAACCACCATCCCCAGTTCGAGAAGGATCTGATGAAGATTCGTCTCCTCGAACATCTGTATCAGAAAATGGGCATTCAAGTGCTGTGGAATTTCAGGTTATAATAACCACAGGGTTTGCATATATTTTTGAATAAATTTTTAGTGGTTTATGTTAATCAATTGTTGTGAACATGCACTGCAGGCTTCGAAAGCGTTCAATGAACGGATAGAACAGCAGGATACCTCATTTCAGGTGACATATATATACAGATGTCACATATTTTCTGTTTGTCATTTAGAAGAATATCTTATCATTCACCGAGTCGAATTTTCTGTCTTTTCTCTCGAACAAGACCGAGTTTTCTTTCTCTTGTCGATTTTTTAAAGCAGCTCGTATATAATTACACTACGGCACAGAATACTGTATAATTTGGTTGCTGACCCCGTTGTTTTGTCACAATCATATTTTGAACCCTGACCACCACATACAATAATATCTAGTTTTGATTTTGATCCTAACCTAAAAGGACAAGTTTTCATGTCATTGTAGAGAACTAGAGATATCAAAGGTCATGCTGATTCTAGTGTATTTTTAGGAGGTCGGATTCACCTTCCAAATGTATTTGATATGTAAAAGTTTTCATGTTTTTATGTACTGATTGATGATGCTTTACTGTGTTTTTTTATAATGATCTTGTGATACTGATTTTGTTTTAAATTTAAACATGTTATTTGGGAATGTCCCACATATAAGCTGTTTTAAGTTGATTGATTAATGTCATTTATTAACAATGTTAACTCTGATATTGAAAAAAGCTGCCGATACAGACCCCATTGCCCAAACCCACCCCGTCACCACTCCGTGTTTTTAGTCTGTTAGGCTGGGCAGGCCAACTAGTAGTTACAGGTTCAAATTTCAGTTTGTCCTATAAAAAAAATGAGGGCTAAAAGGGCCGACCCGATGGGTCCAATCCGTTTTTCCATCCTTGTATTCATGAAATATTCAGAAAAAAACCGGTTTGCCATCCGTGGTAAGATCTGAGTTTAGAAAAATCGGTGCTCATTTTGAATTTCTTAATATTTCAGGGAAGAACCCTTATTTCAAAGGTAACTGAGGAGAGGAATTCTGTTATTGAGCAAAATAAAAGGCTTCAACAAGAACTGGTATTGCATTTATTCCATAAATGTTCTTTAGGGATTCATGTTTTATCTTGATTGTTTAGCATGGTGATCTTGATCATTTTTCCTATGATCCTATTGTTATTTATATTAGTGACCACCAAAGTGGATTTTATGATGATGTTCAATTTAAGCACTTCTAATTTGTTCATGTGTTATGTTATTCAACTATTTACATGAACTATATTTAATATGTCTCATAAAGATTCTTCTTATTCAAAGAAATAAAAAGATCACATGGGACCTATTTGGTTTTCAAATTTTAAAATAATTTTGTTTCAGATCACAAGAAAAATAATGTGTCCTACCATGTGAACTCTTGATTCTTGAAAGTTTTTGGTTCATCTGAATGTTATCCATAGGCTTAGTTCTGTTATCAACCTAACCAAAACCAATGAACACATTCTTCAATATGTTACATTATGTTTTGCCTGTTGTATAACCTCTTACATTTACTTAAAATGTGCTTCGCTATTTTAACATCCACCCGAGAAATTGAAAGGTGAAATATTTAGGTTCTTGTTGCAATAGTCATATAGTTGTCTCTCGCTCACTGAAATCATACTTAGTAAGAACCTAAATATTTTAGGTTCTTGGCAATATGTTTTGGTTGCTTAGTAAGAAAATATAATAGTTTTGCTCGTGTGCCCTTAATTCACACTATTCTTCCTTTGCATACTACAGATTATTTACTCTTCTCAAACTATGTCATTTTGAGTAAATCACCAGTTTAGTTCCTAAAATTATAAGGGTTGGGCAATTTGATCTATGAAGTTACCAAAATTTCAAAATGGTCCCTAAAATTGAGAATTCTTTGATCACATTAGATCTTTTGGAGTGGTCAATTTAGTGCCAAAAAATATTTTGGGGACACTAATGTGTTTGTAGAATTTCAATGAAATTAACATACTCCTACAATTTTCTGACTAATCGTAGGATTCACTCGGATGATTTTCCTTGAATATTAGTAGCATGCGTAGTGAAATTATATTATTGCTAAATCCTACAATGTTAGAGACAAAATAGAAGATTCATCTATATCATTGTCTTTGCCAACATTGTTAAATGTTTGGTGCAAAATATAATAATTGTACCATAGTATATTATTATTTATAACCTATGGTTCTCTTGAAAAAGTATTGATTGGTTAAATGTTGTCATGCATAGGAGCTTTTGAGGCGTGAAGCGAACAAAAGCCGCGGCGGGATACCCTTTATCTATGTAGTTATTGTTGGCTTGATCGGCATCCTTTTGGGTTTCCTATTGAAGAGGACATGACATGTGATTGCAAGATTGGCCAAAAATGTGTGAAAACCAATTATTGTCGTGTTGTTGTCTTGTATTGCTCTTAGAAATTTGGAATGTGTGATGAGAAAATAGGTACCTCTTACTATCATCAGAATAGCAATCATAGAGACAGTAGACAAGTTTGGTGAAATCTATATCATGGGAACTATGTTGTTATTTGATGTGGCATATGTGATTATATTTTAGCTGCTACTATTTCTCACATTGCTCCACTTGGTGTTGGTTGTCTCAATGCATAGTTGTCTTGATGCATAGTTATTGACACTAAGAAAGTGACTTTCTATATGATAATAATAATAATATATACATTAATTTAAAGTTATAAATAGATTTTTTGTTTAGACCGTTGATACAATTTTTATTCTTACTCCACCTCTGTTACAAATTTGCGGACTTAATTATTGAATGATGTACTATAAAAAATATTGTACCATTAAGTGCCACAATCAGGACAAAGAGGTCCACAATATAAAAAATATTTTCCCTTTATTTCAATTTTTCCGGTTGTAGTCACTAGCGAGCATTTTGTCTTGGCCTTATTTCTACAATAACATCAAACTCTTTCTTCTATTCATACCTCTTTTCTTTCTTTCTTCTACTCTTTCAAGTGTTAGTAGATTTAGGGTTCAAAGTTCAAATAACAGTAGTGTGATGATGATTTAATTTCTGTCATATCCATGGAGGAAGCTGAGGGTGGATAAGGCAAAATAAGAGTAGTGTGATGATCATTTAATTTCTGTTATATATCCAAAACATAGGCAAAACCTAAACAGGAACATAGATGTCGATTTTTCATCTCAAGTTCAGAGTTACCTTCATTTTTCTGCATCAAAAAGTTAGTAGTTAAAACATTCTTTTTAATCTTTGTATGTTTTTAAATCTTTCTGCATCTAAATGTTTTGAATGTTTCCTTCCTATCATTTTTCCAGAACTTGACAGTATCTAAATGGAAAACTGAGATTAAAGTATTTCTTTTTATTTTTTTTCTTCCAATAATTTTTTAAAACAATTTTGCTACCCACACCCCTCAAATTTTTCATAAAAACAAAATACTTAAAAAGCCTATGCTTATTTGCCTTATTCTATAACCTTATTTGTCTCTTCATCACTATCATAAACCTCATAACTCACACATCACAACTCATTCATAACCCGCACTCATTCAAAACTCACAACACAGTAATAACTTACAACCCATTAGTCTTCTATTCTTATTGTAGTTAAAGTCACCCAACAAGGTATGTTTACTAATGTGTATTTGAGTTCATTATTTTTCTTCAAAATCTGGGGATTTTATGTGAACTCAATTTACGTAAGTTGTAAATAATTCATTGTACGTGAACTGAATTCACGTACGTAATTCAATTTAAGAAATAAAAGTCACTATGTAAATACAGTTCACGTACACCTATGTGAATTGAGTTCACTTAGGTTGCGTAAATTCAGATCACGTAAATATACATCAATTCAGTTCACATATGCAAATTCAGTTCACGCACATTCTTACGCAATCTCAGTTTAGTTATGCAAACTCAATTCTAGTAGGTTACTACACAAACTTAGTTCACATATACATATTGAGTTTACATACGTAAACTCAATTCACAGAGGAATTATGATTTACAGAATGATATAAATAAGGACATTTTGAGTGTGGATAAAAAAATTGTTTTTCTAAAAGATGTGATTTTTTTCATTAATCCTATAATTAAATGGGAAACGAAAGATGAACCCTAAATTGTATTTCATGAAGTAATTTAACACATTCCTAAAAAATGAACTACAATTATTGGCCACACATTTGCTTACTAATTCAAATTCAGGTGACAAACATTTAACCTTTTCTTCACTGTAGATGTGACTATTACTACAGTGTTGGTTTAAATTTTGATTTTAGCTTTTGGTTTAGTTGATTAGATTGGCTCACTAATTTGTTTCTCTTTTGTACATTAATGTATTTTGATTTGCTGTGTATTTTGCTTTTGGTTATATTGAAATTTGAAAATAAATCTTTTATTGTTAAGTTCTATACCATGGGTCATTTATTATGTTTGGTGTAGAAAAGAAGTTGTGAAGAGTGAAATAGGTAAAAGAGAGTGTGGAAAGAAAGAAAAATGTGATAAATAGAGTGGATTTGATAGATTGATTGAGATAAGAGAAAGAGAGAACAATAAATATTTTTGAATGTACAAAATTGTCTTTAAATTAAAAAAATCAACAAAATTAATTTAAATTTTTATTTCAATTAAATAATTTAATAAGTTACTAAACTTTATGCTTTACTCACATTATTCATCCGTTTAAATCAATTATTTAATTTAATGATTTAATGTGATTAAATTGTCTTGAATTTAATAATCAAATTATTTAATTATTTTT